>JADWPR010000026.1:0-362561 GCA_016109585.1 Phialophora expanda
TAATATTCTTGCTACTCTAGGTTTAAAAAGATTAGCATCTATTAAAGCTAAAGTACCATTAATACTTATTTTTTTTATATTTGGTACAAGGCAAATTAACTCAGGCATCGGTGATTGGCAGTGACGCTCGACTCATCCCCAAGGTTGGAAGAACGAACGGCTTGTAGTCGGTTGTTTTCCGAGGGATCCATGGTTTGGTCGCCTGCTGCAGCCGTGTCGTTTGTGTCCGATCCGTTCCCTGCAAGGAATTTGCTAGCCACGCCATGCATGCCATCGTGGTGAAGAGGTGATGGTGGTGACAAGCTGTACCGATCTCAGAGGCATAAGCCAACCCATAAAGCGACTGACTCCATGCGCCCCGTTCGGCGATCGTTGCTGAGAACGTGTGCATGCCCATTGCCAATCGAGTGGCTGACCGCAGAAAATCCCCCGCAAATGAACTTCCAGAGCACATTCGTCTCTCACACTGAGTCTCCGTCATTCTCGACTCCTCCGCCGTCCTCAGTCTGCGTCGTCCGAGAGCCTGGACAATCCAGTTTCTTCTGTGAAGCTTTCCAGATAGCCGCTAGTTGCGCTGCAACATCGGCCAGAAACTCGGTGCTGGCCCATTTCATAACCCCTGCCAGCGCCATACAGAACTCCCTGGTGGAGGAGGAGATCGTGGCATGGCAAGCTCTGAGAACATGCATGTTGTAAAACAGCGTATCTTCCACCGATGTGATGTAATGGACCCAAAGGAGTAGGATAGGCCCTTCCTGGGTGATAGAGAAGGCTAGAGGTTCCTTTCGTTGAGAGGTTTCAGGAGAACAACGTTCAGTAAGCTGAGCGAGCCGACTCTGCATAACGAGCATGCAGGTTCCAGATTGAGCAGCTTGGTTCTCGGCTTCGTACATACTCCTACCGGTCGTGTATGACTTCCCTTCGACAACGAGACACGGAAAATACGTGCGAGGTGCTGCAAAGAAGGTTCTGAAGTCAAGTCCCTCTTCCGACTGTAGCTCCGTTGCCATGTCTATAGCACCCACTTTACTGACTCCCAGTAAAGTGGTTCTCTCGACCACGATATCTTCGAGAAACCCGATTGTTATGTCTGGGCGTGACTGCTTAACAGGACAACTCTCGGAATCTGGTGGAGGCGACCTGGCCGTCGTGGAAGGACCTGGCAAATCACAAGACGTGTCTGGCGGATTTGGCTCATTCGAGCGTTCATTGGAAGCGTTCGCGTTACCGAGAATCCCACCCGGAGAAATGAAGGTAATCTTCCGTTGAACTTTGGGTATCAAAGCTCGGTCCCAGTCTGGGCCAAGATTAGCATCACAACACACAATGACACACAGCAAGTCTACAGTACCTGTTTTCCTTCGAAAGTCAAAGCCATGGCCGAAGAGCTTCCTATCCATTGCTTCTAGGGCTCGGCCGATCAATTCAACGCAATCGTCTTCCCTACTAGGTATCTTCAGAACCCTAGAAAAATCAAGGCGTAAATCGTCGGCGATAGTTGAGACGATACTTTCCATTTCCTTGTCGGGCTCGGGCTGGAGGATGGCGTTGACTCTATCGTTAAGCTGTTCAGGAATGCCTTGATGCTGGACATAGATTCTGGCCTTTCTGAGTACTCCGAGGCGATAGTCGGCAAGCGAGAGTGTCGATCTCGGAGTTGACTTGGAGGATGTACTCTGTTTCAGCTCGGTGAGGTATGATGATTGCGAGACCCTTCTCTTCTTTTGGCCTACCATGTCGTCCGATGTTTCGAATGCTGTCTCACTATTGAGCTTTTCCAGATTCTTCCTGGTGAGGAGGTCCTTTGATCGAGGCAACTCCGTCACAGGTGTTGCACCTTCACGTCCTTGCTTGTCCGGCCTCGCCTTTTCGGATTCGCGCTCCCGCTTGGTGCGTGGAGGTTTAGTCGACGCCGGAGCCGCTTGAACAGAATTAGGCCGTAAGGCTTGTGCTTGGGTGTTTTTGGAGGTTGAGCGAGTGATCCTTGTGGGGGGAGAGGCCTTGCTGGAAGAAGCGGTCTTGCTCTTCTCCCCGGTGGCTTTGGATCGTTTCTCTGTTCAAGTTGTTAGCATTGGCGGCTAGATATAGGAGTTCAAGAGGGACAGGGACACATACGCTCTGCCAGCCTCTGCGTGGCCGCAAGTTTGCGCTTTGGAGGCATTTCGAATGGACACGCAGTGAAGGTATGAGATATGAGACAAAGAGATATTGTAACCAAGCCGGTGCCTAAGGAAGAGAACTAAGAGACTTTGATTAGAAGCAGTTGAAGTAGCTTGCCGTGGCTTGAAAGAGAGGACGATGGACTTCTCGCATTCCTCAACATGTCTGTTGATACCCTGGGCAGCAAGAATGTGCCTTTCGGCGTCGGGAGCAGTTGTCCAGAACAATCATCTCAGGTTCTATCCAATACGCGTCGCGGGCCTCCATGGAGGAAATTCCAACCAGAAGTGCTTTTATTGCCCCGCCTTTCATTCTATTCATGAGAATGAATGGGACTGTTGGTAGTGAATTATGTGGTCACAGGTCACAATGTGTGACAGAAGGTCGGTCTGAGACGGAGAGTTGCATGTTGTTGAATTGCTACAAGCCATCGTTGCTGTATCAAGCACTGGCATTAAAGTTTGGGGCTGCCATTAGTCCGCCTAAGGAAAAGCGTACTAGTACTCTTCTAGCTGACTACCAGGTAACAGTCCAATGGGCGGTGGCTCTACTAGGGCCGCCGTTGGACAATTCCGGGACTGTTTTAAGAGCACTCGTTCCTGGGACATCATGCCTGCCAGCTTACCTCCTACTAGGTACCTGCTCTATATATCATGATGGAGGGATGTACATCTCCGTCCCTCGGATCTATTTAATTACAGAATAACGATAATTCGGCGTCTGGGCATTGTACGGACCAACGGCAGCCAAAGCTTTGAATCTCATATAGGATGGTTGATCAGACGGAGTACACAAGACCTTTCACCGGCAAACGAAGATCTTCCATCCAAGCACGTCCTTAAGAACTGCGAATGGTTCCTTTTTCCGATCATAACGCTTGCTTGCTTTGTGCGCCTGATACATTCCTGAGCGTCTCGCTGGTACCGAACCGGTACTGCCGGCACCATTTCCTCTCCCGAAATGCGCGCTGCAAACTTGACATCGCTGCACAGACTCAGCCATCGGTCTTCTTGACTCGCTTCACCTCGCCCTCCTTTTGAGTGAACTCCAAGAACTCTCGCTTCTTATCGGCCATTTTCTTATCGTCAAGACCATCCTCCCACTTCACCAACACATTCTCATCATCGTCGAGCAAGTCGCTCATATTGTCCAATCCTTTCCACTTCACAATGCCATCACCCTTGAACCCCTCTGTAACCCGCTGAGGATAGAACATGTGGCAGGAAGGTCGAAAGGCTTCGCGACCCTCGGGGGTGCTGATCCCCTTGATCAGTGGAGGGAAAAGCAGGATCATGTTGCGGCCTTCGTCCATGATAGGGGAGCGGCAATACGCGCAGGAGACCTTGCAGGGGAGATGGTGGCTGGTGGATTTTGCCGTGGGGTCGTACCAGCCTAGGTCATGGTGGCCATTTGTGAAGTTGATGTCGGATTTGTGGAAGATAGCGGCCCACTGAAAGGGTGCCTGCAGAGGTTGTCAGCTCGATATCTGGGGGTGTCGCATCCGCCACAGGGCTGGCTGGACACGGTCTTGGTGTGGGCGTTAGTACGTACACCGTGCAATCTCTGACAGGTCGTGCAATGGCAATATTTCGCCGCCAACGGCTTGCCCCTACTCAACTGATATGTAACTTTTCCGCAATGGCACGCACCCTCCCACTTGGTGGGGAACTTCTCATCCTTCTCGACGTCGTGAACTGCGTAGGGTTCGCGATGCTTCCACTCGTCCATGTCGCGATCGGTCCGAGAACCGGCCTGATGCTGGTGAGAATCTTCTTCGTCTCCTGTTTCCTTCGACCGTACGTCGCCTTGCTCTTTGCTCATTTTGGCTGTCGTGAAGGTACGCTTGGATGGAGAGAGTGAACAGAAAGAGAGGTGGGGGGAAGTGAGGTGGTGGTAACGGGAGCGAGGTTTAGGCGAGATGAGAGTGAGTGCCCGCACACACGCTTTAGGAAATGAAGGAGCAATCCGTGTGAGCTGTCCTGTGGACAATCCTTGAGGGTGCAGCTGGCTACCAAGACGAAAAAGAGTTCTGGACCTCATGAGGGAACAAGGGAAATACTTGAGGCCAAGGGCTGTTTCAAAGAGATGCAAGAACGCACCTTCACCGCTGGCCCACGATCACTCTCCATCTCTTTCGTCTGTCACTGGCTCGCCGAAGGACTTTATTGCAGCGGATTAATGGCCCGGTGGAGCAACCTGGACGTCACTGAGGGCGGTGAATCTGATTTGCGTCCTCTCTATACTCGTGCTCGTAGTGTTGCATCAGATGATGACAGGTGAGGCCGTACTCTATCAAGGCGATAATGATGCGCTCAGTCACTCAATGACGGCATGACTTGCGATCTCATTGCTGCTCCGTCACATTTGACTTCCCCAGAAAGCCAATCTAGCATGACATCATGGCCCCGGCACGGAGCCGTGCGCCAATGACAGGCGGCGATTTGCGGCGCCCGCCGAAGCGATTGGTCTTCGTTTCGAACCTCAGCCTCGCTCGGCCTCACGACCTCCGCCCAGCGAAGAGTCGTACAAATCAAGCACTCAACTGATCAACTCCTTTTGCTCCAGCTGCTGCATCACCTCCAACAACACTTCCTTCGTACTCAAATATGCATTCTTCGGATCCTTCCTCACTCGCTGCCAAACCTCACCATGCTTGGGCTCGTTCGCGATACACTTGGCAATAACATCCTCCCTCTTCTCTTCCGTGCCGTGCTGCATAAGGAATTTCAGGTACCAAGCCCAGGTGTCTCCCAGATCGGCATCCAGAACGATAGCTTTCTCGAACCAATTCATTGCTTTATCGAGCCTGCGTTCACTCCAGAAAATGCGTGCGACCGTGACGAACAGGACGGGATCGTTGTCCACAGCCTTGATGGCTTCCAGCGACAGCGGTTTTCGTTGTGTTCGCGGCTGCAAATTCCAGATATTTTCGGACCAGAGAAGACCTGATTTTGGGCATTCTTGCTGTGCCTTGGACATCAAAATCTTGGCTTGCTGGATATTCGGCGGTTTGGCCTTGAGCTCGACTCTGACACTTTCTGCCCATAGTTCTGCATTCTTCGGATTCTGGAGTCGTGCTCGATCGAGGACGGATCTTGCCTTGATGATGATGCCTTCTTTCTGTTCCAGTCTTGCTGCAAGAAGCCATAGAGGTACAGCCTTGGGGCATTGTCGTGTGCCCTGCGCGTAAGCTTCCCGTGCCTGCTGAACCATGTGTTTGTCCTCGTAGATCTGACCTTTCATCATCCATAGCTTAGCACTTCGGGGAAAGCGTGTCTCTTGCTTGTCGATCACCCTCGATGTAAGGCCCTGAAGGACTAGATCGAGTGCTATATCGATATTGCCCAACTGCCTCTCATACGCCGCACTCTTATACCACACGCGTTCAGTTGGTGCCTCCTGCCTGGCGGTTGCAAGCAGCTCGCGTGCCTGGTCAACTTGCTTCGCGTCAGCTTCCAATTTGACGGCGGCCAACCAAATCTCTTCGTTGTTGGGATTCTGGTTGAAGGCTTTGCCGAGCACACGTCGGGCATCGTCCACCTGACCAGCATGCCATTTCTCGCGCGCAAGCTGCAGCCAAAGATCTTCCGATTGCGGACAAGCTTCGACGGCCTTTTCCAGGACTTGCCACAAAGCGTCTTTTGTACCGTGTTCTCTCTCTAGATCGGCAGCCGCAAGCCACAACGATCTGGCAGTGGGGAACACACGCAAGGCATATGCATAGATTGCTCTGGCGGTCTCGAACTTTCCTCGTCCGATACTCGCTTTGGCATCGTCTATGAAGATCTCCTTTCGATCGTCGTCCTCGTCCAAGGACCAACCGAGAGTTTCTCGAATGATGGCACCACAAGTCAGGATGGCGCCCTCTGTTTCACACTTCTCCGCCTGCTCGATCCACTCTTCGCGCTTGAGCATGGCACCTTCCTTCACAAGCGCCTTCACAGCACGATTCATGATGTTGACTTTATTGGCGTTACCAATCTGTTCTTGCAGTCGTGCTGCGGCGATCCAGATTTCGTGGCTGGTAGGTACAGCTTTTCTAGCCTTGTTGAGCACGGCCTGAGCATTCTCCGGGGTCTCAAGATGGGCAAGAGCAAGCCACAGCTCAACCGATAGCGGAATGATCTCGGTGGCCTTTGCAAGCAACAGCCTTGCGTCTTCTGGATCTTCTTCCAGGTTGACAGCCTCCTTCCAGATTGCGACGGACTGTGGGATATGATCAATCGCTTGACGAAGAACCCGCTTCTTTGCCCGAGGGTCCGTCTCCAGCTTCATTGCCTCAATCCACAGCCTCGTTGATCGTTCGTTATTCTTGATCGCGTTCGCCGCGATGATCTTCGCATTGTGTCCTTCGTTGAGACGAATATTCTCCAGCCATGCATCCTCACTCTTAGGACACATCTCACAGCCCTGGGCCATCTTCTTCCGTGCCGCGACAATCTTGCCCGCGTATTCTTCCAATCGGGCAGCTGCAATCCAAGCTGGGGCGTGTTTCGGATTCGTCCTGATGACCGAGTCAAGGAGTTCTCGGACTCTTTCGATCTCGCCGAGCTGCACTTTGGATGGGTCGAATTCCGCGGTGTCAAGACTCGTGAGGTAGCCCTTCGGGTCAATGGTAGTGGCCGTTCCTGTGCCAGCGTCGGCCTTTGCTGCTCTGTCCAATCGAGTCTGGAGAACCCTGTCTCGGGCGGCCCCAATATCGGCAAAGTTTGTCATCGTCCCGTCCTTGTTGTCCGCACTTGTCAGGGCACCATCAGGTTCTCCATCTTGCACACTGGTGGAGAGCTCGCCAGCATCTCTCGCCCTTGCGAGAACGCTGTCAGGCACAGCATAGGACCGCTGGCTCATCCGCTGCTGTTTGGCGCGTCGATTCTTCCCTGTCAGGTCGCCCGGATCGGGGATACTCGCCCAGTCGTCATCGGTCAGCGTGGCAAGACCTCGTTTCAGGTCGGCGAACTGCTCGGTAATCTTCGGATTGTTGCGCTCATATTCTTCACGTTCTTCTCGCTCTCGTTCTTCCCTAGAGGACGGCGCAGGAATCATGTCGGTAATCTGTTCATTCACATGTGGCAAAGATAAACCAAGTGTCTCGAGTCGGGAAGGGAGGGCACGCAGGAGTTGCAGTACTAACCTAGGTCTCTTCCGACGTTTGAGCATCCTCTCATCTACATCCTGATAGATCCGGTCCGCCTCATCATCATCTTGTGTGAACGTGCCGGAAGCGAAAAGCCCGGTTTCATTGTCGGGGTCGGCGAATCGATCATCGTCTGCTTCGTCTTCTTGTTCTGTTTTCTTTGCAGCGGCGCCGTATGCGGTGGGAGGTGCGGCACCGAGTTGCTGAGCTCGCTTGGCGAGCGCCTCCTGGATCTGTTCTGCACTCGGACCATCTCGAGCAGGCCCGAGATCAGATCGTGTGGTGAAGCCGGTTGCGCCTCGACCTAGACCGGCGACGTAGTTTTCAGGTGCTTGTTGGTTGAGAAAATCACGTCGCGACATGATGAACCGCGGGCGGCGTCAGGGAGCGCCCTGAGGCTGATAGCACCAGATCAAAATGAGAAGCAGGAAGACTGCTGGTGGTGAAATGGAAGAGGATGAGTCTCCGGAGTCGGCGGGCAGGTTGTCGCTGTCGCTGTCGCCTTGAACTGCATTTGAGTTTCACGTGAAGCGAAAGTGAACCGCAGGCCCAAAAGTTTCTGCCACTTTTCACCGCCAAACAATCCACCAGAAAAGTCAGGTACGGATTCATGCTCGTCCTCAGTCTGCACCGCTCTACGAATACGTCGCCCTTCAGGCTGCCGTGACTCTCTGGCCGACCCCTCCGTCGAGAGAGCTGCCTAAAATGCCGAAAATCAAGTCCCGCCAGCGCCCCGGCGCATCGTCCTCGTCCTCGCCCTACAGTAAACCTCCCGCCACGGGCCCCTCCTCCACTTCCAACGCAATCTTCCGCATGAACACGACCCTCGGCCAACACGTACTGAAAAACCCCGGCGTCGCCCAAGCGATTGTCGACAAAGCATCTCTCAAACAGTCTGATATCGTATTGGAAGTTGGCCCCGGCAGCGGCAACCTCACAGTGAAAATCCTCGAACAAGCGAAGAAATGCATCGCCGTGGAATTGGACCCCCGCATGGCTGCCGAAGTGACGAAACGAGTCCAGGGTACGAGCATGCAGAAACGGCTAGATGTGGTGTTGGGCGACGTGATCAAGACGGATCCGCTGCCGTACTTCGATGTGTGTATATCCAACACGCCGTACCAGATCTCCAGTCCCCTGGTATTTAAACTTTTGGCGCACAATCCGCCGGCCAGGGTATGTATATTGATGTTCCAGCGCGAGTTCGCCATGCGGCTCTTCGCGAAACCAGGGGACAAACTCTACAGTCGGTTGAGCGTGAATGCGCAAATGTGGGCCAAGATCGACCATATCATGAAAGTCGGCAAGAATAACTTCAAGCCACCGCCTCAAGTGGAGTCGAGCGTCGTGAGACTTGTGCCGAAGAACCCAAGACCGAATATTAGTTACGAGGAGTGGGATGGCCTGTTACGGATATGCTTCGTGCGCAAGAACAAGACACTAAGGGCGAACTTCCTGGGCACAAACAGCGTTTTGAGTATCCTCGAACGGAACTACCGCACGTTCTGTGCTCAGAATAATATCCCTCTCGAAGATGGCCCGGCTGAGGAATCCACGGTCATGGAGGTGGAAAACTTTGACGAAGAGCCCGAACAGGATCTCGAGGTTGACGAAGGAGAGGAATGGGGTGGCTTCATGGACGTTGACGACGAGGAAGACTCTTTGCCCACTTTCTTCAAAGAACAATTAGCATCAAAGTCCCAACTGCCAGACCGGACACCGTCCCGCAAAAAGCGTGACAAGGTGTTTCTCCTCGTGCGAGAAAAAGTCCGCTCAGTCCTTGAAGATAAGGCAGCATTGGCAGACAAGAGGGCTCGCATGTGCGACGAGGCCGACTTCCTGAAACTTCTCTACCTCTTCAACTTGGAGGGCATTCATTTTCTAGGCATTAAACATGGCGGGGAGTAGCGGCCACTCGGGGGGAAGGCAAGAGAAAAGTTCACATTTGCGCATTTCCAGGGCGTCCGGAATCAAGCATTTTCTTGCGAAGGCCCTGTGGACGGCGTCCATGGGGCATGGAAGAACTTCACTTTAGCCTGTGCTTCGGGCACATTGCTCTGGTATACGAGAATGTAACGCAGGCTGCTGTGTTTTGGACAACCCCGGCGTCAAGCCATCTGGGCTTGAACGCAGGCGTTTGCAACGACCGAGACGAGTCACTGAAGCTAACGAAGATAGATACCCTAGGGCCAGAAAGCCGGGAAAATGAAACGAAATTTCATGGTCGTTATTCGTCAATTCTTCATACTGTCAATGATCTATCTGCAGTTCTTCACCCAACTCGTGGGACAGCGTATGTATGTGGTCGACGCTCACCATAGATACTCCGTCGTCGCCACTGCCAAACCCAGCACCAACAACCAACCGTCCCATCTCGCCACACTGCCCCCATTATCATCTGCACTGGTCCCCTCCTCAAACCCATTCTCCTCCCCGCCCATCCACAAAGCGCCCAAGTCGGTCAGATCTCCGTGGCGATCGAACAAACTGACCCCATCGCCTGTCCACTCGTTCGCGTTGTTCTCCCGGAAAGCGCCGAACCAAGAATACCGGTCCACGTAGTCCAACCCGTCAAGGTACGGCAGCGACTGGTTCATGAGCGCCTCCGTCTCGTCGTCTGAAACACTCGGGATGGCAAACTCAGTCAGCCAGATCGGTTTGGCCGGGTAGACGGCACGCATCTGGCCCAGCCACGAAGTCATGCCGGGGAAATCGCCATACCAGTGCGCGGCGACGAAGTCGAACGCGCACCCGGCCGTGCGGTTCAGGCGGTAGCACGACGCGTTGAAGTCCCTGAGCCAGTCAAGGCCGCGGGGCGAGCCCGTAGTCGCTGGCAGCGACACCCTCAGATTATACGGCGGGTAGCGGAGCGGGGCGATGGAGTCGAGCCAGACTTGCGCGGCATGCGAGGGCGACGAATCGGATCCGCCCGACGCGGTGTCGCCGTCGGGTTCGTTGAACGTGAGGACGTGCTGGATGTGGTTTCCGCGCCCGCTGGGACTTGACGCGATGGGGACCCCCAACGACCCGTTCAATATGCCTTGGATGGTGTCGACTGCGGCGTCGGCGTCCGAGGCCGAGTGGATCATCGGCACGAACTCGGTGGTCCATTGTGTAAGCGAGGAGCTTGGGCCCGGCCACGGACTGTAGTTGTAGTACCACGTCAGGGGGCTGTTCGGGCGGGTGAAGATCGAGGCATCGGATTCGGAGTTGTCGGTTCCAATATAGCAGAGCCCGCGCTTGGGGAAGGTCGAGTTCGTCGACTGAGCTATACAGGAGCAATGAAGGGAGATGAGGAGGACCGATATCGTTGTTGGAAACGAGGATTTCATGGTGATCCAAGTGACTGTGCCAGGGCCGCAAAGGGGAGGGGAGGTCCAACGAGGCTGAGAGTACTAGGGGGGAGGGATACTTCGTCGTATGGAACCTTTGATCTGATCTAGTTTCTGATGCTGTTCCGTCCTGAACACTGGCGAGATCTGTTCTGCAGCTGTATTCGCCCGGTCGTATATGTGAATATACCAGTCCCTCAAGACGGTCTAAGCAGAGACGCACGGCTTTTTTGTCAGTCTTGCCGTGCAAGAGCCAACAACGTACGGAGGAACAATAGCAGAACGCTTAGATTGGGTATGTCTGAACGATTTGATCGGGCTTGCGTCCAGTCGAGTCTGAAAAGCACGATAACCGCACACGTTGCAACGTGCAATGCTCCGCGCTGCGAGTCGGGATGGCTCTTTACATACCTTGGACTTGGATCAACCGAAGTCATCTGGCATAAATGATAGCCAAGATAACCACCAAGGGACAAAGACGACATCATTAACCAGCAGATCGTTAGCATGCGTGGCACCAAGGGCGGCGGTATTCTAATGGCGGAGGACATGCGCCCAGAGCCTGCGCCACACTCGGGATACGTGGGCTTGCATTGACTGACGAATGAATCACTCCGCTTGGTAAATCGTTAGAGAAAAGAAATGCAGGATGATCACGGCATGCATTGTACCTTGGAACGACGCCGCTACGAGTGCTCGTACCTTGGCTGCCAGGGAGTAGGCACCAGTACGAGTAGGGTACCGTTGACGTCAGTGCTTGAAGTGCTGGCGATAAGATTAGATGGCGGCGCGGCGTTGATCAGCCTCAAGTCTAAAATGGAGGGTTGATTGTGCGTGTGTGTGCGTGGTCTGATAATCTTTCTTTCACACATTGCGAGGTGGGCCTTTTTCCTCGTCGAACTTGAGAGCTCTGTTCGCTGTTCTGGTCTGCGCACCAAAACAACAGTTGGCCTCTCAATTCATCCAGCCTCAAGCCAGAAACGAGACCTCAATGCATCTGCTTGCAGTCTTCCCTCTAGCTGTGGCGTAGCCATGGCCGTGATCATCGCGCCACCCCATCACAAAATGTTGAACCGCACTGTCTAGAAACAGAAAACCTGGTCTTCGAGCTTGCTGACTGGTCTGGCTTTCTGATACCCGAGACTTTCGGTAGCCTTCTTCAGGGCACTGACCATGGGCGGGGGACCACAGATCAAAATCTTCATGTCGGGAGCTGGGGGTGGGAGTTTCTCTTTGATCATATCGGCAGTCACGAATCCGACTCCGCCCTTCCACCCCTCCGGCGGATTATTCAGGACGTAATAAACGCTGAAATTGGGGTCTTCCTTGTCCAAGGCATCGAGCTGCTCCTTCAGCAGGATATCGTCGGGATTGACATTTGCAAAGATCAGGTCTACCTTTGTGGTGTCCTGGGGCCGGCCACGATTGATGGCACGGATGATTTGCAACATCGGCGTGATACCTGTCCCACCGGCAATCATACCAATGCGCTTGCACATATTCGGGGTATAAACCATGGCTCCCTTTGGACCTCGCACTTTCATTGTATCACCAATCTTCAATGTGGTCATGTGTGCACTAATATTGCCCTGAGGGTATGACTTGATCAAGAGCTCGAAAAAGCCCTTGTCCTCATCCGATGAGATTGGGGTATAGGATCGCACCACCTCTTTATCGGCACCCTTGGGGGTGGCTGCCAAAGACATATGCTGACCGATGGGCAGACCAATAATATCGGTTGGCTTGGGCAAACCGAAGCGGTAGATGGCGACATTATGTGAGGTCTTTTTGATGTCTATGAGAGGGAATTCTTGGAAGGTGTCTGGCTTGAGAACTTTTCTCGATGATGCTGGGAGATAAAAAAGAGTCAATAGTGCACCTTGCTGGTTCAGATTTCGCTGCACTCACGGGGCCCGCTGGCGAAGACCTTGTAGCCGCCCACCAGAGCAGCAAAAGCAACTGCGTAAGGGACGAATTCTCTCTTAATGATTGCGACTCCGACGATCAGCAGCACCGAAGGGATATAAACCCCATTGATGTTCGCTTGAGAAAATGCTGGGTTCCTGGAACGAGGTGAGCGAGAGATGAGGGAATTTCAGAGACAAGTGAGATCTTACCCCATGGCTTTGGGCGTTTATACCGGTGCTCTCCTCTTCTCACCTCGACGACGACAAATTCACTCTGACACTATGAGCGCAGAGCGATAGAAGGCTCCGCACGGTGTTGTGGTTGGGGTCAAAAATATATCGGGATTGGGGAAATTGTCAGGTCTGGACTGCGATCATCGGCAGGGGACTACGGTGAGAGACAGGCGCGTGGGGCCTCGTTGTGGGATGCTACATAACCTCTTAACCGTGTTGAGTCCCTGCTGCCGGCTTTTGTAGGGGGGGCTCGGGGGGTTTGCTTGACTGGATTTGGTGAGAAAGCGCGGGGCCTTTCCGAGCGGCGGAAGGCAGTCAACGGCAGCCGATGTCAAGAAAATGGTCATCGCCTGACCGGGTAGACTCGCCTTGTTTTATTCTACTTTCAAGGCGGTACATCCTGTATACTGTGTACGACAGTGCGCCGCCATCGTCGTTCAAATGTAGGCACTCACTTGAGCAGATGGCGAGCGTGGCCATTTTCTGGACTTCCATCAACGCAAACTGTCAGTAGATACGGTGGGCACCTTAAGAGTCGTTATGCATTAAATACACTGTGTGTTCTCTTGGGTCAGACCGGGACGTCTTGTTGGTTTCTGAGTGGTTGCAGCGCCACAGAGTGTCGGCCTTCGGGTCTCTTCGTAGTTTCCATCAATGCAGAGCAGACCACCTTTGGTCAACTAATCCGGCGGGAACCTCACCCTCGACTGTAGACGATTCTCTTGCCGAAGGTCATCTGTCACATGGCCGTACCACTAGACTCCGACGATACCCCGTCCCCGTTTGCGCTTACCGCTGTGGATCGTGCTGTATTGGCTATGACAGATGAAGAATTTCACCCTCATACATGGGACGAACTCAAACAAATTATTGGTGTGTGCTATGGGCGATTTTCATAATTGATCAGTTGGAACACCTTTCTGACTGAACAACTGAATAGCTGAGCACAATCTGAGCGTTCTTAAAAGATGGCCTTCCGACCTGAGACGCTACATAAAATGGTCGGCCGAGACGAAGGCTGCCTACGGGAGTGTGCCAAATTTTGTGATGAAGGAAAGACTGAAATGGAACCCGCTACCTTCGTCGCAGCCAGGGCTGAAGTTCGAGGTCCGAAACCCGGTTCCCTTCGCGGACAAAGCGGACTACCAGATCCTGGTCAATGACTGGCCGTATGGACTGGCGCCGGGTATCAAGCATATAATCGTCTGGCTAAAGGGCAGACTCGAGTCAGAGCCTACCAGAGGTGATATGACTCCCAAGTCAAGACAGCAAGTTGAGGACTTCATTCAGTCTAAGTTCATAGATCGAGTCCGAGACTTGCCAGGCGAACAGGAAAAGGTTATTTGGTTCAAGAACTGGACTGCGCTGCAATCTGTGCCGGGTATGGAGCACATTCACGTCCTGGTGAGGGACGTGCCTGACGAGATTATCAGGGAATGGACTGGCGGCGACCAACCTATCAACAATTAGATTCTGGACGACGGCGACGCGTAAAGACATAGAAAATAAAAACAGTCTCGCTTCAATAGTCTCGATTTCATCTCGCCCCGTCCCCGTCTCGAATCTCGTTCCAGATGGCGTCGAACACCTGAAAAGCCGCCGTAACACCCTTGAGTGTATTTTCGTCAATGTCCATGAATCCATAGCGGTGCTGGATCTTGTCAGGATGCCACCGGACACGCTCGGTCTTGATGGCGTGGGCGAACGGATCTGTTCCATCAACAGCGTCATAGCTAGCGGTGCCCTTCCTGACAAAGGACTCGATCTCCTCTCTTGCCACATCCTTGCGTCTTCCTGTTTCGACTGGCCAGGCAATCTTGTTTCGTAGAAAGGCTTGTTCGGTGTCTCCCACTGACTTCTGCCGATTCTGAGCTAGGTTCTGAAGGTCATCCCAGCGGCGGAGATAGTCCTCCCACATCATCCGCCACCGCTTGCGGTCCCTACGCAGTCCGCCTCGTTTCAGGCTGTTTTCAATCTCAGTGTTGAAGATATGATCTTCGTGTCGAGCCTGGTCTCTTCTGTTCTCTTCTTCACGTATTCGCCGCTGTTCACGTTCGGTTTCTTTCCGTTTCTCCTCCTTTGCAGCCTCGATCCCCTCCCAGCTCTTTTCCCACATTTTGCGCCGAACGAACTGCGCATATTCTTCATCAGTCATGCGTTCAAGCTCACCAGTCTCTTCGTCTCGAAATGTGTTGGGATAGCTGTGAATTGGTTGGCCGTAGACATTCTCCCAGAAAGCTGCGCCCTCGTCATCGCCCATGGCATCGAACAATGATTCTCGAAATGCCTGATCCGGAGGTAGATCTCTCAAATCGTAGTTGTGTGTGTGCGTCTCATCGCCAGAGCGTCTCGAGGGCCGGTGTCGCTTTCTATGTCCATGAGACGACCGATGGTGTCTGCGACGCTTGTGACTTCTCGAGCCGTCTTCGGTGCGGCGGTCATCCTCTGGCTTAGACTTGAAGCGAAAGGGCTTCGGTCGTTCATCAGCTCCGTCGCTCTCCCCGGCAAATCCTGCTGCGGTGGTTTCTGGAGACATCCCAGCCATTGCAGGCTATAAGGCCATGACCGGCGAGATGAAATGTGCGGCCGCGCAAAACACAGAACACCGATACGGAGGACTCGTAATTGGAATGCAGACATGGATAGAAGAGTCCGAAGGCATGGCACGCATGGGCACGACGGAACTAAGTTGATCCGGAGCCGCTATGCCAAGATATCAAAGACTGACTCAAAACTGGAACTTGCACTGCATTGGCAGTGGAGATGTGACTCTTTAAAGAGATGTCCTTTTGTTGCAGCTCGTTCCTAAAACAAGAATTTCTCAATTCTTTCAAAATCTCTCCTATTGCAATACAAGGACCTCGCAGTCTCCAGACAAGAAGCGCTTTACGTTGCATTCGTCGAGGAAGCCCGATATCAACAACTCGTCCAAAATTTGTAACACAGCAATCCCGACTTTATTTTGGCGGCTCAGCGGCAAAATCAAGCATGGCTGGTGAACTCGACGGTGGGATGTCATCATTGACGCTCGAAGAAATGGCGAAAGTCAAAAATCCCATGGACTTCTACCGACAGTACATCGCTGAGCGCTTATCCCCGATTGTCAATCGACCAGAGAAAGAACTGGTTCCATTATTACAATGGACAACAACACAGGACAAGGGAGATCTCATGCTAGCTGTTGCTGCACTGAGGGTCAAGGGCAAACCACCTCAGGATCAAGCAAAAGAAATTGCTGATGCCTTCCCCAAGACGGATGACACCCTCGTCACCGTGAGCCAAGCAGGTCCATTCGTCCAGTTTTTTGCGAAGCCAGAACATATCATCAAAACGACCCTATCCGAAATCCTCACACACACAAAGGCATATGGTTCAAATCCAACCCCCGGGTTGAAGGACCCCTCGGACCCGTCCAAAGGACAAAAGAAGATCATTGTCGAGTTCTCGTCCCCGAATATTGCCAAAGAGTTCCACGCCGGCCACCTCCGAAGCACCATCATCGGCGGGTTTTTAGCGAAGCTCTATCAAATCCTGGGCTGGCAGGTGTTGAGGATGAACTACCTGGGAGACTGGGGCAAACAATATGGTTTGCTGGCAAATGGCTTTAAGAGGTTCGGTAGCCAAGAAGAATTGGACAAGAACTCGATCGCACATCTGTTCCAGGTTTACGTCCAAATCAACAAGGTGAAAGAAGCCCAAGATGGCCCGATCAACGAGCTGAAGAAGGAGATCAAGGAGAAGAAAGCCAAAGGCGAAGATGTTTCTGAACTGGAGGCCAAGCTTGCGCCAATGGTGGAAGAGAGTGAAGACGAAAAGGCGAGGAAGTATTTCCGGAGTATGGAAGAGGGAGATCCGGAAGCCTTGGCTTTGTGGCAGAAGTTCAGGGACCTGAGTATCAAGAAATACCAGAAGACATACGCCAGGTTGAACATCGCATTCGACGTCTACTCCGGCGAGTCGCAGGTGAAGCAAGAGACGATCAAGCAGGTGTTGGACAGCCTGATGGCGCAAAAGATTGCGGAAGAATCCGAAGGCGCGATCTTGATCGACTTCGCAAAACATGGCGCTAAGAAGCTCAACAAAGCTATCATCGTGAGGAAGGACGGCACACCCTTGTACTTGACCCGAGATCTGGCTGCCATCCTGGAGCGACATAACGAGTATCATTTCGACAAGATGATCTACGTGGTTGCGGATCAGCAGAATGAACACATTGCACAGCTTTTCAAGACGACCGAGATCAGTGGGCACAAGGACGTTGCCGACAAATGCGAGCACATTTCCTTCGGCATGGTCAAGGGCATGAGCACGCGAAAAGGCACGGTCAAATTTCTGGACGACATCATCCAGACGGTCAAGGATACCATGCTTGAGGTGATGAAGAAGAACGATCAGAAATACTCGGCCCTGGAGGACCCAGAGGCCGTGGCAGATACTCTGGCTATCACAGCGATCATGGTGCAGGATTTGACAGGCAAGGTTCGAAACGGCTACGAATTCAACATCAACCAGATGACGGCATTTGAGGGAGACACGGGCCCCTACCTGCAGTACGCACACGCGAGGTTGTGTTCGATCGAACGGAAAGCCAACGCAGACCTCAGCGCGCTGGGCTCCGCCAACCTCTCACTGCTGCAAGAGACGCACGCTATCAATTTAGCACGATCCCTCGCCCAGTACCCCGACGTTGTCCTCAACACGCTCAAGACTCGCGAACCGGCTACCGTGCTGACTTATCTGTTCAAGATGGCCCACGCGCTGAGCTCAAGTTATGACCACTTGCAAGTCGTCGGAAGCGAACCTGAGCTGCAAAAGGCTCGGTTGGCTCTATACGAGGCCGCTCGGCAAGTGCTGTGGAATGGCATGACCTTGCTCGGATTAACCCCGGTTGAGAGGATGTAAGAACAGACAATCGAGCGCAGAGGAACTTTTGTAGGAGTGCTTCATGTGTGGACAGGGATGGGACTGGCATTTCAGCGGGAGATTTCGGAATAGGCACTTTGCTGAAGGATTGATACCCTGCTCCTCTAACCTGGAGTTCGGCCGTGAGTTCATGCAAGAAGACAAGCGCGAGCCACGGTTGACCGGCCGATCAGGGACTTGGATCAGGGCATCAGGCTGATAAGAACACGGGGCAGCTGCATGAACTAGCCTTATGCGCGGTACACGGGGGATTTGTACCTAGAGAGACTTGATGATGCGAACTCGTCCTGCCATGGCTGAATGTGGTGAGGGTGCATCGCATCCCGCGAAGACAGAGTAGGGTCTAGTCAGGGCCAAAATTTGCTTGCCAGCGTCACAGTGCGTTGGGCAGCCACACTAAACTGATCATCATCCTTGTTGCCACCACTCTCATCCGGACCGGATCTGGAGGGGTACCGGGTCCTGTTGACACCCTCAGGTCGACAATGAAAATGTGGAAGGAGGAGAGGGAGCATTTGGGGGCTGATCAAGTGCGATCCTAGGGTGAAGAGAGTGCAGTCTGCTTGACTGACCACAGCTTGCGCGAGCTTGAACCTGACAGGCAGAACAGGATGGATGTTTTCTGCCGCCACACACACGAAAGGGCCATGCAGCGTATAAACCGCTCTCAACGCTGGAGGGGTAATCTTATGCATGGAGGGGATGGCAGCGACGAGGGTGAGCACGCGCAGCGCATTGAGCCAATCTTGGATCCGGGCCATCGCTGTGTGTAGGCTCCCCGCGTTTGCTGCTGGCCAACGAAAAGGCTGCCGTGTAACAATCAGGTCATGGTGTTGTATCACAATGCCATCCCCCTCGTGAACGCCACTCCACGTTCCGTGTGACACTTGGTGGGTGTTGGCAGACCGGACGGATTCAGGCGGATACACAAACACCTCGGGCGGCTTGCTTCCCTCGTTCGTTACACACTGAGGGAGAGACAGAGCTGGTGTAGGCAGCGCATTATCATGCCGACCTTGGCTGCCTGGTCACGTTTGACAGAGCACCCCTGCTGACGTCGATTTGTGGTTGAGAATCACCGCAAGCGAAGGCAAGGTGCTGATGGCGACGAGGGCTAGGAAGCGAAGAAGTCAACCCCCCAAATGGCAGAGAAGGGTGGCAGACGGTGGCAGACACATTCCCCGAGTGGATGTCCTCGTCCGCCCGTGCCTGCAACTAGAGCTGGGATGTGCGTGGTGCGTAGGTTGGGCAGCTCATTGGGCTTTATCTGCCACTCACATTGCAGCAAACTGTCATTAATGCGGCACATCACGCAACTAACTCTGACCAGCCCTTGACCGGCGAGTGTCGAGGAGGATGAACCAGTGGCGGAGGGGTTGATGGGCTTTACACGCCGGCCGGGGGATTGGCTCTCACTTGTCCCTCACCCGTCCCTCACTCCTCTCTTACCAGCCCCTCCCTTACACGCACATTCTTTGTTCGGCGCGCCATTTTCGACAACTCGAGGATAGGCCCCTGCTCTGCCTATTGCTGCCTCCGAATCCTGTTCGTCATCCTGCAGGCAGTCACCAGTCAAGTCAACTGGCATCCTGCTGGCCGTTGAATCTTTTCTGTCTTCTTTGCCCCTCGCTGCTCCGCGTTGCCTGACTCTGCCTCTGCTTCTGCCTCCAGGGACGCGTAGTGGGGTCGAGGAAGAATGACTCCTGTGCAAAAGAAATCCAAGCATAGGCGCCATTGAATCTTACTTTTGTCCATATCACCAGCGAGATCTCATATCAGTTTCTTTCATTTGTGTTTGGACACATCTCTGCGGCCTGCCTTTGCATTGACAGGCGCGCATTCTTGGTTGGCAAATCAAGATCGCACACGATTACCGCTTCGCTCACTAAAGATCGTCATTGAAACACTACGAGACCTGCTTTTTTGCTCGTCGCCCTCCGGCAGGAAACTGCACTGGCCGAAGCGCAATCGCCTGTGCGACCGGAGATTTGCATCATATCTACAAAACCATTGTCACAGCATCGGGAGGTGGAACAAGCCTAAAGCAACTTGAGCACCGACTTGTCCTGTAACCCCCGACCAAAGAGCGAGGGAAGCGCACAGTTGCGCGGTTGGGACGAAAAAGCCTTCGGGATGGACGCCCCCCAATACCTCCAAGACTGAAAAATACAGAATTAGAAAGGGTCAATTGGGCTAGAGCTGAGGGCCAGGAGGTCTGGCACACCTGGGACCAGACGATATATTGAATTGCTATTTCAGCAAACAAAAACGCCGGGACGAGCCATCAGCCACGAGCCGCGCCCAATTGTTGGTCATCACCATTCAAAAATCCAGCACAGTCGGTGGCTTTGTGCCATTCTTTGGCCGCCCCGGGACCCTGAACAGCCTTACACGCCCCCTGCAAAAAGTACTTTGCCGTGGATTTTAGTGGATCGTCATTCGTGGCCAGGGCAGGGACCCTGACTCTCCACATCTCTCAACCCCCATCACAACCACATTCTTCGGCCACATCCAAGAATAGGCTGGTAAGCCAGCCCCTTGCACTTGTTCAAGTATAACAAACAACTTTCATAATCGTCAAAGTCTGGTTCTTTCAACCACCGCCGCTCCCATGCCAGAACCTGATCGTCGCCGTCCCCGAGTCGCCACTTGCGAGGACTGGGACGAAGATGCTCAAACAACCCGTCCGGGCACCCAAACAACAGCCAATGTCTCCGCCAAACGCTCCGACCAAGACCTCGTTCCTCGGCAACGAGAAATGAACGACTTCTATGTAGACGGCGGAGACTCGGGATATGCTAGCCGTGCCGCAACAACAGTTAGCGAATCCACCTCCTCAAGTCGTCGGCGGATGCCTGACCTGAAACTTGACACCGCCGGGATTCGCGAGCGGGAGCGGCACCCTTACCTGTATTCTCAGACCGCTGTTCCCAGGCCGCCAACTCGCCGCCAGTCTTCATCTCAGTCGAAAGAACCTTCACCCGAAAAACGCCCGACCAGAGGAAGGGATGATCTTCCTGAGAGAGTGTATGCCGACCATTACGCAAAGCCCGCGGATCCAAAACAAGCGGCTAGAGCGAGCCATCCGCCCCCTTCTCCAGTGGCTGTGAAGATGGCAGTCTCGAAGAGCACCAAAGACGACCAATCTGTGACCACTAGGAGCAGGAGGCCGTCGTCAAATCAGCAACCCAGGCCAGTGAGCATGTTCCCCCCAAACGCCCCGATGCCGATACAATACGCCATGTATCCTGCATACGCACATCCGGGCATTGCGACATCGGGCTACGCGACTCCAGTCACGCCATCAGGTCCCTATGGTTCAATCCCTTTCTCATATGCGCCGCCTCCTACCTTGCCAACACCGTCGTATGCGGCGTATCTGCCTCCGCCTTCTTACTTCGACCAATTACCTGAACCACGATCAGCCAGACCAAGTCGACATCCAAGCCCTGTTCGACGAACAAGCGCATATGGCGAACCGGTCATCAAACAGGGCTATCCTGACTCAGCAATGATGTCTCTTGAACGAATCCCCTCGAAAGAGAGCCGACCAACCCTTCCTTCACACAAGTCTGCGCGCAGCATTGAGGTTGATCGTGGGCAGATGCTACCTCCACCTCGGCCGCAGCAGCCTGAGGTCGTCCTCGGACGAAGACCGAGCAACAGAAGGTCCCAGACTTATCATCCGCAAGAGCCTACTGTCCGCGAGAGAGTCGTCTTCGAGCCGGACCAATATGACAGCGATGATGACCGTGATTACGGCCACGTCCGCGCCGCGCCTCCACCGGTTTCTCGTGAACGCAGAGAGTCTTCCTCTCGTCCACCTTCATCATACCGCCCGCCTACGCATGCGGAGCCACGTGAGCGACCTCCGGCGAGAAAGTCCGTCTCATACTCCGCAGGGACGACTGTTACGAAGGTAGCATCTTCTTCCTCGCACGTTATGCCTCGGCGTATGACCGTCCCTCTTGAACAAAAGGAGGCAGAGGTGGAGGAGTACCAAATGAAACGAAACAGCGCCGCGGCTGCTGCCAGTGGCTTGACTGTCGAAGCCCTCCGCAAGCTCGACCAGCGCACTTCGAGTTCGAAATCCGAAACAGGAAGCAACTTCAGCCATCAGTCGTCATCCAAAGATTCGTCTGGGCGCGATCGAAGTCAGACTGCCAGCGGTACTAAGACTAGTATAATGCTCCCTGGTGGCATGAACGTGACCATTCCTGAGGGCTATATGAGCAGAGACGGCCGCCCTCTTAGCATCAACATTGGGGGTCTGGTTGTCTCGGTTGCTGCAGAAGGCAAAGAAAACGAACGTCCCAAAGAGCAGAAGAGAATTGAACGTGCACCCAGTGTCGCCAGCCGGACTTCCAAGAGGAGCGCTGCCAGTAGCATTGTCTCCAACCCTCGAGGCCGAGACATGCCACCTTCTGCTTCTCGACGACCATCGCAGCTGGAAGATCGTGTTCCGACGAGTCTGAGATCGAGCCGTCAGCCCAGTCGAGCCCCGAGCATGAACCGAGGCAGCCGCGACTACTCTTCCAAACGACAAAGTGTCGACTACAGCAGGGAAATTGATTACAATCGAGAATATGACGATTTCTATGCGGCAGGATGATTTGGAATGGTTGGACATACGTTTTGCGCATGTATTTTCTGCTACGGGTGGTCGTCTGAGCGGATTTTCCTCCTCCTCTACCCGTTGGTTGGCTATTCTGACGTGTCGTTTTCTGGAACACTTTTTCTTTCCCGCCTTTTGCTCAGGGCCAGTTGTTTCCAAGATTGTTATGGCTTTGGGTATTCGTTTCTCTGGGCGGGCCGCACTCTTGACGAGGGTGGCCGTGCTCACGTCGCCGTTGCTGCTCTCCTGTTGGGCAAGGATGTTTGCCAAAAGCTTTTCTGATGGCAAAAGCAAAGCAGAAAAAGAAAACCAAAAGTCCAACAAAAGTTACTTGATACCCCCCCGACTCGCTTTCAGCATAACCGGGGGCAGGGAGGTGGAAAACCATGTTGGTCAGCTGGGCTGCCAACATGAAAAGCAGCGAGTGGCAGTTTTCCTGGATTTTATGGCTTGGGGTTGATGTGTTGATATACAACTTGTGGCATGCACGCACTTGTATTGTTTTTGCTTTTCTCTCATGATGCTTTCAGAGCGAGCCGTGGCCATCGGGCTTGTTGGGCCAAGGGTGTCGGGAACGGCCTTTGCGCCACGTTACCTCAAGCAACGTCTGTCTGCTTCTTTGACTTCTTGTTCTGACGACCATGTTACGATTTCATACGATTTGACGAAGATGATGGACGGCATGCGAATGATGGATGGAAAGACCCAAGATTGAAACCAGGCCAGTTGAACGGCCTCCTATGTGGTACAGCAGATAGAGAGACGGAGAGGGAGGGAGGGAGGGGGAAGCGTGAGAGAGGTCCATTGGCCTCTTCAAGGCACCCTCGAAGAGGAAGCCGGCTTATGCCCTCTAGCTGGGATACAGCAGGGTGTAATAAGGGAGAACAGATCTTGTAGCAGGAAGCAACATCGAGATCAGATCTGTTACCAATATCAGTGTCAAGACCAAGATCAAGATCAATATCGAAGACTATGAATGCTCAATTCCATCCTTGAAGAGTGAACCTAATAGATACCCAAGCGGCTTGTGCTGGCTGTGTTGTCCAAGTGGTCACTGACTGCTAGATCCGTGTACCGGGTGCATGTTCGATCCCTCTAAGGGGCACGACGAGCCAGCATGAGCCGGTGGACAGGTGCGAAGTGGACTTGGGTCACGGTACTCGTACACTTCAGGAACACACCATGTAGTACATGCAGTATGATTAGTGGTCGTAATCTATATCCCAGGACACACCAAGGAGATCATCATGACATCGTCAGTGCCAGTCCCGTAACCAAATATGCAAACCAATAATGCTATGCTTTTGCGAAAAAATCATATATCTAAGATATGTCTGCACAGTAACGCTTGCTGATAAAAACAATATATCCACACCATTGATTCTCGCTACTTGTGCCGGTACTGCTCAAAAGCGAGGTCGGGCAGTCTGGGCTCCCTCGAGAAGGGTGGAGGACTTCCACTATGGTCACTTCTTCCTTGGCTCAAGCTGCGATAGCCGCTCTTGCCCATCTCGGCGCCTTTGGTGACAAGCGTTTCCTGGCTCTCATCTTGTAGAGGTCCGAAGCGCGAGTAAGCCTGGGCACGCACTTGGTCGTATCCGCCAAATTCCGACGGTTTGCGGTCATGCCGGGCTGGTGAAGAGAAGGGAGTCGGTTGCATGAGGAATGCGTCACCCTCAAGGTCTTGCGAAAGATGCTTCTCCGCCGCCTTGCGGCGCTTGCGGTGAGGATTCTCTCGGAAGCAGGTGATGATACTGTTGATCACGATCAGCAGTGCAAGGATGGCGGTCAGGCCAGATTGCACCGCTATCAAGACGACACCAGTGATGGTCTTGGTGGTCTGTGCGATTCCGAGCTCCTCCACAAAGACCAAAATGCAGATAACGGACAAGACTCGGACGATCTGGATAATAATGTTGATCCAGTTGCCAGATTTGCGCTGGTACGGTCGGCTCCAGAGCAGAAGAATGAGCATCAGAGACTCGATGACAAGTTGACCGATGGTCTGAACCAAGCCATGGCCGTCACCAGCAGCGAGCACGCATCCTTTGGCGAACATGTAGATGATGGCTGGGATAAACAGCCACCAATAGCCCTTCTTGTAGTTCTCATAAAACAACTTGTACTTCTTCCAGGTCTCCTTGTTCTCGAAAAGAGCGTCGGCATTGCCTTCAATTTTCTTCAGTTTGCGGACGACGGTGAAGATCTTCCAGGTATAAAACATAAGGAGCGCGGTGAAAGCGCCCAGCGTGACACCGGCGAGGACCTTGGCGGCCCAGGAATCGCCATGGGTGAATTGGAAAATGCAGTACAGTGTCCAGACACCGTAGAGTAAGAATATCAAGTTGGTGATTGTTTGGAACATGATACGCCAGTATTCCTTGCGAAATGTCGTCAAGCCTTTGGGAAATCTCCCAAAGAGTGCCCATGCCTCGAGAATGACCTTGAACAGCAAGATACCGACGACGATGGCCGAAAGAACGATGGCGAATATCAAGAGTACGGTCAGGAAGGTATTGGCCTGTGGAATGGTAAGCTGCTCGACGTAGCCCTGAATTCCCTGAACGAGATGGGATTCCTGAGAGGTGCTAGAGCCAGAGTCGTCGCTGGTCCCGTTGATGGAAGTGGTGACTTGGCGGGCAACCAGAAGTAGTGCACGCTTAGCGATGCCGCTCGTCGTGGTGGCTGTAGTGCCGTCGGGATAGACCAAAGTGGCATTCTTGAGGTACTCGTAGCTGTTGTTTGTCAAGTTGCCCCCAGTATGCGATCTGAACGAGTCGATCGAGGTTTGCAAGCCACCCCATGAGATGAGGCCCGTGCTGAACGCGAAATTCTTTGCGAAGCTGCGATAGACGCCAGGGTAATTGACCGAGTGCATACCATTCATCGCCATCCCCTGGAACCACCACATCACTTCGAAGAAGCCGGGGCTGGAACTGGTCGAACCAGGGTGCGCACCAGTAGCAGCTGCACCCACCAAGGAGACCGCCAAAGCACCGGCAGCAATGGCGGCGGCGACGTACGATACAGCCGGCACATCTGTGGTTTTCCCATTCGAAACACCCGATTGTACACAAGCCACCTCTGAACCGTCTTTGGCCTTGAGAACCAGCTGAGCATTTCCATCGAGATCGGGCAGTGAATAGGCTATTGACGGGATGAGGGAGGTATAGGAGGAAGGAATCACTTGCGACCCATTCGCAGCAAATGTGCCCGCAGGTACTGTCTGGGGTTAGCATGGCATGTCCAGCTGTGATGAGAAACCGGGCTTACCAGGACATAGCTGATCGACCTTGGTGTCGTCGGCACAGGGATCAAAGGTGTTGTTGTATACCTTGACGCCATACGCCGTCACGACCAACTCGGCTGTGACAAACTGTTCCTTGGTGCTGGTGCCAGAAACGTCGAAATCAATGTTGTTGGTTGACTTGTCAAACGAGATGTCGACGTTGTTGACTTTTATCGTTGATGAGCCGTTGTTGCAGTTCGAGAAGCCATTGGTTTTCAGGATGTCCGTTGCCAGCACAGATGGCAACAGAGCCAGCGAGGCCACCGCTACCACCGACGCCCTCCACATAACGAAATGTGCGCTGCCTATTCAACTGTGTGTCTCTTATGGCCGTCAAAGGGTAGATTCACTCTCTTTCGGATGCCGCCTTCCACACTGTATATTCCAAATTGCACGAACGAGGACGGTGGTCAGATGGATTCTGGACGTGGGCAAAGAAGCGTCGAATGAGTGACTGCTGGAAAGAATCGATAAGGGTCGGAAGCGAACGTGTGAAGCCGTGGGAAAGCGAGCGACTCAGAATATGCAGGAACGAAGGGAACTGGGTTGACTGGGTTTTCAGCTGAAGTCTTGACTGCGGGCAAGACGATGCAGATATGCCTCACCAGCGACTTGGATAGGATGGCCCGCTTAAAGCCGCCGTTTCAAGCGGTGGGCACCTGGAGCGAGACGACTGCCCAAAAACCATCGTCGGCAAGTGGAGTTTTGGGGTAAGAGGCGCTTTTGGGAAAACTTTGGTGGTGTCTGACTGGCTGGTGCGTCGCCAAGCTCTGGGAACCTCAGGGGGCGTCGGTGCCCACCCGAGCCACCAAGAATGGCGCCAGCCAGTAGCACCACCCCCGGCGGTTGGCGGTGGTCCCTGTGGTGGCTTGGTCCTTGCGAATGGCACCCCAAAGATCCTGGGTGCATTGCGCTCGGTTGCTGAACGCCATCCAAGCATGAGCGCGGCCGGCTGGAGATGCAAGCAGCAGCTATATTTTTTTACTGTCAGCGTGCGGATGGCCGTGTTGTTGTTTGTGGCCGCACGATCTTCGATAAAGTAATCCACTGCCCAAAATGATGGAAAGGTGAACGGCCTCAGCACATCAGTGGGCCCTCCAGCAGTTCTGGCGTTGAGGCGCAGCCCGAACCATGCAAGACATGCCCACCTGTTGGGGTTCGCCAATCCGTCTGGAAGCTCGAGCATTCGGCCGACTGCGCCTCGCCGAACTCCTGCGGAATCCTTCAACGAATTTGTCGACGTGTGTCGTTGGGCTTTGGTACCTGCATATCAGGCCTCTTGTCAGCATCTACTGGACATGCAAGGCACAAGGAACTCGGGACGGGAATTCTTCGCTTCCCGCCGAGAGCAGGGCGAGATTGAGATGCGTTTTCGATCAAGCATCTCCCAGTACCTCAAGAAAAGCCAAGTGTGGTGGACGCCGGACCCGCCCAGCGAGATCCTAATAATAGAGGGAGCCACCTCTTAAGCCAAGGACCACCCGACGCGAATGCTCACAGCCTCGTTGACTTTAGGAGCACAGGCCTCCGCCCAAAGATGCTGTAGTTCACAGCTTTGAGCTTCATCATGCCAAAAGACGGCCAAATATGCAGAGGTGAAGAGGCGGGCATGGCAACCTGTCCAGCCGTGGACAGGCTGCGATTCCGCTTCCTACAGTAAACGTGTCAGGTTTCGGAGGCACAAGGATGCTCTGTTGCTGTAGTGTACATTTTCCGGCTCCCTTCCATCATGGCATCTCGAGATGCAAGAAGCGCCCATTCATCTTCGTGGGGTAAAAGAGCTACTGGACACTCTGTTCGTCTCGTCAGAAAATTGGTCACTTTTCCTCTTTGATGAAGCACACAGGCGCTCCAGGCTTGCCTCCCCGACGCCCTGGACGCCCCCAGAATGCATCACATCCCGTCAGCTACAGCACCCTGGGCCGCTGATGCATCTTCATCTGCCATACGGATGGTATCGACCCCTCCCTCGGAATCCTCCTACCGGCTTATTTCCTGGATTCTTGGGCCCCGTCGGCGCATTGGCTGGAGCGCTGGGTGCCGCAGGTCCGCCAGGACCCTTGGGTGGTTTCGGCGTATTGTGACGAACTGGTCCTGCGGAGCCTCTGCCGCCGGCATTGCCTTCTGGTTGAGGGACATCGTCATACATGCCTTCCCACGACTGCGGCCCACTGCCGTGATGTTGTCCTTGAAAGCCTCCTCCGCGTGGACCTTGAGGGAAACCGCCCTGGCGACGCACGTGTTGTTGTTCATACTTCTGTTGCTCAAACGCCAACTGCTCTTGTGCCGACAACTGTCGTTGCACTCCACCCATGTTTGCCGGGCCCATGGGTGGACGGTGTCCGCCACCCATGTTCATCCCGTTCATCCCACCTTGTTGCATATTCATCATCTGTTGCATCATCTGGGGATTCATGCCTTGCATGTTGCCCATGTTGGCGTTCTGTGAGTTGGGACTGTTTCCGCCTTGCATCTTCTGTTGCTGCTGCATCATCTGCATCATCTGCATCTGTTGTGGATTCATACCCATATTTCCCATGCCGCCCATGTTGCCCATGCCGCCCATCATATTCGCTGCCATCTGTTGCTGCATCATGGAAAAATACTGTTGCATTCTCTGCCAGTACTGAGCCATCATCTGCGGAGTCATGCCTGAATTACCAGCCATCATGTTCGTGGTTTGATTTTGGGGAGGTGGTGCAGTCTGGTTGTTGTCATTGCTGCCGAAGCGATCTTCCCGTCCAAACTTCCCGCGCCCTCGGCCACGACCAAAATCTTCATCTTCGCCCATCTTGCCTCTTGGTTGGGCACGCTTCACTTCAATTGGCTTCCCAAGTATTTCGAGCGGATAAAACTGCAGGCATTTCTCCACCGCCGCGTCACTGTCGAAGGTCACGAATCCAAAGCCTCGTGGTCGGCCTGTGTCCTTATCCATCATGAGCGTTGCGTCGATGACTCTGCCGAACTGGGCGAAAAACCCCTCAAAGTCTTCCTCGGTAGCATCCTGACTGACGCCGCCAACGAAAATCTTGGCTGTCTTCTCTTGTTCGTCCCGGGGGATCGCACGCTTCGGGTCGATCTGGGTACCACTCAGTAAGTCTTTGTGCTTTCGTTTCAGGGAATATGAATGTCTCCGGGAAATTGATCCAAGGGTTTCTTGTCTCTCCCGGGATTCATCAAAATGGGTGGCTCTTACAATCTTCCCGTCTAGGAAATGCTCCTTGACCATCACTGTGTTGACGGTCTTCGGGTCCTTGAACGTCAAAAAGCCGAAACCTCGAGAGCGGCCGGTGGCGCTGTCTCGCATGACGGTGCATTCTTGTACCTCGCCGAACTGAGAGAAATAGTCGTGTAGGGACTCTGGCGATGGGTTAGCATTAAGCCGCAGTTGTTGAATGAACAATCAAGCAGATTTGCCCGTCGGTTCATGGCGCTGGGAGGCTTTCTTACGGTCGGTGGTTTCCCAATTGAGTCCACCAATGAACATTTTTCTGCAGAGAGCACTATGTTAGCTATGAATCGAATGCCAGAACATGCTCGTCAAGTGGCCGTGAGGTAGACAAGGGCAGTGGGTTATCAAAAGCAGAGCGCGGCGCATAAGACCCCATCATCTGCCGGACCCATGTCCTAAACAACAGCCTTGCAGCAACAGCATTACACCACGTTCGTTCCCATGAGTTCGCAGATTTCCCGACGCAGACACGGCAGGGAAATAGATACCCGCCCACGAAGTATGGTGTCTAGCAGCAGATGTCATGGCTTGGGGAACTTCTTGTTGTTTGGGCAATCGAGGAGCGGTCTGTCGCCGCAAAGCGCGGTGATATAGGCCAGCCAGCATCGTGACGATCAAGGTGGTTATGTGCCAAGACTATTCGTATGGACGCTGTGCAGGTGTCTGCAAACATTGAGACCCCGGCCACCGACTCAATGCCCTGTCCTCTGGCTCCGGTATATCTGCAGCACACGAGAGTGCGCAAAGTGACATCCATTCCTTTGGCCGATAGCTGTCGTCTGCCGCATGGGAAGCAGTAGCGATGCTCCGTACTGCTCGACTTCCGTCCGGCATGCAACTCGAAGTAGTCGAAACTGTTCCGACTTCTAGCCGACGGAGGCAAAGATTTGCTGGCGTTTTCTGAGATTCAACAGACACTCCATAGCATCTATCTCCTGCCTGATTTGGTCTTTTTACGTTGCTCTGCCTGGGAGTATCTCGTTGTATGGGAGCCAGCTCCTGCCAACTATTCTGGCGTGCCTGGTCCACCACTTTCGGTACTGAAGATTGACTCTGCTAGTTGTTGCAACATGTGGGAACCCATCGATGTGAGGTTCCATATCTGACGAGTCTCTCATTCCATGATCAGTCCGACCGACTTCGAACCGCAGCCGCCCAAGCACGACCCAAGAGGCAGGAGGTTGGGCCGATGCTAGCATCATACGCAACTGTCCTTGATATGCACGGCATTTGCCAGCGGTAGGTGATTGCATGACCCATCATCCTTTGGTTTGACAGAGAGAACTTCCACATCCGCCAGTATCAAGCTCTCTTGTCTTCGAACCACGAATGACCTTGTATCTTCAACGTGATTGTTGTCGCCTCATGTCGTGTACAATCTTTTCCCTTCATGCCGGTAACAGTTGATCCAGTTGTCCCACGGACAGTCCACATCTCTGCCACCCACGATGTACTCTTTGGCGCAATCCACCTCTTTGGGGTTTATACTCCGCCGCATCCAGAACACGACAGGTTTCAAGGGGAGATTTTACAGAACAAGGGGACATTGACAAGAAGAGTTGACTCACCCGTCCTCTTTCATATTGACGTTAAACCGCTCTTGCTGCGGCTGCATCTCATGTGCCTCTTGTACTTGGCCATCGTTGTAGGTGCCGTTGGCTGGTTCTTCTTGACCTTGAGGTTCTGTCTCAAAGGAGACATCGTTGTAGGCAACCTCGGGCTCTTCACCGTAGCCCGGAGGGTCCTTGGCCTTCTCGGCAGCGTCGCCTGAGGAAGGGTGTGCAACAGAAGCGGCCGGGCCGGTAGGGACTGCGTTGTTGTTGTTCGAACTGGTGTTCTCTTCGCCGTCATAGCTGAAAAGTGACATTAGCACCAGCGCGGTCTGGCCAGCATGGCTTCAAGGGGTTGCAGTCGTGTCGCGATGGGGTCAGAAGGACTTACAGATCTGCGAAGAGATCTTCCTCCACGTCGTCAGGTTCTGCCATATTCGCCGTTCACCCAACGAAGAGTGATGGGGTGCGTGCCTTGCGCTCACGAGATTCTCTCTGAGCCGACTTTAAAGGTCTTCTTGAGTGAATGATTACTTCCAGAAGCTGAAGCAACGCAAGGACAAAGCAGCTACGCCCCTTGGGCCAAAGGAGGAACGGACGACGCGGCTGATGATTGTTGGTTGAAGATGAAATGGAACAAAAGGTACACCCAGGATGGAGTGAGGTGACAAGTAAAGGTTGGTTGAAGGAGGGCCGTGAGAGGCCGCGAACGCGCTGTTGCCAGCGCAGCCGGAAGTTTAGGCGCCGATAAGCTTGGCAACTTCAGTGATAGTGATCGTATAGGCGGAGGCGGGAGCCCCAGGTACCGCCTAGGCACACCACGCCGACACCGACAAGCCGCCCTGCAAGACACACTGTCCACTCCAGCCTTGCAAACACGGTAACCTCAATGACCGCTATTGTTGTTCAAAGGCTTTAAGCATGTTCTCCCCGCTTCATGCAAAAGTGACCAGGAGGAAACGTCAATAGAGACTTTCGTTACTGTGAATTGACTTCAGTTGGCCCAGTATGGCTCACAAGAGGGCCCAACAGCAGGTAACGTTGACCCGCCCAATGCTGTCTACGACTTCGTACTGACCATTCGAAGGAGATGGTCCAGGTCGGTTCGTGTCTCCTTCTACCTCTTCGTTTGCTATCTATATTTGTGGCAGGACTCAGGGCTAACGGCTGCTTGCCCGGCAGACAGAACAGAGTACAACCATCCAACACGTCAACGGAGTCCTTGCTAACGCTTGGTAGACGACCATCTTCTCCCTTCTGGAGAGGACGGCCTTCCACTCCTCGGCAGGCATCGGGCCAGCCTACCAAGGTTTTTGGCGCGTCTTACTCCCATGCGGATATGCTGAAGTTCGAGTCACTGTGAGGGAGGGTGTTGGCAGAAGAGATAGAACCATACAGCTAATGCATGGCAGGAACTTGGGACCTCATTCGAGACCGAGAACGCCTCCGCCTTCGACACGTAGGTTGTCGCAGACCCCCCCGCTAGATAGGCAGAACGTTCAATCTCCAGAAAGGCGACCATACGCGGGCTATACCTCCGCCTTGGGCGAGAGCTGGGACGTTGATAGTGGCGGGGACCCGGAGGAGGAAGAAGATGATGATCTTGTCTATGAGGATGACGAAGACGAGTTCGGCCTCCCCAGCATCACAAGCATGCGGCGGAAACGAAGCAGGAAGACCAAGACGCTGAAAGTCGACCAAATATCATACCCAAGCCTGTTACAGACCACGTCTGCCCCAGCTTTGGCTCCGTCACCCTTTGCCCAGCCTGTCAGGTCGAACAGTTTTGATATTGCCGAAGAGCGCAATCCCCTTGCATATCCAAGTGCGAAGAAGGGAGAAGGGAAGATCCTCAGGCCTCAGTATAAAGACATCCTGAAGGACCCAGCAAACTCACTCCACTTAATCAACCACCCTCCGTTACCATTGAACGCAACACCCAAGGAAACAGAGGCCCATAGCACGCGGATATCACGAATCAATAAGTTCAAGCGAATATTACAGGCAAGCTCGGTGTCTTTACCGGATCTACGAGCGGCAGCGTGGTCAGGGGTGCCTGAAGAAGTACGTGCGATCACATGGCAGCTTCTACTTGGTCATGTGCCTACCAACAGTGAGCGTCGTGTTGCAACACTCGAGCGAAAGCGGAAAGAGTACCTCGATGCTGTGAACCAGGCCTTCAGTTCAGGCAATGGAGCAAGCCGGAATGCCTCGGGCACGGCTCTTCCAGGTCTTGCGTCACAACCCAGCCGCGGACGAGGACTAGATGAGGCTATATGGCATCAAGTCAGTATCGACGTACCCCGGACGAATCCTCACATACCCCTGTACGGCTTCGAGGCTACCCAACGTTCTCTCGAACGGATCTTATACGTCTGGGCGATCCGACATCCCGCCAGTGGCTATGTGCAAGGGATCAACGACCTCGCCACACCGTTCTGGCAGGTGTTCCTGGGAACCTATATCACCGACCTAAACATTGAGAGTGGGATGGACCCTGGACAATTACCCCGACCCGTCCTTGACGCTGTCGAGGCTGACACGTTTTGGTGCTTGACTAAGCTGCTCGACGGAATACAGGACAACTATATTGTGGCGCAGCCCGGTATTCATCGCCAGGTCGCCGCACTTCGAGATCTGACAACCAGGATCGACTCAGGGCTAGCAAGGCACTTTGAAGACGAACATGTGGAATACATGCAATTTAGTTTCCGGTGGATGAATTGTTTATTGATGCGAGAACTGAGCATCAGAAGTGTAATCAGGATGTGGGATACATACATGGTGAGCGCCAACCAAGTGCTGTTCTTCAAGATGCTAAACCTATGTCACAGGCGGAGGAGAACGGCTTCTCCGAGTTTCATCTCTATGTGTGCGCCGCTTTCCTCGTCAAGTGGTCGGAAAAATTGATGAAGATGAACTTTCAAGAGATCTTGATGTTTTTGCAAGCGCTCCCGACACGCGAATGGACTGAGAAGGATATCGAGCTTCTGTTGAGTGAAGCCTTTATTTGGCAGAGCCTATTTCGAGGCTCAAGGGCCCATCTGCGAACACAGAATAGTACCATACCGATGGGCTCATTAGGCCCGTCTAGTTGATCTCAAGGAATCAATTAACAACAATAACCGGGCTTGTGGAAGCGAGCTTCAGCGTAGAACGAAACCTGACTGTAGCAATACTGGGTGGATTAAAGTTCTGGCCATTCCGGGCCGAGATCACGTGGTGGCGTCGGCAGACCTACCAGGGTCGACGCCGCAGTTTTCGCTGCTCGAGTGCAGGCAGTTCTTCTTCCTCCCTCTCTCGAGATCTCCAACTTGTCTTCGATTTCTCATCTTCTCATCTCTCTCATCCATCTCTCACTTCAACCTCATCTCTCTTTCGCTTCGCCGCTTGGCAAACTTCCTGCATTGTAACTACAACTCGTCGGTCGGCTTAATTAGGCATTTCTTTGTGTTTACTTTTCGCATCACTACCTGCAAACGGCCGCCTGCACACAAGACGGGCCTGCTGACTGAGATCCCTGGGTTTCCCACTCATCGTGCCTGGGCTTGTTTGCTTACCCGCAGCAATTGTTGGAAAGTGCAAAACATATTCCTTTTCAAGAGCTGAGTTACGGTTGGGGAGGCGGAAGTTGCTTGTCACCATTGTCGGCAGCGGCGGATTTGCGCACGAGGGGCTGGTGGAGGAATCAGAGGGTCCTTCCTGAGTTGAACTTCGGTTTCTCCTCGAACAGGGCTTTATTACTCGTCTACCTACAATAACATCTTCCTTTTCCCTTGCAATTCCTTGACTTTTGTCCCTCGGAATCTATCTACACCACAACCTCAGCACGCTCAGCATTGCAGCTCACCGTCAACCTAACTGGACGAATATATCAACAGTCCTTGCCCCTCACCCACAGTCGCCGATTGGCTCTACTGCCATGGCGTCTTACGTGTATTTCAAGTTCAAATCACAGAAGGAGCCTCAGCGCGTAACCATTGATGGGCCTCACACCGATGTCTGGAACCTCAAGCGTGAAATCATCAGCATTTCCCGTCTCGGAGACGGTACCGACTTTGACCTCAAGATCTACAAAGAAAATAGCAATGAGGGTGAGCTCGACCCTTTTACCTGCTCGCTCAATCCATAGTCACTAACACGTTATAGAATACACAGACGACACCGAGATAATCCCGAAAGACTCAACGGTCCTTGCCCGACGATTGCCTGCATCGGCACCTGGCAAGGGTCGTGCTGCTCGTTATGTATCTGGAAAGCCACCTGTCAGTGCAAAGCCTTCGGCAGCGGCTACCGCGAGCAGATTGGTCAAGACAGTGGACATGGACAAAGCAATGACAGAGGAGGAGAAACTAAAGGCAATGCTCCAATTCACCGATGCGCAATGGCAGCAAAAACAAGAAGAAATGTCGCACGAGACCCGGGTTCCTATGCAAGGGAAGCCATTCAACAAGAAAGCGAACGTACCGGAAGGCGAGCCACCTCATGGGTACATCTGCTACCGCTGTGGCAAGAAAGGTAGGCACTGAGTCCAAATGCTGTTTGTTCCGGCCACTCGCTAATCGTAACAGGCCATTGGATTCAAGCATGTCCAACGAATGATGACACGAAATATGACAACAAGAACCGTATCAAGCGGACGACTGGGATTCCTCGGTCCATGCTGAAGAAGATCGACCAAGCCGATATTGACAAACTTGACGATGCACAAAGGCAAAACCTCATGGTAAATGCTGAAGGAGAATACGTCTTTGCTCAAGCGGATGAGAAAGCTTGGAAAAAGCATCTTGAACAAGTCAAAGCCTCTGAGGCGGCCCAGAAGAAACAAACCTTTGGTGACCGAGAGCTGCAAGATCGAGGCTTGGAATGCCCGATTGACAAGCGCTTGTTTGTAGATCCAATGAAGACACCTTGTTGTGGGAAGACATATTGTCATGATTGTATCGAGAACGCACTGCTTGAGAACGATCTCACATGCCCTGGTTGTGAGACAGAGAATATCAGCCTTGAGCGCCTCGAGCCTGACGAGGAGATGAAGAAGAAAATCAAAGAATATGAAGCCGAGAAGGCTGATTCAAAGCAGCGATCTCGAAGCCCTACGCTAGCAGCAGATTCGCCAAAGGACAATGCTCCACCCGCTGGTTCCAGACCCGGTTCTCGAGATGGCACTGGTACTCCGCAGTCCACGAATGGCTCGACTAAGAAGCGCAGTGCGAGTGAAGTCGATGGCTCTACGTCGTCGATCAATCTTGCCGCTCCGGCCATGAAGCGTCAGAAATCGGGAGAGGCCGTATCATCATCCACGCCTGGACCAGACGGCAGCGGAGGGCCAAAGAACGATAGTGCCAAGGACGCTGGTCCTACTCCTGACACTGCTAATGCTCTACCCGCCAACATGATGCCGCCGGACTTTTCACAAATGCAACCAGGCAACAACATGAGTCTGCCTATGATGCCTGGCTTCAACCCGTTTATGGTGAACCCTATGATGATGGGCATGGGTATGGGCATGGGCATGAATGGGATGCCCGCAATGAACTTCATGAACCCGATGATGATGAACGGCATGAATGGTATGAACCCCGGCAATCTGGGAAACATGGGCATGAACTTTGCAGACCAGCCGAATTGGAACGCGAACATGAACCAGAATCCAAACAACAACATGAACCAGAACCAACTCAACGGCTTCAACAAATTCCCCAACCGACCCCACCGAAACCAGAACTTCCAAGCCCCCTCAAAACCCTCAACACCACAACAACCCGCCGGCTTCGCAGGGGTACCCACCGGACCGAAAGCGATGAGCCAGCAAAACCAACATAATAAGTTCAACCAGAACTTCTATCCACCGTCAGGACCAGCCGGAAATAAGTTCTCAAATCAGCAGCGGCATACTGGCAATGAGGAGGACAACGCCTATATGCGACAGCCAGTCAATCCGCACCGGCATAACAACCGGAATAGGAGGCCAAGACAAGCAGATTACAGGGAGTTGTGAACGAAACTGTTTTGACACCTCAACTAACGCTGAGAGGCGGGTTTTCTTTGCTCAAACTTGGAAGCCTGCTGTTTCTCGATTGCATACGACTTAGACTTGGGAAGCACGCAAATGCAGGAGGCACTTGCCGGTCTTGGATCCAACAAAGGGATCAAAGTGTGATCGACTCGACATGTTTGGTCGAGCAATAGATGTATTGCGGACTGGCATTTTGTCCTTGCTTGTGGCATGAGCTATCCCTTCAGGCTTGAGAATGCCCGTGTTCAGACACAAGGACCGAGCAGCAGCAGGCACAATGACATGAAATATTTAAACAGACCCTTTATACATTGCCTCTCTCCTTGCTTCTCTTTTGCTGACCCTCTGTGTGTGATTCGTGATCTTTGCAGCTCAATGGCCTCCCCGTCCTGTTCTATAGTCTCCATGCCCGTGACGCACAGAAATTTTCAACTCCAGACTGTTCAGGCTCCTCCAAACCTCCTCGCCCACTCCTGCCTTATCTCTTCGGCAGCGTTATAGCCATAACGCCCCTCACGTTACAGGATAGGATATTCCCAGACCAGGTAGTTGTTATGGTACTTCCACGACGTGCTGAGCAGTCTAGGTGCAGCAAACCATATGCTCCACAGTAGCTAGCGTACAATGGTACGGCGAATCTTTTGGACAGATACGTGACGCGTAATTCATGGTTGTCTCTCATCTACAGAGCAATGGGAGCATGCTATATTGGCTCCCAACATTCCATTGCCGCTCTTCCCACCACGCTTCCGTCTATATGAACGTGTCTGCAGGAACCTTACAGACCGTAAACCCGCCGAACTGAAGGACACTGGCACCGATGAAGACATTTTCAAACGGGTCCGCCGCAGCCGCAGTCATGAAACTGACCTGAGAGCCATCGTCGAAGTATACCAATTCCGGTGTGTAGTCTCTGTCCTTGCGTAGCCGTAGCGCTGCAGCGGGGACCAAAAAGCTCTTGCCCAACGCTCTCACGTTCTCGAGGTACTTCGGCAAGTCCTCAAGGGTGGGAAAGACTATCTAGAGTCAGCCACGAACGCAACAGATCCGTTTCATCATCCCCTACCTGCGACAATGGGGTCTCCGGTCGTCGGTAAGATATTGATGTTGTCGGCTGCAGCGCCCAGATCCTACGACGTTGCTCGTCAGCTCTACTCGTGCATTGCCCTACCGCGTCGGAAAAGGGGGGAGTACTTACAACTACCTGCAGCGGTGTCAATGATCGGTCCTCGTGGATCTCGAATATTGTGACTGTCCCGTTCTTCGAGTCCCCGACGAACAGCCGGTCCTCCCACAGGTTGATGCCATTGGCGCCCGGGAAGGTGCCCGACACCTGCCTGCAAATGACGCTCTGTTGCAACGAGTCAGAAACCGTCCAGGACTCGGACAGCACATGACCTACATCGGCAGCTGCATTACAGTGCTGTACGTTTGTCGCCCAGCTCCACGGTCCGTAGACCTCCTCTGCTACTCGCAACGGACCATCGACAAAATAGTGATCATTGGTTACGAAAAACTCTCTGCCAACATCAGTTTTCCAGCGTCTGCCGAGCCAATGGGTTTCCTACAGGGGACCTGTTGCTGCAACTCCGTTCGCAGTCTTGATGTTTGGATGTTTGACGCTTTTTACCAACTCGACCACGTCGGACCCCAGCTTGTGGCTGAAGATGGCGATTGAATCTCCACTCCGGGCATGATTGACGGCGAAGATATGTATCTGATTGTTATCAGCTTCAGCACTCCAACTTGGGTATCAGCATGTCCGACCTGTGAGGGATCTTCAGGGAATGTCACGATATCAATCCCATGGGTGATAAAGTCCCCGTCGAGGCCCTTCACCTGCAATTCGGTGGTCTCACCCGTCTTCAAATCATGCTTGAATAATTGCTCGCGAAACGAAGACTCGGCGCGCAGCGAAACAGTTCGCACACCAGCACACGGATACCAGTGCGTCCTTTCAACCGGGTCTCCACAGGCGAGGAATGCTGTCTTTGATGGGAAGTGTATCTTTACATCCTCACATGCATTCGCGGTGTCAATGACTCGGCAGTCGCCGTTGTTGAGGTGCGAACTATTCTCCCACCGCACTAGTCGGGTTTTGTCGATTTCAGCTCGGCCGGCCAGCCTCCACAGTTGCGCTGACTGGTTGTAGAGGAGGACCGGAAATAACGGCAGCAGGAAAGTGAGGACAAATCTGGTCGACATATCGCCCATTAGGATTAACGAAAGTCGAGTGCTTACCAGGAATGACACGAAATTGAGAGGCAATGCTGCGTCAAAAGGGAGCGGAGATGGACGCCCACTGACCGCTTCCTTTCGGATTTAATAGCCTATGACATTTGGATCGCATGTGGCTGCGGAACACCATCCTCGGGAACCATATCTCACTGAATATGGTGACAGGTATATCTTACAACAAGGAGCACCTCGTTACGGCCTGCTCATCATCCATCTCGCTCCACGTCGTCGGAAACGAAAAAGAGGAAGCCACATACAGCAATGCGCTTCTGGCGGAGTCTTTGCAGCAAGCATAAACCACCCTTCGCACCTCATCGTGGAAGGAATTAGAGTATACCGATTTGACTGCTGCGTCGACTGTGTTGATGGAGGTTCGTGTTGATTTTATCCCTGAGATGGCACAGGGATGTGTAATCTTTTCGCTTTACCAGCGCCGATCTTAGCGACCACACCGTCGTGGAAATGAGTTCATCCGTCTTCCGCGAAGGTCTCGGGCGCTTCATCGGCCTTACATCGCAATATCGCACACTCTGGCACGATTCTTGTGTTTCAGTACTTCACGGTTTCGGGCAGGAACTCGTCATGGGATTCCGTGATTTAGGATCTTGCAGGAGGCTTTCCTTATGTGAGATTTCCGATTCCTCTCGATCCTTGTATGCAGCAGCACAGACCCCAGTGTGACTGTTTGAGCACAATCTGCCGAATATCTCAGGCAAAGGATACGATGTGACCCTGCCGGATGCGGATGTGGTGCTGGATGTGGTAAGAGCCGACCAGGAGAGGAAACGTGGGGCTCTCCACATTGTGGGATTGGGGTAGAATGAGTTCGGCATGCTGACTAGGAATGAGGCTGATATCAGGCAAGTTTGTTGACGGACCTGCATCAAAAGCCAGGTCAGGTCTCGCGTTGAAGGCGAGCTGATCTCATCAATCGCGTGCGCACAGAATGTCGACGGTAACAGTTGACCACCCTTCGATCGGCTCGATCCGTGGACTTGAAGGAGATGGGGTCTATCAGTTTCACGGCATCCAGTATGCTACACTGAAGGACAGGCTTGCCGAAGCCCAAGTCAAGACAGCATACGAAAGCCCCATCGATGCTACAAGCCATGGGTGAGTCTTGGTTGCATCGACTTGGAGGCTACACGCATGCTGAGGCATGGATTAGACCATCGGCATATTCCCCGGATAACGGATACGACAACGAGATGCTTTTTATCCAACAGTCAATGCCCAAGCCAAAGACGGTCCATTCCGATTTGGAATGTTTGAATCTTAACATCACCGTGCCGAAGAGCCAGAGTGGCACCGACTTGGGGAAGCAGAAGTTTCCCGTCTTCATCTGGGTGCACGGTGGTGGTTTCGTCGTGGGAGCAAATTCATGGCCGCATTACGACCATGGCAAGCTGGTCAAGCTTGCCAATAGCAATGGAATCCCTGTGATCGGGGTCGGGATCAAGTGAGTGCTTCCTGTGTGCCCGAAAGCCAACGCATTCCGCCATGGTTTAAAGCTCCTGCTTACATCGATAAATATAGCTATCGACTGGGCTTCCCGGGTCTATTGACGTCCGAGGAACTGCGGCAAAGGGGGTATAAAGCCAACAACAGCCTCATCGACCAAAGAGCCGCGTTCCGCTGGGTGAAGCAACATATCGCAGGGTTTGGCGGTGATCCCGAGAACATCACTGTCATCGGCGAGAGTGCAGGAGCAGGTAAGGGAACAACAGTCTGCGAGCCACAAACCATGGAGCTGACCCATCACTGCAAAGTGGCCACAACTTTGCACCTGTATTCGCAAGAAAAGCTGTTCAACCGAGCAATAGCCACGGGTGGCTCCTCTCTCTTGGTACCTGTATTCGAGCTCTCGGACCAGGAACGCACCTACCAGCAGGTCCTCTCCATCCTGGGGCTCGAGAATCTGAATGTCGAAGAAAGGATTCAAAAACTCTTGACGTTGCCCACGGACGAGGTGATCGCGAAGCTGCCGCCCTTTGTTGCCTTTCTGCCGACGCTCGACAGCGACATCATACCTGTCCGACCCACGTTCGCTTCTGTGGCCGATAAGTCGGACCAGAGCATGCCCGGGAAGCAATGGGCTGACGGACTAATGATTGGAAATGCCGAATTCGATGTGAGTCCGAAGCGTGTTGATTTTCTGTTCGTCTGTTCAGCCGTTGTTCGTTGTTGACCTCTACTCTTCATCCAAACAGGCATCAGTCCTAGGGTTCATGCTCGGCCACTTGAAGGCGGGCATCAAGGACAAGTTCCCAGCGTCCATAAAGTCCTCTCTGGCCTCGGATCCTGCTCTCGCGGACCAAATCCTGGAATCGTACGGCTTCACCGGCTCGTCAGCTGTCGCGGCTGGTGACGACGATGCTGCCTTCGTCAAGTTCCTCGAGTTCGTCAACGACATCAGCTTCTTCGGCGCCACGACGGCCTACGCTCGAGGCTGGCCCCCAACCCTCGCCGGCGAGTCGAAAATCTACGCCTTTTTCTTCAACGAGCCGAACCCGTGGCCGGGCGCGTACCAAGGCCGAGCGACGCACGTGTTGGACGTGGTCTTCCTGTTCCAGAACCATAATCACAACTTATCGCCCGCGCAGCGCGCCGCAGCTGAGCAACTCGGTCTCGAATGGATGCGGTTTGTGGCGGGCCAGAAGCCATGGGAAGGGTATACCCCTGAGAGTAGGTCCGCCAAGGTATTTGGACCGTCGAAGGGAGATGCCGCCACGGCCACGAGCAAAGTCGTCGATGCGGACTCCTTGGAGACTGGGAGAGGGAAGACGATTCTGGAGATTGGCGAGAAGGTTGGATTCGACAAATTGAACGAGATTGTCGGAAGATTCCGACTTGGACTGTGAGCAGTGAGCGTTTTCGTGGTTGTTTGGGATGGACTATGCTCAGCATGACCGTCTCTCTCCCCTAAATGAAAATTGGTCTCCTCGCGCCGAGGGCTGCTCGAGGACATCCCCCACTTACAATTTCGTACAAGTCGTAGTCTGGGTCTGCTCTGTCTACTCTGCTCTACTCTAGACTACTCGTCAGTCATGGAGTCACACACTCACTACGAGCATCAGTGGGTTGTCCTGATGATGAATCCGCCTGCCTCCTTTCCACCTTTGCACTTCCGTTCTGATCCGGCTGAAGAAATGCGATAGACCAGCTAGCTATCCCTCCCCATCTCTCTGACTCTCGGTAAGCTCCGGTCGGCCGATTGTTTTCGCCGGGCCTCGCACGTCAAGCATATTACGGTACGTATGTATTAGAACCGGCGTGTCGGTTTATCAAGAAGCGGCGACGACTTGCTGATCAGCCTGATGTTGAAAAATATCCTTGTATTGTACGAGTATTGCAGACTGTTGGGCGTGGCTTCGTCGGCGAGTCGTGCGAGTGGTGATGGTGTGACTGTGTGTCAATACGAAAATGCTCAACGCATCTATTAAGAGTATAGCCTTCTCTCGAGGTTGTCACGTCCATGAGAATATAGAAGGAATGACCACAACGCATATCCAGACACGGCCATGCCAAAGGATCCTCTCCATACGCCGCCTCGCCTCGGCCATACCATCCTCATGTCTCCGGCTTCTGGCCGTACACGACAACACTAGAGATGGGTCAGCTTTTGATGCTTCCCCTAGTTGGGGAAGCATTGGAATTCTCACAATGAAACATAGCTGTGAAACCGTTGATTCATCAGCTCCTTCCTCATCTGCAACAATAGTATCTCCAGCTCTTCTCTCGTCTTGCCCAGGTTCGCGGTATAACCGCGAAGCAAGAAGGCCTGTGCGCCTTCCATGACATTCACCAGCTCCAACGCGCCGATCTTCTTTAATCTCGGGTCCCGCGGCCACGGCGAGGTTGGGATTTTGAAGACATGCTCGTGGACATTCTGGAACCCGGCGTCAACCATCCACGACCTGTAACTCCAGGGAGCGTCTGGCGCGGCGCCGATGGTGGCTGCAATCTCCTGGAACGTGTCGCACACCTCGACGTATGCAGACCCTTCCCTGGGCAAGGTGTCGTCGTCGCTCTTGGGTACTGGCCATACGCAGGCAAGTTCGAGGAACCCTCCGGGGCAGAGGTGGCTTGACTCGCGTTAGTTCAGCTGGCTTCGGGTTGCTCTGGAGCTGCCCACTTGTACGCCTGCCCAATGAGCCTGGGCCAATCGCGAATCGAGTGGTAGAGATCTCGACCGTGAATATAATCGAATGAGTTTTCTGGATACACCCAGTCTGCTTCTGCATCGTCGATCTCGAACCGACAATTTGGCGGGACCCTATGCTCATCAGACTGTGCCTCTTCGATCGACAAGGAACCATTACCACGAGGGTTGCATGGGCGCAATGTCCGTCCCGATGACTATGGCCGACGGGAACATATCGGCGAGGTCGGTGGCAAATATCCCTGACCGTGTCAGAGGCTTGCTTCCCGCGCGTGGATGTGAGGCAGAAGTACCTGTGCCGGTGCCAATATCTAACATCTTCTGGGGACTTGGAGGCAATGGAGCCAGAAATAGCTTATTGTCCTGCAGCAGAGTGTACTTTTCGTGGTTCATGTCGATCCGCTCCAGCTCATGGTCGTCGACCGGCAAGCCATATTCTAATCCACGTCAAGAGTTTTCAAAAGGGATTGGGACTATGCCTACCATGTCGTCCGTACGCAGCGTACACACGGCCATTCTCGATCCGCCCGTTCCTGACCTCGGACTGGATCGAGGTACAGTAACTCGACGTACTTTGCGGGTTCGTTAGCCAGATAGGAGATCAGAGGCTGAGCGAATCACCTCGATTCTGCAAACCCTTCGTCTTCCTCCGGGGCGGACTATGATCGCAATTCAGACAAGCTCCTGTCCCGCCGCCGAGATGGTACGACCTACATCTGGTTCAATGGCCGCCTGCGTAGTCCGGTTCGGTTCATTCTCCAGTGTATCTGCCATTGTCTGATCTTTAGGCCATCATGTGTGCCATCCGGAACACAGTCGTTTGCGGACCATTGAGTGTGGAAACTGGCTCAGGGTGGACAACACGGAGGCTATGTACTGTATAGGTGGATACCATGTAACGCGGCGATATCGAATGGGCACAAGGGAAATGCATCACAGGCAAAGCAGCAATGCCCTCCTCCACAGGACGATGCAGTCTCCCCCGTCGGCGAATGAGAGGCACTGGCAAGGCTGGGACTCGCTGCGGGCACGTGGGGCACATGTGGCCAACGCCCTACGAGGACGGTCCCCATGGCCTGCTAAGGGGCGCCAATGTATGTATCCGTCCAATTTGGTGCTTCCAATTCCAAGGGCCACCAAGACTCGACGAACACAGGGTGGGAGAGAGGAGGAGAACAGTCTACCTTCCTTACCACTATTACCATACCTTGAAGGGATCATTCCTCGGGTGCGATATCAGCAGTTTCTCGATATGCACCAAGCCCTCTCTTCTCGCCACGGTGAAAGCTCTACGAAGACACAGTTGATAGAGTCGAGGTCGCTAGTCCCCTCGGCTGCAGCGCGGAGGACGTGCCGTGCCATGGCCGAAACCTTGCGCCGATCTACAAGTAGAGGATGATTCGCTCCTCGCCTCCACAGGACAAGTCACAGTGTGCTGGGTGTACGCGTCGTGTGCCTGCAACAGGCCCAATCGAGACCATGCCAATCGACGTATACCGCACCTTCCAGTCGAGCTAAGGGCAGGGCGGACGCCGGGGCTGCATCCGACACGCGGCGCGGCGCCTAGTTGCAACTTGCATTGTGCGCCCAGAGGAGCACCATGGTGTTTATGGAGGGGTCGATTCCCTCCGTTGAAGTCGTGGTAGATACCTTGTCACTCTATCCTGTTCTTCACGGTTGATTGACTGCTGGGATTCAGCTTTCCGCCCACCCACCACTTGGTCTGCCACAATGGGCTCCGAAGGTAGGGACCCTCCCGCGCTGGACGAGGCCACGAGTGAGCTCGTCGAGACTCTCCACGCTCTCACCAATCAGATCTCCCAGACCTCCAAGGACTACCAGGACCCCTCCGGACAACAAGGGCTGCTGTTGCGGCAGCGAATGACCAATGCGGCCAGGCAGATCATCAACATCATCCGCGAGCCGGGGGAGACGCCGTATGAGTTCTCCACACACGTGAGGCTTCCACATCTCTCTCCCCTGCACGGGCTGTGTCAAGACGGCTGAAACTGTGCTCCAGATGGCCGAGATGGGGGCGATCCGGATGTTCATGAAGATGAAAGCATTTGACAAGATCCCGTTGGGGGGAAGCATTTCCTACGACGACTTGGCCGCCAGTCTTGGTGCTGAGGTGCCGCTCATCAGTACGTTTGGTTGTTTTTGGTAGAGGCCGTGACTGATGACGGGTATCAAGCTCGGATGGCGTGGATGATGGTGGCTACAGGTAAGATACATACATAGGTGGGACCTTATGACTGTCGGCCTTCGGCTCACCACGCCAACAGGTTTCCTCCGCCAGATCGGCGAGGACCGTGTGGCCCATTCCAGGCTGTCCGAGCTCTATGTCTCTGGAAATGCCCAAGGTGTCTTTTTCCAGATCATGTAACACTCCCCACCTCTCCCCTACCGCTTGCCTCCTCGTACGATTGGGCACTAAGGAGATTTGGCTTCCCAGGTTCGATGAAGCCATGGTCCCATGGGTGCAGTGGCCGCAATTCTTCGCCAAGTACGGTCTGCAAGAACCTAAACTGGGCAATCACAACCCCCACTCGTTCGCTTGGGGCGACCCGGAGAAAACCTTCTGGGAGGTCATCAGCAAGGACCCCGAGCGCCTGGTCGATTTCAACCAGAGCATGAACACGCTCGACGAGGTGCTGCCCGTGACGGGCATGTATGATTTCAGCTGGATCGCAAAGGCCGAGGGTCCCGAGGACAGGCCGCTGATTGTCGACGTCGGCGGCGGCAAAGGCCAGGCTCTCAAGCGCATCATGGCCGCGTTCCCGGACATCCCGGCGAAGAGGCTGGTGTTGCAGGATCGGGCACCCGTTATTGAGGAGGTCATCCAAGCCAACGAACCCGGGTTTGAAGACGTCCAGAAGATTCCGCATGACTTCTTCATGCCGAATCCTGTCAAAGGCGAGTTTGGCTGCCCCTCTCTTCCTTTCACCTCGAGAATGATCCTCGCTTCCTTTCACCTCGAGACTAATCCTCTTTTCCCTTCACCTCGAATCTAACCCCTTTCTTCTCCATTTTCCAGGTGCGCTCGTCTACTACATCCGGCGCTGTATGCATGATTGGTCGGACGAAAACGACCGCATCATCCTCTCCCACCTCGCCGACGCCATGGCCCCGGACTCGAGGATCCTGATCACGGAGCAAATCATGCCCAATCCGCCCACGGCCTTGAATGCCTGGACGGATCTGTGCATGATGAACCTGGGCGGCAAGGAGCGGACCGAGAAGATGTTCGAAGCCCTGACAGCCAGTGCCGGGTTGAAGATGGTCGGTGTGCACAAGAGCTTGGCGACCGACGTTGCCGTCATCGAGTGTGTGAAGGTGTGACCGGACGAGAGGGGTGTTCACGACGAGAGGAGTGTCAATATAACTTGGGCGGATGTTCTCGTGCATGCATGTATGGTCCGCCCGTAGATGAGATGCCCTCTATACACATATATGTTTGTACAGACAAAAAGACAGACAGACAGGCAGACAGGCAGGCATTTACAATTGCGGCTTGACCTGTCAACACACCCGCCGACTTTTTTAAGAATTATTCGACCTTGTGGCTTATATCTCAGCCCTCTCTCTGTACGGAGCAGTCAAAGCGCCTCTCTGTCAAGGAACCCCGATATAATAAACAGGAAGAAGCGCTTAGACACGAAAACTGTGGCCATATACTGTATCCGTATCAACTTGATTCCTCACCAGCACCAGTGGCTTCTGCTCCCCAGATCCATCCAACCAGTCTTTCAGTGTATCTACCTACCTGATTACCCATCCGGCCGGAGACTCGAGAAGATGATTCTGATTGATACAGTACTGTACTGTACAGTAGTCGGTCACTTGTTGGCGCGAATGGCAGTCAGTGGCTACACAGGAAGTAGTACTGTACAGTACAGTAGTACTCACTGCTCGAGGACTAATAACTCATTCTCGAGCCCACTCACCTCCCACCCACCAACTATTTACTTATACTTGTACTTCTCCTTAGAGTAGTACCAAGTGCTCGCCGGCGGTCTGGTCTTGACTATCATCAAATCCTGTATTAAAACCATCTAATCCAAAGCATCCGGGAATCAGGGTGAGCGAAGTGAAGCGAACCGAAGCGAGACGGAACCGCCAGTAAAGAAACAAACAAAAACACAAATGTCCTATCTCTCGTGCTCCGTACACGTACAGTAACAGGGAACAGTATCAGCTGGTTCATTTTGGTTGGCGCTCGATCTCTCAAGTATCCATGTCCCTATTCATATCCATGTCCATGTCCCTATCCATATCCATGTCCATGTCCCTATCCATATGTAGCAAAAGACACGGACGGTCCTGTACTGTACTTCGTACCCTGGCCTGACCTGGCTTGGCGTGGCATGGCAGGGCATGTCCCCACATGATCATTCCCCAAGGACGGACCTCGTACTCGGTACGGACGACGGAGGTACAGCACAGGACATTTGTCCCATGGCATACCTCGTAAAGGGAGTTCGAAATGTCTCGGAGGTAAAGAAATGGCCGGTGGTAACCTAGCTTGGACTCGCCTAGCATAGTATGGCTTGGACGGATGTCGGTGGTATTCTGAATTTACATACTCACATACTGTGTTAGCACAAGGAACTCCTCTCCTCTCTTTCGTACTGCCTGTCGACTGTCGGGGAAAGGGCCGAGACGTGGGGATCGTTGTTTGCCACGTGGTAACTGCGGGTCTACCTCTACCTCGTACGAGTACTTCGACTGCATGGTACAGTACATACATAGTAACCTTTGTAGGTACCTCGTACTGTATCTGCAGCTTGTTCCAAGCGTGCGACGTGTCTGTCTACACAGTGAGTCCGTACCCTGCTAGTGGTCTGGACAATTGATGGTGAAAAACGAGGATGGACTGGATTGATGATGAAAAACAAGAATGGAAGGGGTAGTATATCCAGCTGCGACAATTACTTGCGGGATTCTAATTCTAATTCTACTTCGAGGTCTACTCTACAGTAGTGGAGTTTCTACTCTATTTCTCTCCGTGTCGAGTCGATTCGATCCAATTCAATTCAATCGATTCTAGCGCCTTCTCACGTTATACTCTTGTCATTCCTCGTGCGTCCGAACGTGCATCTTCTCTAGCAGGTTGTTCCTCGCCCAGTAACTGCGGTACTTCTTCCCAAAGACATACATGACGGGGACGGTGGCGATGAGCGCGAAAGCCACACCGCCCCAGACGTAAAAGGCGTGCTGGGCCCCCACCGCGGCGGTCCAGTCGTTGACGAAATAGCTGAATCCGTAGAGGATCAGGTTTTTGACGGCCATGCTGGCGATGAAGATCTCGTTGGCCATGCCGCGGTAGGCGTCGAGCGCGTAGTTGGACGTGCCGATGCAGAGGAACATGACGCCGAAGAGCATGAGCCCGTGCACCGTCGCGCAGGCGTAGGGCGACGCACCTTCCGAGACGAGGTGGCCGAAGAGCATGAGGCCGATGCCTGCGCAGACGCCCACCAGGCAAGGAATGAGCCGATATTCGGGCTCGTAGACGCCGCGATTGCGTCGCGCGCACCATTTGATGAACCGGTCGGAGAGTGCGCCCATGATGATGGAGCCGAGGATGCCGCCCACGAACGGTCCGAGCGACAGGTACCCGATGCTGGCGGGGCTGAGGAGGTACGGGGGCGGCGCAAAGAGCTGGGCCAGCACAAAGGCGATGACCACGTACAGGACGACGAACATGGAGTTGATGATCAGGATCCAGGACACGGCGAGATTGAGGACCACGGCGAACGGCGCGAGGAAGAGCTGCAGCAGGTTTTCGTTCGAGTACGTGCCGCTGAAGATGGCGAGCTCCTGCACAAACGTCTTCTTCCGGTATCCCTGAGCGTCTGCGTGAGGAGGAGCCGTCGTCGCGCCCGCTTCCTCGGTGTGGCTCGCGACGCCTGGCTTCTCCATGTCCAGTTTCTCCTGGTACTCCAGCGCGGCGAGATCGTCGAGCTTGTCGTCTTTGAGCTCGTCGATCTCGTAGCGCCGGTCTCGCACGTAGCTGGTCTCCGGGACGAAGAGGAACTGCAAAATCGTCTGAATCGCGCCAAACAACACGAGGAGGTAGTAGCTGTGCGAGCTGGTTAGTCTGATCTGTCAGATAAGCTGAGCGAGGAACTCACAGCCATTTCCATCCGATGTTCGACGCAATTGGGCCGGCAACGACACCCGTCAGGTTGGAAATTCCAGCCAGGATGAAGTTGATGGCCGAGGCGTAGATGCCGCGCTCGTGGACGAAGAACATGTCGCTGACCAGGGTGAAGACCAAAGACTCGTACGGCGCGATCGCGAAGCCTTGAAGGATTCGCGAGGCGAGCACGCCCTCGTAAGTGGTGACGCACGACCCCACGATATCGGCGATCAAGCAGAAGATTGAAGCCAGCAAGAAGATGGGCCGAGTGCCCCATTTTCGGGACACTGCTGAAAACAAGGGTCCTGTCACGCCGACCACGAGCGTCTGATAGCCCGAGGTCAGGACGAGCTTGGAGATGGTCGTGTTGATTTCAATCGACATCTCGAAAAAGGCCGCGTTCAACATGGCGCTCACGACAGCAGCGTAGAGGACGGACCCCCAGCAGGTGATGCCCAGGGCCGTGAGCTTTTTCGTGTACGTCCAGTTGAGCGGGTCATTCGGGTCGTTGGAAGGCTGTGGGACAAGGACGATGTGCGCATTTCGTCCTGTGCCATGCTTGAGGCCGCCTGTCACCCTCTGCGAATGCGCTGCGTCTTCTTCCAGTATTACCGTGCCAGGGACGTGGGGGATCTTGGTGTCGTCGAGGATGCCGAGGAAAGGCATGTTGAATGGCTGGATATGGTGATCCGAGGGCTACAAGGGCGATGCTGATGACTAGCCGGTTCGCATGGATGATGCTGCGAGGCGCGGCGTTTGGCCGTTCTTATAATCCTTGCCTCCATTTCTCGTCTGGCTTGCTCGACTCCGTGTCCAAGAAGTGTCCTCGCCTTGCAGGGAGGGCACCGCATGCTCAAAGAAGACTTCCCCGAGCCAAAATGCACCACGTCCCATCTCTTCAAGCCCCACATTCTCCAAGCATCCACCTGGAAGCCGCATTGCAAACCTGGGGTCTCCTCTGGGGGGTCGTCCTTCTGTCCCTTTTGGCCTGGGGCATCTCCAATTCCCACAGGAGACCGAGTTGGGCCTCCCCCTATCATTGTTGAAGTTGGAAATCTCACGGAGCCATATGCGTTGCTTGCCGCATGCTCCGAGAAAAGCTTGAGGTGACCCCTTCCGGGATTGGTGCAAATGTGATACAGACTGAAACATGGGTGCTCGCAGGGTCGGGTATCAAACTTTTGAAATATCCTATAAAAGTATATCACACACAACTGATCTGGGCCATAAAGGTCAAACAGCCCAGCTTGAGATGCGCATTCCTTCCTCGAGTGATGAAAAGCGCAGCCTCACGACATCCCATGAAATGAAACCGGGAAGTTGCCAACTCCAAACACCTTGCTCCTCGTCAAGTGGTATCACGTCAGTCTGGTCTCCCTGCTTTTGTTCCGACCCAAGATACCATCAGACCATAATGACCATGAGATAATGTACCGCTACACAGCAATGCAACTCATCCAAAACCGACATCTCAGAGTTCAGGGCAGAGTCCCATGTGCCTCTGATGCAGGCTCGAGCGTCGGCTTCAAAGGTACCACGCCTTTCGACGCACCCTTTGCCGGGGCAAGACTGCTGGACGCCATTTCTCCTCGCAGCACTTGTTCCCGAGTGATTTGAAGCATGTCGCTCGGCAAGCCCATGCTCGCCAGGAAATTGACCGTGTCCCTCCACTCAGCCTCTTTCCGCTGCTTGCTCCATTGGAGTTCTTCGGCCATTATGTCAATGACCTTGGGAAGGGCATGAAGTGCAGCTTGTGCATTGAGAAAACTCAATCTCGTACGTCTTGCAAGGACGTCCACGGCTGTTTGGGCGTATTCACTGCGAACGGCATAACGGACCTCGCCGTCAATGAAAGGGTATAACGAGGACAGCCGCTGGCCGCGCAGAGGATAGTGCTCAGTATTGTCGGTCGGAGCAGCCAAAGCGGCAACATCCCACGCTCGGTCGCCGTAGTCGGACGCTAGATGTTTCGCGACGTCCATGTCAAGGCCGAAGTGCTGAATCAAATTGATAAAAAGAGTGGTCGAATAACCGTGCGCTCCCACCAGCCGGATGCGATGGGTCTGGCAGGTGCCGTCCAGTAAGCGGACTGAGGGATCGATGCCGTTGACGCCGGCGAGATCTGGCACGTAGGTAACCGGTTTCGGCTGAAGCTTGAAAACTTCAATAGCTCTGTCGACTGCTTCCTCTGCCATTTGTCGGTACGTCGTCCATTTACCTCCGGCGCAGGTCAGAAGGCCCGAGTCTGAGACCGATATGAGATGGCTGCGAACGAGGGATTCGGTGTTCTTCGAATTGGGGTCTCGAACAAGGGGACGGATACCTGTAGTGACTGTGAGCAACAATCCTTCTCGCGCGCCTCCGGGATAGAAACATACCTGACCATGCAGCAAGAATATCCGATCTTCGAAGGTCGATATCCGGTGTCAAATATGTGCGGATTTCGTCCAAGATCCATTCGATGTCTTTCTCGCCCGCCACTGGATTCTGCGAGATCGCACAGGGCGCGTCCGTTGTGCCTGCAATCGTGTTGCCTTGCCAAGGCAGGAAGAAGATGACTCTGCCGTCCGAGGTGGAAGGGTCGATCAGGCCCATCTTCTGAGGACTGAGATAGCCCGGGAGAACGACATGGACTCCTAGGCTAGGAGCCACAATCTCCTTTTCGCTGGGCGAGTCCATTTGCCGGATCGCATCACAAAACGGACCTGTGGCGTTGATGATGCCCTTCGCCTTGACGGTGAATTCTTCATTCGCGGCATTTCCGTCCTTGTCTGCAATAAGATCCCTTACGCGGGCACCCGTCAACTTGCCACTTGCGTCTTTCTCCACACCCGTCACTTCCAGATGGTTGACTGTCGTCGTGCCGTAGAGGGTGGCGGTCATGGCCAAAGAGACGTTCATGCGGGAATCGTTGTGCTGACCGTCGTAATAGACGAGCGCGCCAATCAAGTTCTCCTTTTTCAGCATCGGGAATGCTTCTAGAGCTTTACTCCGCGGCAGGAAGTAGGAGCTCTCGATTCCTTCCGACCCGGCTAAGAGGTCGTAGAACTTGGTTCCGGCCCAGAAGTACGGCGCTTGCCACCACGCCTGCAAAGGCAGCATGATCGGGAGCCACGATGACAGATGCGGTGCTGTGTACAGGAAGCTTTTCCGTTCTCTTAACGCCTCTCTGACCAGCTGGTATTGGTTCCAATCGAGGTTCCACACCGCTTTCTCAAGATATCGTACGCCCCCATGGACGAGCTTGGTGGATTTGCTGCTTGTGCCACTGCTGAAATCATCTCTTTCCACAATGGCGACTTTCAGGCCTCTTGTGGCTGCGTCAAGCGCAATGCCGGTGCCTGTCGCTCCGCCACCGATGACCAGAAGGTCATATATCTCAGAGGAGGGCGCCGAGGAGGATTTCTTGAGATCCGCGATCTGTTCGGCTCGCGTCTTGATGTAGGGGAACTTCGGAGGGATTATGTTCCCGTTCTCGTCTCGTTTTGGCGGTTTCGGGGCCAGCGATTCTGCTCCGGGCACGTTACGAGGTCGATAGACAATGTACATGCCTGTAGCGCCAGCAACAGCCAGTCCGGTGCCATATGCCAACGGCTTCAACAGCCTGCGTGCTGAGAAACGCGACGCCATCCTGGGTGTGATAAAGAAGCTGAGCTCAAATGAAGGACTCGAACATGTGCCAGAACAGGATGGAAAATGTCACTCACACCGACGTATGAGGGATCGTCCTTGTTCCTTCACAACAATATCGAAGATAGATGTCAAGAAGAGCGAGCTCCAGCTGCAGTATTTGAAGGGAGGTTGGCAGCTCTTGATCGACACCAGCTGAGGGAGAAACGCAGCAGGTCGGCTGAAAGACCCTGCGCCAGAAGCGCTCGGGGCAGAGCCATGACCGAGGCCTTTCACACGTGAGGTCATTTGCTTTAGCCCTACCTCGAACCGCTCCGGATCTGCGAGGAAGCTCGTGTTTGCTGAGCATGAAACCGGGTCAAACTTACTCAGTCACCAGAGTCCCAAAACAGAGGCGGGGAAACAAGCTCGACGCAGCTCGGCGTTCCAGTCCCCGACGAGTGGCGTCGCGTCACGTGCCAGCCCTGGCGCCAAGACCCTCGGTGCTTGGGCCCGAGATGCGTCTGGAGGAAAATTCTGATCGAATGCCGCACAAGCCCGCCACCAGCGTAGTATTTGCGATGGATCCAGGAACACGCGCGGACGGAAGTGAAGGTCGGTTGTTGTATCCTGTTGAGGATCCACCCGGGTTGGTCTTAATTCTCGTGACAGAGATCTGGGTTCCCGACTTCCATGATCGACGTCTCTGGACGGCAGTGGCATGATGCGTGTATCGGCAGAGTGCATGCATACAATATGTACTTCTGGATGATGCGAACCGATGCCTCGAGGCTGGACGAAAATCCTCAGGCCGCACTTGAGCCGCCTCGCCGTTGCCAAGAACCGTGTAGACTTGTTTGCAGGAACGCAACAGCGAGAATGCGAGCCACTTGATTTGGCAGCCGCGACGGCTTGAGAGCATTCGGATCACGTTCACAGTCAGACAAGGAGTACCCTGTGTTCAGGGTTGGCTTCATTGTTGTTGTTTATGTTGCTGCTCCGCCACCGAAGGGACTGGCTGGTGGTCGAGGCGATGTCTGTAGTAACATTCTTCTTACCTACATAACTGGCAGAAGATTCACAGCAGGCTTTCTGAGTCGACTGTGGACAGGTTGTGGGCTCTCGAAAAGTGCCATTAATTGTCTGTGTTCGCAATCGAATGAATTCGGTTCCGCTCTTGCAGTCTCATGGGAATGCAATGTGAGAGGAATGGACACACAACGATTGCATTGGTGGCAGCTAGCCAAAGAGTGTCGCGAATCTGGTCGTCCTCGAGTAACAACAAGTGGGGGAGGGACTCGGTGCTCTTATTACATGGCGAGTCGAGCTGATAGAGAAGTTTTGCTGAACACATGGCACAAATCTGTTCGTTCCACGTCCGGTCAAGCGCTCGGCAAAGTTTTGGAAAGGATCGATTGATTTTTGTGAATCATAATGCATTCCTTATCATCGTCATCGGCCGTATGACGGTGTCCTCCAATTTATATACACCAAGACTGCGGTGACATAGTTGCACAACGCCAGTAGATATCACAATACGACGCATTGCTATGCAACAACGAACAATGACCAGACCCACGTGAACGTCCTTGATCTTCATATCGCGACCAACCCGTGCCACTTCTGAGAATGCCGCAGCTCACACCTGGGTCTCAGAGTTGTATGTGTTCGACCAGACCGATCGCTTAGGTTGAATAAGTCTCTTCAACCCCAAGAAAGGAGTGTTGATCGGACTCTCTCCGGTGAAGAGGAAGGTATCGTAGAGGAAGCCTCCGAATGTGCAACCGCAAAATGGCGCAACCATTGGGACCTTTCAGAATTGTTAGCCGCAGTTCTTTTCTCAATCCGGGAAATTGCAGGAGAGTCTTACCCAGAAATAGTAGCCGCCAGCCGACCAGACCTCATGACCATAGCCGATCATGTAGCTAACCAGGCGAGGGCCGAAGTCTCGAGCAAGGTTGATGGCATAGCCGGTTTCCCAACCGAAGCAGGCACCAATGCCGAAGATGACGAAGAAGAGTCCGAGCGGGGTCAAATTGCCGGCACCGATGTTCCCGTCGTCCTTCAGTGCGTAGATCAAAAACATGAGGAGCGCACTGGCGATGAACTCGGAGAAGAATTGCCCGGTTTTGGTCATGAACGGTGCAGGATAGGTGCAGAAAATGCCGGCTGTTGCAGTGTCGCCGCTGACGGTGCGGATATCGGGACCGCCCTCGAAAACATCGATCGCGGACTTGTAGTTGGCGTAGACAACCGCCGACGCCACCATCGCACCGAGGATCTGGGCGAGCATGTAGGCCGGGAATTTCCTCCAGGGGAACTTTCGAAAGACGCAGTTCGCAAACGTCACCGCAGGGTTCAGATGCGCCCCGGAGATACCCCCGGTATAGACTCCCAACATGACACCAAGGCTAAGGGAGTTAGTCAAGGGCGATAGTCGAGCAGAGCAGTTGGACTCACCCCCAGCCCCAGGAAATGGACTGATAATCACCCTTCTCGCCGCCAGAGAGGACCACTTGGGCAACAACCCCGTCGCCGAACATAATGAGAATAAAGACGCCAAAGAACTCTGAAAGAGGCTCTCGGAGGTAGTGTCGGACTCGGCTCCATGCTAAATCTGGCTCCTGCTGAACGACGTCCGCCTGTGGGATCTTATGGTCGACGAGGGGACCGTGCTCGGCAAAGGCAGGGGTTTCGGCGACAGACGTGCGTCGCCTTTGATCCTCAGGAACGTGAAGATGCTCGTGATGAGTCATGTTGCCCATGTCGTGTGGTGGAAGTGTTTGTTTCTCCAGCGAAGAGGAAGAGGACATGGAAAGGGCTGACGGTGGCGAGGCGAGCAGGAATTTTCTTGCCTTTGTGGAGATGGAGAACGATGAGGACTGCCCATGGGGGAATGAAGCAGGATTATATAGATGGATCCTGCGTGCTATACCTCCAGCTTTCCCGCGGCAATCCTGCAGACTCCACCATGTGTATTATCGAATCCATTGCAGGTGATACCGAAGGGCTGGAGGCGAGCAACGCAGGGTGCGCCGAGTATTGCCCAGTACGAGCCGTGTATCGCATCTAGAACCAAAAAGTGGTATGGGGCCGGGGACGCCCACGCATGCTTCTGCATGACACGGCTCGTGGCGTGGATTCGAGCCAATGACGTGGGATGATGGATGAAGGGGATCCTGCCACTCAGCTGCCTCTGCTGAAACCTGGCCTCCAGAGGAGTGCTGCCGAACTTCGCGTGCCCGGACACCGATATGCTTAAAGTTCGGTCGGCCCAAACATGCCGAGCTGCATAGAATTGTCGTTCTGAGACCTGAACCTTCCTTGAAGCGATATCAAACACCCAAAAGATAGGACGAGCGGAAATTGCAGCGAAAGTGTGGGGAGTCTCAAGGCTGGGGGAAATGTGCTGGGGTTGATTGCAGGGTGGCACGGCTGGTCCTCAAGCGGTCAATGCAGGTGTCAGCTGCTGCTGGTCCTGATCGTGACTCGAATCGTCTTGTCTGTGGCACGGGATTTTGCCTTTTTGCAGTCTCAGTGGACCAAACCGTCGTGCCCACATGCAGAATACTACCTTGCAGAGTTGGGAGTGAGAAGTGAGCTGAGATCAGGTGTTTGGCGAATAAGAGCGGGGGAGGCCGGGAGGCAGCGGAACTGATACCGAACTCAGTGATACTGGGGAGCACGGGGCAGCGGATAGCAGCTTTACTACGGAGGAGTAGACGCGGGTGGCACCTTCAGCCAATTGGATGTGCATGCGCCCTTGGAACTGCGGGGGTGGCGCCACCAAGCCTCACATCATCAGCCTCGGCATGCATCTCGCGCTTCCAATGCCCGAACTCGCTTGCTGTGACTTACTCCGGACTCCGTACTTGACCACGAGCCCCCCGCCACGCGGTCGGTGCCCCTGGAGTTCAGACCACCGCCATGCATGTGCCCGCCGTCCCCCGCTCTTTTGCATCCTCCTCGCCCGGCTAGCTTCGCGTGCGTGGAAGGAATCTGGAAGGTACACTTCGGGCTATTGTTCCCCAGGGCCGTCGGACAAGATGACGACGAACACCGAGGCTCGACCTTGAGCTCGTGTAGCATCTTACGCGAGGACAAGCTTGCAGCTGTAACCCGGCTCATTGGGAAGAGATCCTGTGCCGTCAATGGAAGGGTCACGCGTGCCTCGAGCTCTCCAGACACCCACATGCTGCGGTCTCTCCCCGCTCTGTTTATATAACACGCCCTCCTCCCCTCCGCAGAATCCGTCCAGGCCCCCAACTTAGTCTCCAACCGCTCGTCCCCAGAAAGTCGATCGCAGAAGACTCTCCGGATCTTGATGAATCTATTGAAAAAGGTAGTCACCATGGGCAGCACTTCCGAACACTTCATTGGCTCGATCGACCAGGGAACGACGAGTTCTCGGTTCCTCATCTTCAACAAGGCCGGCGAACCTGTTGCTTCGCATCAACTGGAGTTCAAACAGATCTATCCCCATCCTGGGTAAGTGCACAGTCCATCAGACCGGAATCGCTCTCTCCTGACTTGACGCGAAAGCTGGCACGAACACGACCCGTTGGAAATCATTTCTTCCGTCGAGCAATGCATCGATGGCGCAGTCGAGCAATTCGAAAACCAGGGCCACTCCGCCAGTTCCATCAAGGCTGTCGGCATCACCAACCAGCGTGAAACGACCGTTCTGTGGAACAAGGAGACCGGCGAGCCCCTCTACAACGCCATTGTCTGGACCGATACCCGCCATCAGAACCTGGTGCGAAAGCTGAAGCAACGACTGGGCGCGGACCAGCTGATTGAGCTGGCCGGTGTCCCGCTCTCCACATATCCCTCAGTCGGCAAGTTGCTTTGGCTGCTCGAGAATGAGCCCAAGGTCAAGGAGGCGTACGACAAGGGCGTTCTGGCCTTTGGCACCATCGACGCCTGGCTCGTGTACAAGCTCAACGGAGGTAAGGACGACGCCCGTGCAGACACTTAGTAGTTCGAGTGCTGATTTAGGACCAGGCCCCAGGAAAAACGTCTTCGTCTCCGACCCCTCCAACGCCTCGCGCACCATGTTCATGAACCTCCACACGCTCAAATACGACGAGTCGCTCCTCGATTTTTTCCGCATCGACACCTCTAAAATCGCGCTCCCGAAAATCGTCCACTCTTCCGACCCTGAGGCCTACGGCTCCCTCGCATCCACCGTCCTCAAGGGCGTACCCATTACAGGCTGCCTGGGCGACCAGTCCGCCGCCCTGGTGGGCCAAAAGGGCTTCTCTCCGGGCCTGGCCAAGAACACATACGGAACCGGGTCCTTCATCCTGTACAACGTGGGAGAAACACCGGTGATTTCCAAGTCCGGCCTCCTCACGACCGTGGCGTACGACTTCGGCAAGGGCACCAAGCCCAACTACGCGCTCGAGGGATCTATCGCCGTGGCGGGGTCGAGCGTCAAGTTCCTCGTCGACAACTTCCACTTCATCGAGAAGTCCTCGGAGATCAGCCAATTGGCCGAGACGGTCGAAGACAACGGCGGCGTCACCTTTGTGACCGCCTTCTCGGGCCTCTTCGCCCCGTACTGGATCGACGACGCGAGGGGTACCATCTTCGGCATCACCGCCTACACGCAGCGGGGCCACATCGCCCGGGCCACGCTTGAGGCCACGTGCTTCCAGACCAAGGCCATCCTCGTGGCCATGGAGAAGGACTCGGGCCACAAGCTCAACGAACTGGCCGTCGACGGCGGCATGTGCAACTCCGACCTCACCATGCAGACGCAGTCCGACCTGATCGGCATCCCCGTCCGCCGACCCGCCATGCGCGAGACCACGGCCCTGGGTGCCGCCATCGCCGCCGGCCTGGCCGTCGGCGTCTGGGACAGCATCGACGAGCTCCGGCAGGTCAACACCGAGGGGACCACGAACTTCCACCCCAAGATCTCCAAGGAGGACAGCGCAAAGCGATTCGCCCAGTGGGAGAAGGCCGTGCAGATGAGCAAGGGCTGGGCCAATTAAAATCCCCTCCCCCCTCTGGTAGGGGGCCAAGGACCGAGTAAATATCCGGGCACAGATAATTCGGGCTACATTTATCTATAGCGGGCGTCCTAAAAAAGGAAGATGCAGAAATGCGTATGTGTATGTGTCTGTTCGGGTTCTTAAATCGTTCGCGTTCATATGTTCATGATTATGATCCCTGTCCATGTGTCACGTCCATGCTCGCCATTCTCTTCCACTCTCGTCTACGTAGACGTGACGCGCTGCGTATATGACTTTTAACTTGCGACGCGGTATCCCGTGCAGTCGCCAATATAGGAAGTCACCCCATCCCCAGACCGGAAAAGTCGATCCTCGATTCGAAAGGTTCCAAGAGACTGTGCGAGTTGCGCGGGACTGTTGTCTCCACGCCCACATTGATGGGTTCATCATTCCCGTCCATGGCACGAGGAGCGGAGAATAGCATAGCATAGCGGGCGGCGGCGGCGCGAGTGGACAGCGAGTAGCTCTTCCCATGCAGGAAGAAGACCGGATGTGTTGATCTGGTAGTCCCGGTCGGTCCTGGCTAGGGAAAATAGCGTCAGGGCTGTCCGCCGCCGGGGTTATTGCGTGTTTGGCTGCAGATTATACCTCCCTCTAGGACTGGGGGTGTCACAGTGGCTCAGCTGATCGCTCATGTGGAAGGCCTCTTATCTGCGCCATCATCCCATAGGCATGAAAGTCTGACGACTGATGCTGCAACCGTCTTATTGAGGTCTGCGCTGCACTAGGAGGCAAAAGGATAATATTCCGAGCCGAAGCAGTTCAGCGGGTCGATCTCACGAATGCAGCACCTGTTAGGTTCGAGGCGTGCGATGGGTTTCGTTCCAAACTTGCGAGAACTAGCCACGGCGTGCCTGACAATGCTATTCGTAAGGCGGTTTAAAGATCAGCCAGTCGCTCTCCGGATTGGGAATCACGAAGGCCGGTGTGGCGCGGTAGTTCGGCGGTTGGCCTTGCGTGGGTGTCGTCTGACTCTGATTGGCGAGTAACGCGGACGGATCGAGCCCGTTGCTCCCGGCAATGGCATTCAAGCGAGGGTAGTTGAAGAAATCAAAGACCTCGAGGTACTCGAGTTCGCTCTGGGACGAGTTGTGTGTGGTCACGGGGTCGAGGACGGATCGCGGACGTTGCGACGACATGAGATTGAGCTCGTATGCAGCCCTAGGCAAGAGATTGAGATGATTAGTATCGAACACAAACCGCAAACCGCAAATCTCCTTGGAGACCATAGAGGGATCGGGGGAGAGAGGGTCAGTGAATCTCACCTTCTCATGGCCGTGAAAGTTTTCCCCGAGACGGTACTTCCTTCTTGGACCACGTCGTTGAGGATTCTCGCGTAGTTCCCTGCAACCTGCCAGTGTTGTCCCATTTGCTCCAGCGTGGAAATGAAGAACATGATTTTCGGGTCGATCTCACATTCCATGGTTGCGGCGTGGACGATGAGCAGTCTGGCCGACACCCACAGCGCAAAGGCGAAAGGGTGGCCCAGGAGAGCAAGCATGCCGGTATTCATGACATCTTGGGCGATTTCGCGTAGGCTCTCCACCGCACCCAAGCACCGCTGGATAGCGTGGTATGACGGTGTAAAGACGGGGGACTTGATCGTCGGGTATGCTGCGGACGAGTGAAGTCGAATGACGGATGTGACGAAGGCGGCGTGAAGCATGATCCAATTCGAGATTCTGCTGCCGGGGTCTGAATGGCAGAGTTGAGATATCTTGCCGTATTCGCCGGGCAGATTCTGCAGCCAGTCGTTGAGCTCTGCGTCGAGCTCACGGTATCTTTCGCGCCATCGTTGAATATCAGAGTGGCGCGTGATGTCCAGCGGCTGATGTAGAAATCGGTGGATGCGACTCAATATCCCCAACACTTCGCAGTGATACGAGAAGCTTCCTAAGTTCTCTGGCTTGTTGACCATCATTTCGGAGGGCGCACCTGGCCGCCGCCACCGAGTCTCCACAGGTTCGTTTCTAGAGAACAGGTCATAACGGCAAGGAAGACATCGGTCCATTTCTCTTTCATCAAACGTGAATGCATCTGCGGTGGCGACAGTAGCATACCGGTCGAGAATAAACGTCATCCAGCACAGTCGACGTCGCTCTTCATTCTCGATCCACGATTGAGGTTGTGATGCTTGCAAGAGGGTTGCTGATGGATATGCGCTCGACTCGAGGTACGTTGTTTTTTCCACTTCAAGGCCCAGCTGAACAATATTCCGAACGATAAGCGCCAGCAGATTCCAACCCTGCTGCCCGTTCGACGTTCCCAAGACGTCGACCGCCAGAATGACCAGAGCTTGAAGCGCGCGGACGTTGGGATGATCAAGGGCATACATCATGATTTTCTGCCTCGATATCTCGTGAAACTGCCGCCTGGATTCTGGCGTGAGCCGTGGGTCTTTAGAGAACCGCATGGTGGTTGCGACAACTGCGTGCATCAGCACCCTGTCCGAGTCGTCCATTGACTGGGAGCCGAAGAAAGCGTCAAACGTGGCTTTGCGGTCTAGAATAGGCGACCAAGGGTTGACGTGCTTGAAATAGAGATCGACGAGTGTATACAGCAGGTCGTATGGAGGCAGCTCTGACTCTGGGATGGGGGGGCCCGGGGTCGATGTCGGATACCAGGTAGTTGACGGACCTCTATCGCTTTGAGACATGATGTCGTGGCCGCCAACGTCGACGACCGAGCGAATAGACATGGCATCCTGGGGTCGTGGGTATTGCATTCGTTCATAAGCATTCGCAACCGAAGGCCATCTGGGGTCCGATCCAGGCGTATCTTGAGACAGCACACTCGCCGTGGACGGCCGAGGATCATTCTGAGCATATGTATTGAATTGGGCAGGCCCAGGCTGATGCGGCGTCCGCAGAGAGTTCTGCCGGTGAAGTGGCGAAAGGTCGCCGTGCTCAGCGATGTGATCTTCGAGTCGACGGCCCTGGGCATGTAGCAGGGCTTCGAGGCGATTGATCTTCTCCTCGAGCTCACGGCCATATCCCACGCGGAGGCCAGGTTTTTGCCGTTCCTTGTAGACACATTCTCGACCATTACGGGCGCACCAGCCACAAGCGGGCTCTGCGCGGTCGCATTTGACCTTCCTGTTTTTACAGAGCTCGCAGCTTCACGATGCACCATTAATAACGGGAAAGGAGGCCCACTGGGTTAAGGAAGTTGCTTACGAGATTTTCAACGACCTCTTCCGCTTTTTGCTGGCCGTGCCGTTCTCCAGCCCGTCGTCGGGACTGTCGTTCTCATTCTCGGCATCGCTAGACAGGGGCGAATTCCGCTCCTCGGAGGCGTCGGTAGGCGAGGTTTGCGGACCGCTATAGGTTGTCATTTGCGCAAATCACGGCAGCTCCTATACGGCGCTCCTCGCGGCTTGCAACATCGATGAGATGGATAAGGGAGGCTTATGCAGACCAAGGCCAAGGTGACATGCAGAATGGAACTGCAGAATCCCGAGCTGCTGGGAGAGTGTCAGGCGACGGGAGGAGAACCCCACATCAAGGCCCGCAATTTGCCCTGCACCCCAGGCCGTGGGAGGCTCGGCGAGGCCACGTTACTTTCTCGAATGCCGGCTGGCCGAGAGAGTCGCAGTCAGCACCCACGCGTCCTCATCCTGGCCGAGAGAATGCTGGCGGCGAACAGGGGGTATTCCGTATCAGTAAAGGATATCCCAAAGCCCAGCAGCAACGCTCGTCTCGGGGTTACGGGACAATACCAACAGGAAACCAAGGACGACGGGCGAAAGAGTTTGTCCCGAGCTTCGAGATTGTGTGCCTCGGATCAATGTGCGGAACAATGTATTTCCGATCCACCCCGGTAGAGCGGAGTACTCCGCTACATGGAGTGCAGTTGCTCGAACTCTGTTCAGCGCATACAATGTGGTTGCTCTTCTGGGTTGCCTCGATCTCAACCTCGACCTCGAACTCCTGGAGCGCATCTATTCAAACAGGCTGCGAACCAAGGTCAGGTCTCCTCTCTACTGACTACTCTACCAGCCCATAATGTCGCAACTCATCAACCCTGCCGACGTCCGCCCTCCTCACCCAATCTACTCGCACGTCCAGGTCACGCCCATTTCTCCGACGAGCAGTCTCGTTACCATTGCTGGCCAGATTGGGGTCCCACCTGACTCTGCCGCCGCTGCATCCACCTATGCCGAACAAGTTGAGATCGCTCTTGACAATTTGAGGAAATGTCTCGCAGCGGCGGGCGCCACGCCAGCCGACATCATCAAAGTCACCCACTACGTCGTCAATCTGGACCCGAAGGATAGGTCCAGGCTGGAGGCGTATACGAAATTCATTGGTGATCATCGACCCCCGAGCACGCTGGTGGGTGTTGCGGCCCTGGCGTGGCCGGAGCTGTTGTATGAGGTTGAAGCTATGGCTATTGTACAGCGGAAGTGATCCCAGGTAGATGGTGGGAGATCAGTGCCGTAAGGAACAGGGCAGTGCGCCGTTGCCCTTTAGCAGACGAATGTCCTTGCTCCATCAGAGACCACAGTCCTCAGCGTCCTCCACCTTGGCTTTCTTGCCATGCGCTTCTTCGTCCACAAATTCTACCTTCCGCTTGCCCAGGCTCGATTCCCCGGCGACCCCTGGCCCAGCAGCAGGCGTCGATGCAGCTGAACCAGGTCCACTCTCACCGCCGTTACTCTGGGTTGCTTTCGGCTTCTTCCGCTTGATCATTCCCGAGATATCAGTCGCGTTCTCCGTCACCTGCGCCAGCTTCTCCTTTTTCTCCTCTTCCGTCACACTGCTGCCCAATAGACTGCCTAAGACGCCCTGGATCTGCTGCTTCATCTCGTTCTCGGACTCAGCCTTAACGCTCACGGGTGGTTTGCGCAGCTCTTCCAGCCGGACTTCCATCTCAGCGATCATGTCCTGGACGTCCTCGATTTGAGCCATGGCCTTGTCCTTGGCAGGACCTGCGTCGAGCTTGTCCAATGCTGCCGTCTCTGCTGCAACGCGCAACTTGCAGACATCGATCGCCTTCTCTTGCTGGGCAATAGCTTCGTTGCGAATCTTCCAGTCGACCAGTAGTTTGCCGGTTGGATTGCCCTCAGCGTCGCGTTGTTCTGAGCTAGCACTAAACTCCAACGCCAAACTCAGCTTATAGTGACATTCGGCCAGGATGCTCGACTCGGGGCGCTCGAGCTCTTCTCTCAATGCAAGGCACGCGTTCAGATTTGCCGCGGCATCCGAATACTTCTCGCCTTCCAGTTCGACCTCAGCTTGCAGGTCGTAGATTTCCGCGACACGTGCTTTCAGCGACTTGACTTCAGGAGTGAGATCTATTGATGCCACGTATTTTCCCTTTTCCGAATCTTCCATGGCGTGTTCCTGAGTTTGGTCCAGCTTCCGGAGATAGAGTACGCGCGCCAGATCCAAGAATTCGTACGACGTGGCAAAGTCATCATCCTCTTCTTCCTCTGCCTCTTCATCTTCGTCTGCTTCGTCCTCTGAATCGTCCCAGCCTTCGGCGTCGCCTGAGATCTGGAAGTAGGGCTTGTCTGAGGCGGCTTGTAGGGGCTGTTGCACGTCCTCTCGGGGTACGACATCACCCACGTTCGGTACCGGGGTGGCAAGTGCTGCGGGCGGGGCTTTCGAGGTTGCGCTAGCATCACCACCATTATTCGTAGAAGCTTCCGCCTTCGCTGCGCCGTTGGCTTTCCTCTTCTTGCCCGATTTCTGCGCTTTGCTTGAGGTCAGTTGTGCAGACGCCGCAGTTCCACCCAGAACGGAACTCGTCTGCTGCGCGAGGAAGAACAGGCATTTTCCGTAGGAGTAATACAGGTCTGCGTTCTCGGTCGCCATTTCGCCATTGAGTTCAGCTTGCAGTTCGGTCGCTTGCGAGTAGAGTTCTGCAGCCTCTGAGTAGTGTTTCACTGCGTATTCTGCTGCCGCCTGCGCGATGAGCTCGGTAAGCTGGGCGCGCTTATCGGCGTCGGATTGAGTGCCAGAAGACTTGTCATCCGCCGTCGCCGTCGCCGTCGCCATACTGGGCTGCTTCGGCTCAGCGACCGTCGTTGGAACTTCGTCGTCGGCCGCCATCTTGATCAAGGGGAGTGATCGGATGGACGGTGTAAGAGAGCGTTGCGGGAGTTCAAGGGCAGGTAGAGGTTCACTGCGAAGGGAATGAAAAGCGCAGACTGAATTGGAAGGAGATGGATGAGTCCAAGGGCTGTGTAAACACTACGGGCGCGTTCCACAGAGATGGAGGCTTACAGGATGCCGCCCTTGGCAGCGTCATTCCAGGCACTCGGATAACCTTCCCAGTCACAAAGCCAAAAGTACGATCGGGCCGCGGGTGACGCCGCACTGTCCTCAGAGCAGGCTCGCGCGAGTCACAGTGACCTGGAAAGCGTACTGCTCACAGTTGCGTGTTATGGGGTGTAGCTGTACTCGTAGGTGGTTGTAAAGCAGCCGGGGGCGGCTTCGGGCACTTGAAATGACGCCTCCGCCTCCAAACGCGAACCGCGTCACGGACGTAAATTGACATGTTGACGCGTCGAGGCTGAACTTCTGGCCCGCCCACCCTCCCACCACCGTTTCCCCCGTCTCAACCACAACTGGCAGATAATCTGAGAAGGGCCCTACGATGGAGGAGCCCGTATCAACTCCAGGGCTACCTGCTCGGACATTTAAAACTGCCTCGAAGGCACCGGCAAACGAACAAGTCTTCTCTTCATCGCCTGGCTTTGGCACACCCGCATACCCCATCAAAACCCGACCACCCAACTTCGCAAACCCTTTTGCTGCACAGTTGAACGCAAGTACAAGCGCACATGGCGCCCCAACTGTCCTGCCGATCCTTCTCCCGCCCCAGACTCTCAGACCCGTTGCTTTCAGAACCCTCACGAAGAAGCACAACCTGACATTGACTTCGTCGGGCCTGGGCTTGCTCTCTACATTTGTCGGCAGACATTGCGGCAGCGGATGGCGAGAAGAAGGTCTGGCAGAACGCGTGCTGGACGAGATAGCAAGGGTCTGGAAAAAATCGGGTGGCGGCTTGCTTATCGAGGATGGGCCGGACAAAAAGCTATCCAATATACTAAAAAGTCTCGAACCATGCATGTCCGGAGGACGGCTGGATACAGGCAAACTGTCCCGCACCAACAGCTCCGTTGGCAGTACAAATCTATCACGGTCGGGTTCATTTGCGAATCGACCCGGTGCGAGCAGAGACGACAGCCAGACGAGCCTGGGTATCTCTGCCTTGGACGTGAATGGCGAGGCTCCCCGAGACATAGGCGAAGAAGACGACTTTCACCCTGATATACGATCCTACCTGAGACACATCTCAGCGTTCGACCAACCACGTCTAATATACTCAACATCCAAAAAGTCTCTCGAACCGGCTGGCGGCAGCGCCAGCCTCCTTCCACCGATTCAGCACAAGATTTCCATGTTCAGGAACAGATACCACCTTGTCCATCAGCGACTGATGAGAAACGAATCCTTCCAGGCCCCTTCATTCTCAACAGCGACCCGACCACCCAGTCTACTACACTCAGCCAGCAGCCTGACCACTCAGCAGAACGCCTATAAAATCACGCCGATATCGAACCTGCTCGGCCGATCGGGCACACCACACCTGCTCTTGGGCATGCTAGCACACTCCGCAGCCGGGGACCTCTCCCTCGCAGATCTTTCTGGCAGCGTCGTCCTCGACCTGACAGTCGCCCGTCCCATCCCCGAAGACGGAGCGTGGTTCTGTCCCGGCATGATCGTCCTTGTTGAAGGCACTTACGAAGAAGATGGCTCTCACAACTCCAACCTCGGCACTGCAGCAGGCGTAGGCGGCCAGATCAAGGGTGTATTCGTGGCAGACACAATGGCCGGTCCGCCCACCGAACGAAGGGCACTGACGCTGGGCATATCCAACGGGATGGGCCCCCAAACGCTCCACGCAAACGTGGGCGCTGGCTTTGGCTGGATCGATTTTCTCGGCCTAGGGAGCGAAAAAGCAATCGGCTCGCAGATGCGGCGTGTCCAAAGACGTATCTTCGGCCCATCACCCCAAACAATCCCAACCTCCGTCGCAGCGGCAGCTGATGAGGAAGAGCAAGAATCCGAACCCCCTCGCTGCAAAATTGCCATCCTGGGAGAATGCACGCTCGACTCCCCGCGCACCCTCGAAGCCATTCGCGCGATCCTTTCCTCCTACTACACCTCCAGCTCCGGACACGTCTCCTCGCTGCCCCTTTCTATAGTTCTCATGGGCAACTTCGTCTCCGCAGCGAGCATGGCCGGCTCGACCAAGGGGGGCGGCAGCGTAGAATATAAAGAACACTTTGACGCCTTGGCGTCCGTTTTATCGGAGTTTTCGTTCCTACTAGCGAATGTAAGCTTTGTATTCGTGCCTGGCGATAATGATCCATGGGCGAGCAGCTTTTCCGCTGGAGGCGCGACGATGGTCCCGAGGATGGGCGTGCCGGAGGTGTTTACAAGTCGAGTGCGACGGGCGGTGGCAACCGCGAACACTGAAGTCCACGGGAGTGGAGGGAAAGATAAAGACGCCGTCAAAGGGGAGGTGATCTGGGCGAGCAATCCCGCGAGAATGTGTCTTTTCGGCCCGGTCGAGGAAATCGTGCTCTTCCGAGACGACATCACCGGCCGGTTCAGGCGCCATGCTGTGACTTTCGCGAGAACCGAGGGCGAGGACGAAGACGAGGAGCAGCAGCAAACCCAACAACAAGGACACACCTCACAGTCGCAGTTGCCGTCCGCCACGAAGGGAGACGCTCTGGACGCGGACGCGGACGTTGACGATGAAATCCACGCCGCGGCGTCACATGTCCCCATGGCAACACGCACCAGCTCGCCCAGCATTCAGGCGGCGAGGAAACTCATCAAAACCCTCATCGACCAGTCGCACCTGTCGCCCTTCCCGCTGCACGCGCGGCCTCAACTCTGGGACCACGCCTCGTCCCTGTCTCTCTACCCGCTGCCTACCGCGCTGGTGCTCTGCGATGCCGAGATGCCGGCCTTCGCCATCACCTACGAGGGATGCCACGTCATGAACGTCGGGCGCGTCATCGACGAGTTGGCCCTGCGGAAGGACAGTCGGGGCAGCGGTCTAGCTCGGTGGATCGAGTATGACTGTAGGAGGGGACGTGGCGAGGAGAGGAGCGTCCGATTCTAAATCGGCGTGCCTACACACTGTGTGTTTGTGCGTGCGATGACAAGAGCCTGACTGTTGAATGCTAAATGCTAAATCCTTGGATATAATACGATCGTCATGATGATAATACGAGTCTATAGTCGTTTACACTGACACGGCAGAGTACCTGTACCTGTACCTGCATGAGAGAGAGAGAGACAGAGACTCCAGTAGCGGCAATGTCGGTGTGAACACGAACCCTTGACAATGACATTCGCTTTGGTCCCGTCTTGTCCAGCCCTGTACTGCGCTGCGCTGCACTGTGCGTGTGTGCTTGTGAGGATGTTAGGGATCGATCCTGGGGCTTCTCTCCCCCTTCGCTCACCAGGCTCACCGTTCCAAACAGGCACACCAGCCCTCGGCGCAGGGTCTGATGTCCTTGTCGAAATCCAGCCTCAACCACCATCCGCTGCCCTCGCCGACTGTGCCGGCCTCGCCTTGGATCGCGCGTTCCCTCGCGCCTCGGATGGCGGTCGCAATCATGAAGTCCTGATCATACGCCACCAGCTCGATCTCGACGTCCTCGACCCTCTTGCCCTTGAACAGCGTCGTCATCCCGCGCTCCGCTTTGTCGGGGGGCGTCCACTTCGCCGTCTCAGTCGGTTCCGGGTGGTGTTCCGCTGCGGGGACGGAGCTGGGAGGAGGTTCCAGCACCGAAGGCGTGACTGGCGAGTCCGGGAACGGGGAGAGGTACTCGTGCGGACGGACGTGAGCTGCACCGTGCACAGCCAGGCTGCTTGCAGGGAAGGAGGGCTTTCTCGGTCTATGCGACGCGTCCGTGGGTGTCGGCGAAGAGATGGACGGCCGGCGCTGTGCGTACATGTCCGCGGCCGGGATGGAGGATGTCCGCCGATGGGCTGTGGCGGCGTTGGTATCGAGTGGTGGGACTGTGGCCCCAGAGTTGCCTCTCGCGTGCATACCATTTGCGCCGTCGGCGGTTGTAGGTATGGGCGACTTCCCCCCGACGGCCGCGAATGGCGGTGTGTTCACGCTGGTGGAGTTCCTATGCGCGTATATGTCGGCCGAGGCTGGGAGGGGCGTCGTCGAGTTCTCGAGAATGGCTTGCGTGGCGCTACTGCTATTCCTCCTGTGACGGTTGTCCAGTGTCGCATTTGGGACTCGTGGATCTCGCTCCTGGGGAGGTGGAGGAGGCGGAGCATGGACGTCGAGGAATTCCAATTCCCTCAGCCAGCTGGCCAGGAGACCTTCGCCGATCATTTTGATGTACGCTTCCTTGAGACCCCAATAGGCGTAAAAGCGCCTCAGCTTCAAGCGGATCATCTTCGCCTCATGTTCCCTGAGGAGGCTGCTGCTGTCGCCCTTGTTGTCCGTCGGAGACGATGACGCAGAGTTCGAATCACTCCATTCGCCTTCCTCGCGTTCCTTGACCGGCACGTGCACGGGAACCTGTCGCATGTGTCTTCGTTCCCGGTCGGAGAACATTTCCGCAAAGATTTCGATCCATTCGTCAAATTTCGACTGCGTGGTCAAGTCCTTGGGCGTGCGTTTGTCTTCGTTGGTGCATGCTATGTCGACTCCTAGGCGGATTATGTTGCGATCGTCAAAGGCCGTGCATGTCGGGTGGGTGTCGAGGTCTATGTGAGCGAGGGAGTCCAGCACGGTAGGGGAGACAGACCCTGGATTGGGCGTGATGGACGAGGGAAGTTGAGCGGTGGGTGTCGAGCAGCCGATGATGGTGACCAGGCCCGCTTGGTGGGAAACATTAAACTCGAGGCCTCGGATCCGGCATGGCTCTCCATGGATAGGATCGCTCTCGTCGTAGATGTCGGTGGTAGACCAGTCCTCCGGTGGTTCCCAGTACGGTCGTCGATGGGGAGCCGGTGTCCTGGAGATCTGCACGTCAGACCAAGGGATCTTCGCCCGCCGGTGAATAAATGTGTACTTCAGCAACGCGCTGGCGAGGGACATGAAGCGATCTGCCGGGCGAATGAAGCGGGTGACGGCTTCTTGGTCCGCACGTCGCAGCGTTGAGAGCAGTGGCAGGGTATGGAGCGATTTGGGATTGTGCGGTTGGGGGACATGAGGCCGGGTGTCGATGTACCACCGGTTGATCGTGGTTTCGAAGTTTTCCGGACAATGGCGCTTCATCTTGATTGAAATTATCTAGCTGCTACGGGGTCCGAACGCGTGACAGCGGTGAATATCTCGAAGCCCGTGGCGGCACGTTTATGAATTGTCGGTGGGTTCTTGACTAGTTCTGAGCTCCTGGGGAGGTGTCGACCTTGGGAGAAAGCGATATGGCCAGGTGAAGCTTCTCAAGGACACTGGTGATCGAGGGTCTATTCGCCGAAGGGAGGTTCAAGCATTGAGGCGACTGCCGAGTCTTTCTTCTAGTGATGCTGCATAGTAGTCCGCAGGCTTGAAATAAAAATCAACAGAAGATGTCTAGAATATGCGGACTAGCGAGCTCACGATCCCAGTCCAGAAGTCATGATCCAGCCGCGAGAGATCGCAGTCGGTGACAAGCATCATAATTATCTTATTTTAGCAAAGGCCGAAGCTGGATGCGGAACAGGCGAAAGATCAACAGCGGCGGAGGTTCCACGAGGCTGACGCTTGAGCCCTGCATCGAGATTCTATCTGCTATTGGGTGGCATGAGCATCAGCATCGCAGATTCAACCCGAGCGTTTAGGGCGCAGATTCTCGAGTCCATCTGGGCCAACGATGCCGGCTTGACCAATCAGAGAGCAGGCGAAAGTTCCCGATCGAAATAATTTTCGAGGCGGCGAGAAGTGCCCCGTCATCGCAGCAGCGAGTGACTCAAGAGCAGAGAACGAGAATCGAAGAGTTATTCTCCGCCTTAATCTCTGTGATACATGTCGCGTCAATGACCATCACCGTGGGCGTGCTGGCCTTGCAAGGCGCTTTCTTGGAACATTTGGTCTTACTGCGGCGTGCTGCGGATTATCTGCGCACACAAGGCCATGCTGCCGCCTTCGAGTTTACAGAAGTCAGAAATGTGGAAGACTTGCGGCGGTGCGACGCATTGATTATTCCTGGTGGAGAAAGCACCACCATTGCGCTCGTGGCCGCCCAGTCAGGCCTCCTAGAACCACTCAGAGAGTTCGTCAAGTATGTGCCCCTGCTTTGACGCTTGCTTCACCCGGGTGGCTGACACATTCCTCCCAGAGTCCTCCGCAAACCGACATGGGGCACTTGCGCTGGTCTGATTCTGCTTGCCGAAGCAGCGAATGCCACTAAGAAAGGTGGTCAGGACCTGATAGGCGGACTGGACGTCAGAGTGAACAGAAACCACTTCGGACGGCAGGTCGAGAGCTTCCAGGCCGATGTAGATTTGCCGTTCCTCTCCACCAACGGAGACGACTCAGGGGCTCCCTTCCCAGGAGTTTTCATTCGAGCCCCGGTCGTCGAGAAGATCCTGCCCAATGTCGAAGGTATCCAGAAAGGAGAACAACAAGTGGCTGAAACTGTGGTTGCACCATCCAAGTCTGCCAAGGATGACCAGGCAAGGATGGCAATGAGCTCTCATGTTGACATCATGGCCAGGTTACCTGGTCGGCTGAAGAAAGCTGCTGCAATGGGTGCCGAAGTGAATGCTGGCGAGGAAACAGGGGATATAATCGCTGTCAAGCAAGGCAACGTCTTCGGAACCAGCTTTCATCCTGAATTGACATCTGATATCCGCATACATGTCTGGTGGTTGAAGCAGGTGTTGGACGCGGTTGGGACGTCGCGTGGTATTCATTGATGCGGCCATAGATGCAGAATATCTGCTTGACAAAGGAGTCTGGGGTCCTGGACTGGTGGGAGTTTGCAATCGTGTACATATGGATGTCCATCATCTGCCACTGCCGTATTCTTCCTCTTCTTTTCTCCGCTCCGCATCAATAGCTCGACCATAGCCTCCTCTGCCTGGATCAAACTCGTCCCGGTATTCGTCTCTTACCTGTCCGCCGGACTTGCCTCGGCCATATTGTCTGCCTTCTTGGAATCCAGCATCGAGGTCGGTCCTGATGACACGTTCGTCAAGCTTAGTGCCTCCGATATACTTCAAACAGTCGAGTGCCTCTTGGTGAGTGTAATACTCGACGAAGCAGAAGCCGCAAGGGGTTTTCTGAAACCGATCTAACCCCATGACAAGTCGTTTGATCTCGCCGCACTTGGAGAACAGCTCGTGGATTTGTTCCTCGGTAGTATAGAACGACCTGCGTGCGCGTAAGTCCTCGGGCTGCAAGTAGGCATTTTGGAACGAACAGATTGCCGACATAGATGGTAGTGGCATCTTTCAAAAGATCAAACTCGTCTTGCTGCTTTTCATTCTCCTCATGCTGGTCTCGTCCATACCTGCCCTTCTTCTGTGTGCGAGTCAGTTCAGACTATTCCTCGTAACAATGAAGGGATACCGCTCACTCGAGAAGAATAATACGTGCTAGGCCTGTCGAGCCTTTCAACTGTAGACATGGTTGCTGATTGCGTATCAATGCCGGTGAGGATGGCTGTTGGTGGTTGTCGAAGCGAAGTCAGTTGGAAGTGAGTGACGAAAGAAGCTGCGGCGCGCCGCGTCAAAGCGCGACAACCGCATTTTCACTTTCACTTGCGGTCAGCACCACCTCACTACCGACTGTCGCTCGTGGCCGCCCAGAACTTGTAACTGCTATGCCACCCTAATTTCACGACTGTTGGGCTTGCGATAATCCCAAAATGCCTAAAGTAATTGGATACACACCGCCCTACCTCTGCCGCCCGTCTCCAGGCTCCAAGATCTTCACAGACCCAGAACCTCAATCGCCCATATCTCCCTCGAAACGCTCTTCAGATGCCGGCTCCCCTTCGCAGTCGCAGCACCAGGGGCCCAGGAGACTCGTTGCAAGTAGAGGGACTGAAATATTTACTGTTGTAGGCAACAAGATTAGATGGGCGGATCTTGCGACGGTACGAGATGAATGGGAAGAAAACGCAAAGTCTGGCCTTGGTCTATCTCGCATTGACACGGCAGAAACTGCTGAGGTCACAAGCTACAAAGTAAGCTGCTGGCCGTCCTGTGCGAAACGGGGGGTGCTGACAGATGCAGACACTTGCTGTCCCAGTCTACTACCAGATAAACCAGATCTTGATATCTCCGTCTGGCGTCTTCCTAGCCATTTGCACCGAGCACACCGTCCATATTGCTGTCCTACCCGATCCCTCAAGGCTGAAGGAGCGCAAACAGTCTTCATTAAAAGTCAAGACATATCAGCTAGGCCCGACAGTCCACGTCATTCCGGAGTCTCCACTGGTGTCAGTGCTGTGGCATCCCTTGGCTCATGCGACAACCACGACCGACTGCCTGGTTACTGTCACGGCCGAGGCTGCAGTGCGACTATGGGAGTTCGACAAATCGAGCAACTGGTCCTTTGACCGTCCGCAGTTGGCCATTGACTTGAGAAAGCTGGCGGATGGCGTCTCCTGTGACCAAGACTTTGAGCCGTCTGGTTTCGGTAAGCGTCGCGGGTTCTCTGTCGATACCTTCGATATGGAAGTTTCCGCTGCTTGCTTTGGTGGTAGAGCGGGGGAGGATGAGGATGCATGGGCGAGCATGACCCTCTGGGTGGCTATGAGGAATGGGGATCTCTACGCTTTATGCCCATTGCTGCCGTCAAGATGGAGGCCAACCTCAACCACTATTCCTTCTCTCACCACAACAGCTATATCTCGGATAGCTTCAATCAGTGATGACGAGGCAGACATGGACGAAAGACGGGCCGCTCGTCAGCAGTACGAATGGGTTCAGGAGATTGATAACGAGGAGCCTGAGATTTATCAGTCTACCGGCAGCCTAGGACAGTATGAGGTGCGATTCAGACCACAGCAACCGAGTGCCATCCCACGTCTTCAAGGACCCTTCACAATTACCCCGGAAGACGACGACGAAGAAGTTGAGATATCCGATGTGTATGTGTTTCCCGCGAGACTCGATGAAGAAGATTTGTTCGACGGTGAAGACGAGAATGAGCCGGACGTGCCATTAGGTCCTCCCGTTCCCTTTACCACCATTTGCGTTGCCACGCACGAGAATCAAGTCTCGTTTGCTATTGATCTCGACGGAGTGACGGGACAGTGGCTTCCAAAGAAAGGAAAAGGTGCATTCAGTGTCCCCTCTTCTGACGCCAAACCCCTGACATTGATCGACACCGTATCACTGGTTGAAGAAGCCAGGAACTCACCAGTCAACTGGCCTATCTTCACTCCGGATATCGTGTACGACCATTCGCTGTTCCTGACCACAGCTGATCATGTCTATTCTTTCTCATTGAATGACTGGATAACCCAACTTGGCGCCGAATTGGCAGGAAGTCAACCTGTTGATCCTGGCCTGCAAAGCAGGCTGCGGATACGGTGCCAGAACTCGATCTCTGTGACTGACAAGCTGATCAACACAAGTGAGCCTTCGGAGATCCTTTCCGCCCCCACCGTTGTCGACGACGAGTCAGTAGGCTATCTGCTCCTGACTTCTACCGGTCATGGCTCATATGGAGTGGCCTTCGATCGAGACTATCTCGGCGGTTCCACTTTCGAGCCCTTGTCGACAGAGCCCTCATTATCCCCCAGCCGCTCAAACTCTCAGCTCGTCAAGACGGCGGAAGCAGACATAGACCTCGTCCCAGCCAGAGAGCCTTACTCCCTTCCGAGAGTCTTCTACCAGAACCAACACCTCCCTATTGATTCTTTGCGCAAACAATTACCGGCACATCTGAGAAAGGCTGTCACTGAACGTCCTATGAAGCTCAGCCCTGCCATGCTGGAGATCATGACCGCCGCCCACCGCGTCATCGGCGTGCAATCACACGTTCTGGAAACTGCTGCTTCGGAGCTGTTCCGTCGATGCGAGCGACTACGCGACGAACTTGGTAGCCAAGTCAAGCAGATGGCCGAGTTAGCGGACCAATTGCAGCGCCTCTCTGCTACGGAAGGAGAAGATGAGTATGGGAAGCCTTATCGCATCAAGTCCCCTGAAGAGAGGCTCCAAGACGCACAGGAGAAGCAGAAGAAGCTGGTGGCAAGATACGAGGCCTTGAGGAGAAAGGTCGGTCGAGTCGGCTCGGGGAAGAGAGATCTCAGTTCGAAAGAGCTCGCTTGGATTGATGAGATCGGTGCTCTGGGGAAGAATCTTGGTGTTGTGAGTGACGAGAGGGAGGAGCGAGAAGGTCTGTCCATGGACAAGAGGTTCGACACTGTAAGTCCGCTTTTCTTTTCCTCCATTTTCCGTTATTTCGGACGCTTTTGTCATTGCTAACATTCAAGTAACAGGTGAAGAAACTTACCCACGACCTTGTGGAAGAAGCCAACCTCCTCTCGAAACAGAACCCCGCTCCGAACCCTCCGCCGGCGCTCGAAGCATCCACCTCGTCAATCTCTAATTCGTCAATCACGCCTTCAATGTCAGCCTCCCAAATGACCGTCACGTCGCGATCGAGTGCTTCTCTCCCCGGTTCCACTTTCTCCGCTGGGTTCGGTGTGCCTAGTCGGTTGCAGAAGGAACGCATCGCGGACGTAATGGGTATGGTTGAGAGGGAAGGCGCGGTTATCGAGTCTGCTATGAAGAGGCTCGAGAGGTTGAAGATGGAGTACTAGGAGTACTGGATGTTGATGTGGCGCGGTGTGAGGGTTAGGGAAGTGATCAACCCAAATAATATCATGAACGAGCCACGAAAAGCACCAGGCAAAGGTCAATAGTTGAAATTGTACGAGCGACATGGGTTGAAACCGGCCTGGAGACCTGTGTTCAGGGTCGAGCAAAGGGGGCGCCCAGTCCGCTTGTAGAGCCACAAGGTTCGCGAACACTGGCGGTTGACAGGGAGGCGCTTGCCTGCCAGCGTTGGGCATTCTGGACTTGAGTATCCCGTGTCCTTCTCCACATTTGGCTTAAATTAAGGCCGTCTTGCCGGGCAGAGTAGAATTTCTCCAGCAGCCACATCAGATCTATTCAAGTATTGACAACTTCGACCTTCGCCAGGCGCACAGCCAGATCACCCCTTCCCCCATCCTCCCATTTGACGACGTCATTGCCGAACGCATAGAGTGCATCCAGAAATGCCGGGATGAACGAGCCCGGACCTTTACACGAGACGTCCTTCTCGGCGAATTCGGCTGCAATTTCATAATGCAAGATGCCTGCTAGAGCGGCTAGGAGTTTATCGTCCGGGTGGAGGGCCACGTAGCTGGCGACGACGGCGCCAAGGGCACACCCGGCGCCGGTGATCTTGCCCAGAAAGGCGGACCCGTTTCTGATGGCGAGAGTCCGGATTCCGTCGGAGAGATAGTCTGTCTGGCCAGTCATGAGGACGAGGCAGCGCTCGCGCTGGGCCAGATATTTGACGAGCGCGACCTTGTCGCCCTCGCTCGCTGTGGATGGGCCAGAGTCGACGCCTCGTTGTTGCGTCGTCGATGTCCCTGCGACGGCACCGATTTCGCCCTCGTTGCCTTTGATGATGCTGAAGAAGCCGCCGGCCAGGAGGGTCTTGATGGCGGCGCGACGGACGGCGGTGGCGCCGCCGCCGACGGGATCGAGGAGGATGGTGCCTCCGACGGCATTGTAGGCTCTCATGCCTTCGAGAAAGGTGGCGATCTTGTCGGGCGTGGCGGTGCCCATGTTGATGACGAGGGCGCCGCCTAGCTTGGCGAGGTCGGAGGCTTCGGGCCCGTTTTCGGACATGATGGGCGAGGAGCCGGTCGCCAGGCAGACGTTAGCGACGAAGTTCTGCACCACCGTGTTGGTCATGTTGTGGCAGAGCTTGCTGGACGAGACGTGCTTTTTGATAATGGCCGGGACTTGGGCGAGCAGGGCTGCGAGGTCCGCGGTCGTGGGTTTGCCGGGTGGGACCGCTGCGTAGAACGTGTCCTTGGACGATCTGAACAGGTCGAGGAGGTTCCTGGCCGCGGCTTCGGGGTCGGCAGAGGCCACGATGGCACTGACTACTGCGACGCCGTTGAGGCGGTTGGTATCAGTGGTAGACTGGTGGAGCACCCTTTGCACGTTTGAGGCGTTGATGCTGCCGATGGCAACGCAGGGGATGGACTTTTCCGTCCCCGTGTCACAGACAGATAGGATGTGTTGAAGCCCTCTTGTCCCGATGATGTGCTTGGTGTCAGTCTTCGTCGGCGTGGCAAACGCCGTGCCAATCCCGAGATAGTCGGCACCGTCCTTGATGGCCTTTTCGGCCTCCTGGGGTGACGAGGCTGTAACTCCTATGATGGCGTTTGGTCCCAGGATTTGCCTGGCCTGCACGATGTCCATGTCGTCTTGACCGATGTGGACTCCTTCGGCACCAATCGCTTGACAGACGTCGAGCCGGTCATTGACCAGCAGGGGGACGTTGTATTTTTGGGTGATGGCATGGAGTTTCGCGGCGACTTCGATCATGACGCCGGTGTCGGCATGCTTTTCTCGATACTGAACGATGCCCACGCCGCCACGGAGCGCCTGCTCGACCACGTGCACAAGGTCCTTATCCCCCAGGATTGCAGGGGTAGAATCCGTGACTAGGTACAAAGACCAGTCGATGCTGGCTCTGGGCGTTGGTTTTGACGACATCGTGTAACTGGCCTACCTGGCTGAAACTTAAGTCACAGAGTCACTGACTGGCTCGCGTGCATTGAATCTATTTTGTGTCCTTCTCTCAAGAATGGCTCACCGACCGGCAGGGTACACAGCAGCAAGGAATCGACGATTGTAGGCGTGCGGCAAGGATTGAAGAGAACAGAAAAAGGATGCAGAGCTCGAGATTGTGTCATCAAATAACCGCAAAGACAGAAAAAGCTTCGATTCAGTCGCGGTGAAATGCAACAAGCTCACCCACGTCGCCTCATCCGCAGCGACGGCACCTACCTCGATGTCCTCGATCAGACGCTCAATGACATGGATGTATGACCTACGGCCTGTGAGCTGATGTTCGTGAGGCAAGTTGAGCAAAGAGGGCGAGACCTGGGCCTGAGGTGCAGGCATCAACACGGTGAATCAGCAGGTAAACTTCCGACGCATCGGGCACCCAAAGTCCGGGCGCTGGTGAATGACTCCCAGGCACTGGGTCAGGGTCTAGGGAAGAATCACGACAGGTGCAGGGGCTCGGTGGCTGCCTGCCGGGTGAACAAAGACGCAAGCGGGGAGGCCATTGTCCTGCATGGCTCCTGCATTTCGGCTTTGTCGTTGCTGCAGTGAATGTTTGCGGGCTAGTCATTCCAGTCAGGCCCTCCTGTTGGGCAAGCCGGATCCTGTTCTCCGAGGACAACTGCACAATTTTTCCAGTCTTTAGCGCGAGCCGAGAAAGTCCAAGGCCGTCTCCGTGACGCTGCGCTCACACTACTAGTACTGACCCTTCGCCTCCCGACTTCTATTCTTTTTCGTCTCATCATCATCACTACCGCTCTGTCAAGCAGTCGAGATTTACTCGCTCTCGTCAGGCATTTTCATCGTCGGAGGCCTTGCCACTTCAACATTCGTCCCCTTCTGAGTCTGCCACCGCTGCCTCATACCCATCTCCCCGATCCCACAGCGCCGTTCTGCTTGCGCTCCTTCACCTTCCGCAAAGTAAACGCATCACGGTCAAGCGCAGCCCGGATTGTTCATGTATCGGACGGTCTTTCCCTCCTCCAAAACCAAAACCAAACAAAAGCTGGACATATTTCCGGCCAACCGACATCGTTGTAGTGTCGCCCGATCCTCCTATGGTTGATACGCTGCATCAGACGCCTTTCTTCATGTTATATTCCATTATTCAGTGGTGATTTCCCACGCATGTCTGGTCAATTTGAAAGATTCTCATACACCCGCATCCACGCCAACAACCTGTGAGCCTTTGTCCAGCCAGAAACGATCGACGTCCCTGGTTCCACTGTCCCATACAGCTTTGCAGACGACAAGACGGAAAGAGAACTAAATATCCCTCAAAATGGCGACCCTCAACATCCGTCGGGACGTTACCGATCCCTTCTACCGCTACAAGATGGAGCGCTTGCAGTCCAAGATTGAAGGAAAAGGCAACGGCATCAAGTAAGCCGAAGCAATGCTGGTCGGCCCGATGTACATGTACTAACAGTCTCGCTAGGACAGTTGTGGCCAACCTTCCAAGCGTTGCCGCCTCCCTCGCTCGTCCCCCGTCCTATGTCATCAAGTACTTCGGTTTCGAGCTGGGTGCCCAAACCAACACCAATCCCAAGGACGACCGTTGGATCATCAACGGAGCCCACGAGGCATCCAAGTTGCAAGACTCGCTGGATGGCTTCATCTCCAGGTTCGTCCTCTGCAAGTCCTGCAAGAACCCCGAGACCGAGATCAACATCAAGGATGGCCGCATTCTGTTGGACTGCAAGGCCTGCGGCCAACGCACCCAGGTTGACCTACGACACAAGCTGAGTGGATTCATTCTCAAGAACGAACCAAAGGGTGGCAAGAAGACAAAGAAGGAAAAGATGACTCGTCGCGATCGAGCCAAGGCCGAGGCCCAAGAGAACGGATCCGCGAATGGCGGCAGCCCCCATGACTCCAATTCCGACAAAGGAGACGCTGATGGCGACGACGGTCTCGTGGAGCTCGAGGCTGGTAGCGATGACGAGTTCACCAGACAGATTACCGAGGGCGCCAAGAGTATCGAAGCCAAGAACAACAGAGAACCCAAGGATGACGAGTGGACTGTCGACACGTCCGCCGAGGCCGTGGCTGCTCGTGCCAAAGAATTGCCCACTGACCTGAAGAGCTCTCTTGCCTTCGACGACGACGACGAGGGCGAAGAGAACGGTCACAATGTCTACGATCAGCTTGGGACTTGGCTCATTGACGAAACCAAATCTAAAGGCTCTGTGACCAAGGTGGACGACCTCGAAATCTACAAGAAGGCCAAGGATCTGGGCATCGAGAACAAGCACAAGACCTTGACTGTTCTTGCCCAGACTCTCTTCGACGACAACATTGTCAAGCAGAAGCAAATCGAGAAGCGTGCCAGCATGCTCAAGACCATGATCGGCGACTCTGAGAAGCACATGAAGGCCTTCCTTGGCGGTACTGAGCGCTTTGTCGGCAATGATCACTCCGAGTTGATCCCTCAGGTCCCTGCCATTCTCATGACCTACTACCAGAACGACCTTGTGAGCGAGGAAGTTGCCAAGGCATGGGGTCATAAGGCCAGCAAAAAATATGTGGACATCAGCACCAGTCGTAAAGTTCGCAAGGCTGCTGAGAAGTTTCTGCAGTGGCTCGACGAGGCCGAGAGCGACGAAGAGAGCGACGAAGAGTAGATTCGCTATCTTCGATCTACGATTCCCCGGTCTCTGCCCCATGTTCACGTCTTGACCTAAGTCCATCCACGCCCCTAAACAGGCAGTCACTCTCTCCTCCGGCGCGCAGGCTTGTCTTCTACTTGTAAACTGTTCCTGGTCACTCCTTTTACTTGTTGTGATAGTGGTGGTACACAGCGTGGCGTGTTGTGAAGTCGGGGTTTACACCTGTCTTTGCAGCGCTGATCCTGTAGCTAGAATCTCCCTCAATTGAATCCAGAATGCATTAGATTTCCACAGGACGTTGCTCATCCATCCTTGACTCATTCAAGTTGAGCATAGCCGCTCCTCAGCCTCGTGTCGCTCCCCGTCGACGTTCCCTCCCGCCGATGGCCGCCCACAGACTGCCGATACGCGCCATACTCGCACCTGTACTGCCGTAGCTCCTCCTGCATCACGCCGACACGCATCTCCAACCCGGCGTGATTCTCCGCCAGCTGCCGCACGCGTTCGCGGTTATTCCTCGCATCGCACCAGTGAAACCAAGTGGTCAGGAGCGTGAAAAACAGAACAGTCACACCACTCTATGCCGTGACGATCTGTTCGACGGCGCCCCGGTTCGACTTCTCCGCCAGCTGGAGCGTGCGCTCCTGGATGGCCAGACTCCTCTTCTGGACGTCGGCGTTCTGCCTGGCGAGCTCGTTGCTCTCGCCCTGAGCGTCATTGCTCTGTCGGAGGAGGTCGCCGACCTCGGCGAGAAAGGCCCTTGTCAGCTCGAATTCCGTGTCCAGGACGGATTTGGTGGATTCGATGGACTCGGCGATCGTGTCGAGCAGCCGGGCCATGACCTGTTGCTTCTTCTCCAGGTAGGCCGTGTAGGCAAGGGCGAGGCTTTCGAGGACCGAGGAGTCGACGGCGCTGAGAGTGAGAGGTTCTTGCACCGGGAGGGCGTGGACTCGCACCGGGGCCGGGATCGACGGCACGGCCAAAAAGAGGAGGGCAAGTTGCCAGAAGAGAGGGAATGGGAACAGGCGCGGCTTCATGGTGGTGGAAGTACGCATGGAACGTGTGGTACGTATCGTGCTGGTACAGGACCGTGAAAGGCCGAGTGCAACGCAGAGACGTCGCCACTGCCCGACTTGTCAGTGGCGCTTGATGCTGGATTCGTCAAAGAAGATACAGGAGGTGTGTGCAGAGAAGGACGAACCGCAGGGCTCTTTCTCCCACTCGTCCTCGTCCAGTACCTGTAGGTCGATACAGCGACACCTGCTTCCTTTCGCTGTCCTTGCTCACAAAAAACCAAGTTGGAAACTCGAGTCACCGCTTCCGCGAAAGGCCAATGTGATTATTACTGGACGCCGAGTCTGTCCTTCCAGTCTGGGAACACCATGGGCAACCTCCGGGGAGCGTGTCCGGGTAGATCCTGCTCAATCACCATGACCAACTCGTCGAACATCAAGTCGTAACCCTTGGCCGTGAAATGCAGCCCGTCAACCAATAGTTCGGCCAGCACTTCGCTCCTTGGCGCATCCTTACTTCCTGCCAGCGCATCGGTCGAGCCTTCCGTCCAGCCGGCCTTGCGCATGAAGATCGTCCACAGATCCAGCACGGGCAGATGGCAGTCTTGGCCGACTTGGTGAGCCGCACGCGCGTATTTCGCGGTATGTTCCGCGGTGCGGTCGGGGCTGCCCAGTTGATATTCATCTACGGGTGGAGGGGTGATGAGGATGACTTGGGTGTCGTGCCGTCTCAGGCCTTGGTGGTGGATGATGTCCTCCAGCGAGGACATGTATCTCTGCAGCGGCACGTGCTGGGGGTGTCCCGGTACGCAGGCGTCGTTGGCTCCGAAGAAGATGGTCATCAACTGCACGCGTGGGACCGTCGGGGAAGGGGCGCTGTCCGTGGGGAAGAACTGCTGGAGCACTTCGTAGCCCATCGGCGCAGTGTAGCCTGAGAAGCCACGGTTGATCACGTCAAGGCGTCGAGAGTACCATTCTGAGAGGCGGGCCGTCAAGGCCAGGGAGGAGAGCTGCGTGATGCTGTCGCCGAGGAGGACGAATTGGGGGTAGTTGGTTGGGTGGCCCGCGGTGGGGGAGGTGGGATGAACAGGAGACGAGATTGACCGGGCGGGAGAATGGGACATGGTCGGAACAGGGAGAGTGTACGAGGACGAGTAGGTGTGTACTGTGTAGGCGTAGACAGGTTGTGTTGCAGGATCTACGGCTGTGGTAGAGCATCTGTCAGGCCCAAACGGGCTGTTGGTATGCGTTACAATCTCTCGATGGTCAACCGACGTCGTAGCTCGGAAGAAGGTGCCCGAGCACGAGCCGCTGCCGCCTCGTTAGTGGCTTCGGTTCAGCCTAAACATCCCGGGCATTGGGGCTTGGGGATCTCGCAGGTGCACAATGACATGGTGTTGCAGCTGACGGGGGGTGCCCGAGCCTCCTTACAGGCCCGCCGACATGCAAGTCATCGTCACACCCCAGACCTTGTCGTGGCTCTCCAAATTGTTTCCAACCACCCGAGGCCGAGTAAATGCCTGTTCGGCCTTCTCCAGCGCCCAGCATCCAATGACTCCAACGCCTATCAACACCACCGTTCGCTTGCGGCGGCAATACCTCATATAACGACTCGACGAGCGTATCTCTCGGAGGGTCGGCACTGGTAGTTGTGCAGTGCCCAGACTTCGCCAGACATTCCTCCGCATGAGGCTCGTCGTCATTCGAGGCCTCGCCGCGTGCGTCGAAATCCGTCAGATGATTGATGCCACTGCCACTCGCTCGACAAAGATATGTCGTCCACCTGATCAGATGCCTAGTCTTGATCCTACACCCTCTTCGTGCTTTCTACACTTAGCGTGACGGTCCGTTGCTCGACCTACCCACCGACTGGTCTCACCCAGAGGTGATTGACAGGTAACGCTTGGCCGGACCCCGTTAAATAGAGTCATTCTATTGATACTGCTGACTCGGGATATACTCGACCTTAGTCAGGACCGAGTTGTGTCCTCATTCCACGCCTTCCACGAGACTGTTATTCATACATCTTACCTTGCCCATGGCCAGCTGACGACCTTGGGAAGGTGGTGACTGTCCGCAGGCGGCGACGTGACCTCCTTCCTGCTGCCTACGTTGTTTTCTGCAGCTGTCCTTCCTGCCCCCACTCCTCATGTCGAAACTGCCACGATGCCGAAATCCTTTGTCTCTTTCCAAGAACCCTATGAGACTGGCTCCCTCTCCCCTTCCTATCCATTTACCACGCCGTCCTCCCCGGAAACGCTCCGCCGATTGAAAAGTTCGCTCTCCGCCATCGAGCCGGGACATCGGCTGCCCCCCTCGCTTGTCATGACTCCCAAAGATACAGAAGAGAGCGCCTTGCTAGGAGAATCCCCTGCATTGATCCGGAGGTACACCGAGAGTATGCAGGGATCTCCGAGGTCAAGACAGCTTTCAAGAGTGAATAGTGCCAGTGGGAGTCTACGAAGGCGGAAATATGGTGCGCGACAGTCGGGCAACTCCAGTCCGGTGTGGACGAGAAACTCTGGTCTCCGTACGCCCAAGCTTTCTTCGTCCATGGTGGCAAGCTCGTTGTCGAAGGACGATCGGCTGTGGTATGATCAGTTCACGTCCACCGACTGGGTCCACGATAGCATCGCGGACGGATACCGTGTGCTCGAGCTGAGGAAGAAGAGGGGTTGGCGGGGACGGCTCGCTTTGCTGGTCGACTCGGCTCAAGGATGGATCCTCGTTGCCATCATCGGGTTCGTCACTGCGGCCATAGCGTACTTTGTCGACGTGACGGAGTCGGCTATCTTCGACATCAAACGAGGCTTCTGTCGAGACGCTTGGTATCTTGGTAGAACTAGCTGCTGCCATGGAGAACGCGTATGTGATAGGTGGAGGAGCTGGTCGGAACTCATTCGCTCTTCTCAAATCGACGACGTCCACATCGACTATCTGGCATTCATCATCGGGTCAATGGTCCTTGCAGCCTTGGCCTGCTTCATCACATTGTACTCGAAGACGGTCGTGCCATCCCACATTGCCTCCACGCTCGACGAGAATCTCGGAGCTGTCACGCAAAACGTCAACGCCGAGGCAGACGAGGACAAGTCATCAGGTGTCCGACCTTCACCTGAGGAGGCCACCCCTCCCGCAAGCATATACTACTCAGCAGCCGGCAGTGGCGTCGCAGAGGTCAAGGTCATCCTCAGCGGCTTTGTACTGCATGGGTACCTCGGTCTCCGAGTCCTTATTATCAAGACCATCGGGCTCATTCTGAGTGTGGCATCAGGGATGAGTTTGGGCAAAGAAGGACCTTATGTGCACATCGCCACCTGCGTGGGCAACGTCGCTTGCAGGTTCTTCTCCAAGTACAACCTCAACGACGGTAAGAGAAGAGAGGTTCTATCGGCGAGTGCCGCAGCGGGCGTCGCCGTCGCTTTCGGTTCGCCGTTGGGTGGAGTCCTCTTCAGCCTCGAGGAAGTCAGCTACTACTTCCCTCCCAAGACGCTGTTTCGGACCTTCTTCTGTTGCATTGTTGCCGCGCTTTCATTGAAGTTTCTGAACCCATATGGCACCAACAAGATTGTGCTGTTTGAAGTCCGTTATGTTACGGATTGGCATTACTTCGAGCTTGTCATCTTTGCATTCATCGGCATGGCAGGTGGACTGGCCGGCGCACTTTTCATTAAAATGTCTCGCTTCTGGGCTACCACATTTCGGCGCATCAACATCATCAAGACCTACCCCATGTTGGAAGTTCTACTCGTGGCCCTAATCACGGGCTTGATCAGCTTCTGGAACCGCTACACCCGGCTGGCTGTTGCCGAACTGCTGTTCGAGCTTGCCAGCCCATGCCAAAAGAATTCGGGAACTGGACTTTGTCCTACGACCGAGGATGACATCCTGGAGGTTGTTCGCTACCTCAGCATTGCATTCGTGGTCAAGGCTTTTCTCACGACCATCACTTTTGGCGTCAAGGTGCCCGCTGGCATCTATGTGCCTTCTATGGTTGTTGGTGGTCTCATGGGACGCATTGTTGGTCACTTGACCCAATATGTAGTCTTGAAGCTTCCGAACTTCTTCCTCTGGTCGCATTGCCGAGATTCCGGAAACATCGAATCGTGTGTTACACCTGGTCTGTATGCCCTAGTGGCAGCGGGCGCCACCATGTGCGGCGTCACACGCCTCTCCGTCACCTTGGCCGTCATCCTGTTTGAGTTGACAGGCAGCTTGAACCATGTGTTACCCTTCTCATTGGGCGTCCTCTGTGCCAAGTGGACGGCCGACGCCGTCGAGCCATTGAGCATATATGATCTGTTGACGGATATGAATTCATACCCTTTCCTCGACAACAGGAGAACACCGGTGTTTGACTCGGAGCTCGGAGACATCACACCCCGATTCAGGAGAGACAAAGTGATTGACATCACGGTCTCCCCTCTTGTCAGGGCGTCAGACCTCCGGGCTAAACTTCAGCGCTTGCAAAATCTCGGTGAGCTCGATGGCGGCTTGCCTATCCTCCGCAGTAAAGTCCTAGTGGGTCTCATCCCGGCTCCAGACCTGGAGTTTGCTCTCGACCGCGTGGAAGATGAGGCGAATGCATTCTGCCTGCTCTCCACAGAAAGCCACGCACACAACTCGCACTACCGGCCTTGGGACTCATTTGAGGAGGCTGGATACGATTCGGGCCGGGAGGAGTCTGGCAACGAAGAATCTCCCTCGGCTGAACCTACGGATCTGACGCCTTACATCGACCCGGCGCCGGTGGCACTTGATGTGCACTCCCCAATGGACCTGGTTTATCAGTGCTTCGTCAAATTGGGGCTACGGTACATTTGTGTTTTAAGCGACGGGGAATTTAGGGGCATGGTCCACAAAAAGGCATTTGTGAGATACGTCAAGACGCTGGAACACAGTTCGAGTCTTCGTTGAGGGGCCGGCAAAAGACTGCCGTAGGGGTGTTTGCGGAAGCGACTTCAAACTGCATTACCAGGAACAGGGCTTGATTGACAGACGGCCATGACCTTTGAGTTACGGCAATAGAGTTGGTCTTCCATATGCATTAGCGTTCAAGGGGAGTTGGTAGCATTTGGCGTTCGGAAGGTCATTATTGGATTATAGGCACGAAGTATGCTCGGCGAGATGCATCACGCCTCATGACGGCTCAAGCGATACTATGTAAACTACTGTTAATACTACAACCAAAATAAATACAAAAATCCTTTAGGCACCGGGCCCGCTCATGATGACAATCATGACAACGATCTGGAAACTGAATCCCACTGCTCGAGGCCCCGAGTCAGTTTGCCCTACGCAGACCCAAACCTTTAACGCCGGTTGGAACGGTGTGCGTGGCAACGAATTCGTCCTCTTTGGTCGCCTTCCTCCGTACTCGGACAGGACTGACACCGTCAGTTAGTCTCCCTCCCGCATCCGCACAGCTACGGAGCAGAAGGAGCGACATCTTCGTCCGGGGCGAGCGGGTTGTCTGTATGCGTTCCAGACCCGTCTCCACTTCAGAGTTCCGGTCAGCGAAAGCTCATGATGGCTACAGTGCCAACGGCACAAGCCAGCCTTGTCTCTTTTCGATCGACCTATCAGCATTGCCAGACGACGCAAGATAGGCCCGAGATTGCGGTATGCTTCTGATCACCCTCGACAACCTGGATACTTGCTGTTAGTCAACGCCCGAAAATTTTTGCTCTTTCACGCGCGTTGAGCCAAACACATCTACCAGAGTCGGTCGTCGTGGCTGCCGAGTTCCGGCATCAAGGTCTTGCGACTTGCGAGGTCGTTCCCATATGGAAAAATTTCGAGATATGCTGTTCGCCATTCGCCATGTACTGTGAACACGGAAAAGTCCTGTGTAAGGGCTTCCTTTTCCTCAGGAATCGCCGCCCATGCCATTCCGTGCGTGGTTCGACGGTCGCCATTCACCGCGCAGGTTGCACTCGAGTTTCTTGAATCGGTTGTGTAACTTCCAACCAGATCGCACGTGAAGACCGGTTGTCATGTGCCCAGACTCTCGAACCGGGAAACCACCAGCCACGGAGCTATTGCGGTTGGCCGAACCGTTCAATAAAGGCAGGAAGGAACGCAACGTACGCGGAGGTCGTGAATCATTGGCAAGATCAGGCGAATAAATGCAGGTACCGGGCGAGGAGGCGCTTTTTCGCAAGTTTGATTCAAAGTTTGTTTGCTTGGTGACCACGCTCAACGTTCCGACTTTTTAAACAGGAACTCGCGCTGCTGATGATTCCCTTCTTTTTCTTCAAGCAGATTTCGATATACTTATCGCACACTCACAGCTCGTCCCGCGTCGTCGCCAAGACAAACGGTTTTCCAACTTGACGCTCTGGAGAGCACCTCACCAACACAGCACAGCTGTTGCACATCTATAGAGACACCTCGGTGACTGCCAGCATCAACGCACTCATCTTTTCCCTCCATCATTTTAGACAGCGTTCAAGATGACGTTTGCCATGGACGTGTTGGCGCAAACAGAGGCCGCTGCCGCTGAAGGCCTCGCTGTTTCCGCGGAGCACGTGGAGCACGTGGAGCACGTGGAGCACGTTACCTCTGTTGGACCATGGGCGCTCCGGCGGTCCAGCACTACAAGCTGGACAGCCGTTAGCAGTGCAGGCGCCCGCTCCAGTAGGCGAGGTCCTACGTCCAGCGCCATCGTCAGTCCGACCTCAGGGGACACCAGCTCTGACAACCCATTCAGCAGTGCATTCGCTGCAAGCCTCACAGAAAACAATGCCTTTCGGGATCGAAACACTTCGGAGGCGTCAAATTCAACGGCGGTGGGTTCGAATGCAGGCGAGGGACACGCCCAAGTAAAGGGGAAGTCAGAGTTCACAAGGACCTTGGAGGAGGTTGACCGCCAGGCGGAGGAAGTCCGGCGCATGCTGGACGGGGAGGTCATCGCGATGAGCAACGACGAGGCCGAAAGGCGGCAATATGAGGAGGCAAGAGCCGAGCGGGCAGGAATGACCGTTCGCCATCAGTCGCCGCCTCTAGCATCCTTCGCAGCTTCTTTGGCGGGGAGTACCCGGTCGTCGACAGACACCGAGCGTGACGCTGCCGACGCGCTCCATCAACTGCGGGCCGACCACTGTCCGGCCTGCAGGCAGAACGCTTCCGTCGCAACGGCAGGCATATACGTGCTGGCTGGTACGACGGTCGTTGCCATCCCGAGTCCGTTCATCTTGATCAAAGTGTTGTCGGGCGGGGCCAGCCCCCAACTCAACCTGTACCTGGTGATGGCGATTCCGAGCGCGATATTGAACAGCCTGCTCATGATCGCTTGGGTTGTCTTGGCCGGGCTCAGATGGCCTAGTTGGCGAGAGAAGAGCGGAATCGGGTTCTTCAAGCAGTGGCTCTGCTCGTTGACCATTGGGCTTGGTCTCTATTTCCTGGTGGCGGGGGTGTTGTATGCTTGTTTCAGGGGATCGACCGGGTTCAGGCGAGGTTGATTCTGCAATCGAGCCGTTCGAGCATGGCGTTATGGAGTCGGAAGCGTGGAGTTTGAGGAGTGTTGACATGTTCCGTTTCCGGACATGGGCGTGGAAGACAACGAGCTGGTCATGGCTGCAAGCAGCAAGTCTCAAAGCGAATGATACCCCCGGCCAGCTATTTGAACAGATCTGAGAGAATGAAAAAAGAGAGTAGTTGTAGTCGTTGTCGCTGTCGTTGTAACTGCCGTTGTAATTGTCGTTGGCGGCGTCGTTGGCCCTGTCGGGCACCGCCCAATCGGAAGGCTCGCGCGATGGACTCGGCTGCGGCGCCACGTCGAACTCGCTCCCCGTCTTCCTCTCCCTCAGCTCCCTCCTCTCCATCTCAGAACCCGAGCGAGCCTAGCACGCTTCGGATTATCACCGACCTACGCGCGAAGCAACTCCCTCTTGCGTCGCCTAGGAAAAGAGTCTCGACCACCCCTCGCAGAGATATCGACGGCGCCGTCTCGCCTTGCACGTTTCAGCCTCCAACACCATGGCCAGATAACTCGGCCCTTTCCCAGTCGAGGTCGACCTCCCTCGCTTTCAACTACAACATCTTCGACACGAGCCCGAGGCGGTTGCCTCCCACTCCGAGGATGGGGACCTTACCAGAAGAGCGGGAGACGCTGATAAACCAAGCAGACAGATCGTCCGATGATGGGTATCCTAGGCTTTCTCAGGACAGTGTGACAACTGGCTCAACGGCTTCGTTGGTCCTGGAGAGTCTCAATTCGTCACGTGTTGCGGAAAAGCACTCGCAACCCACCGAATACCGAGACGACGACAGTGATCCTGAGTTGCCCAGGTTCAACGACAAGAGCTACACTATTGGCGGGCAGCGCATGTCAAGAGGACTGAAGCGGGCGGTATGGATCATCGCAGCCATTGCCGTAATCGGCTGGGGGCTGGCTATCGCGGCGTTTGTGGCTGGTGGTCGATACAAACATGCCTCGACGTTGGACTATGACCACGAGACGCCGATCAAGGGTTCGGCAAAGAAGGTCACGATGGAACAAATACGGAATGGGCAGTGGTCGCCCAGGTACGCGAATATCGAGTGGACTGCGGGGCCCAACGGCGAGGATGGACTATTGTTGGAGATCAATCAGCCGGATAAGGATTACCTGGTCGTCGAGGATATCCGGAGTCGGACCTCGTCTGCGGCGAACGCTCACAAAGCTAGGACGTTGGTGAAGAGTGGCTGGATCAAATACGGCGGACAACAATACTGGACCACGGACTTTTGGGTCAGCCCAGACATGAAGAAGGTTCTCCTTCTGGCGAATCCGGAGAAGGTGTTTCGACACTCCTTCCTCGGACTCTACTTTATCCTGGACGTGGAGACGCAGAGCGCTCAGCCGCTCGATCCAGCCCTACCGGACACAAAGGTCCAGCTGGCTCAGTGGTCACCCCAGAGCGATTCCATCGTCTTCACGAGAGACAACAACCTGTTCCTGAGGTCACTCTCGTCGCCTCAGGTGACCACGATCACCACCGACGGAGGCCCCGAGTACTTCTACGGGATTCCGGACTGGGCGTACGAGGAGGAAGTCTTCGGTACCAACACGGCCACATGGTGGGCGAGGGATGGCCAGTACCTCGCTTTTCTGCGCACCAACGAGACCACGGTCCCGGAATATCCCGTGCAATATTTCCTCTCAAGACCGAGCGGGAAAGAGCCCATCGAGGGACTGGAGAACTATCCAGAGGTGAAGGATATCAAGTATCCCAAAGCCGGAGCCCCCAATCCGGTAGTGGACATACTGTTCTACGACGTCGTGAAACAAGAGGTCTTCTCCGTGGACATCGAGGGTGGGTTTCCCGACGACGACCGCATCATCTTCAACATTGTCTTCGCGGACGACGGCAAAGCGTTGGTGTCGGAGTCGAACCGTGAGAGTGATCGGGTGAGGATTGTGCTTGTCGACGTCGCGGCGCAATCCGGACATACTGTCCGAATTGTCGACTTGAAGGATGTGGACGGAGGCTGGATTGAGCCCACGCAGCATACGAAGTACATCCCGGCTGATCCGGACAATGGTCGTCCAGAAGACGGCTACGTCGATGTTGTCATTTCTGGCTATGGCAATCACTTGGCCTACTTCTCGCCCTTGAACAGCTCTATTCCAATCATGCTGACGAAAGGGGACTGGGAGGTGGACGGTGGACCCGCAGCTGTCGACTTGAAAAACAATCTGGTGTATTTCACCGCGGCCAAGGAAGCACCTTCGCAGCGCCATGTGTATAGTGTCAAACTGGACGGCACAGACATACAATCGCTCGTCCCCACCGACGAAGCCGGATACTGGGACGCCTCATTCTCTTCCGGAGCAGGCTACATCAGCCTGAAATACACCGGCCCCAGCATCCCCTACCAGAAAGTCATCTCCACCCCGGCCAACCCCGAGAAAATCTCGCAAGTCCTCGAAGAAAACAAGCCCCTCGCTCGGATGGCGTCCTCGCACGAACTCCCCCATCAAATCTTCCAAAACGTCAGCATCGACGACTATACCCTACAAGTTGTCGAGCGCCGGCCGCCTCACTTCGACCCAAAGAAGAAATACCCAGTTCTCTTCTACCTTTACGGTGGCCCCGGCTCACAGATGGTCAACCGTCGCTTCCACGTCGATTTTCAATCCTACGTCGCATCCTCTCTTGGCTACATCGTCGTCACGGTTGACGGGCGTGGCACGGGCTTCATCGGCCGCAAAGCCCGCACGCTTATCCGTGAGAATCTCGGCTTCTACGAGGCGCACGATCAGATCGCCACGGCAAAGATCTGGGCCGAGAAGTCGTACGTCGACGCCGACAGAATCGCCATCTGGGGTTGGTCGTACGGCGGGTTCATGACGCTGAAGGTCCTCGAGACAGATGCGGGCGAGACGTTTAAGTATGGTATGGCGGTGGCGCCAGTAACGGATTGGCGGTTCTACGACAGCATCTACACCGAGAGGTACATGCGGACGCCGCAGAACAATCCGCTGGGATACGACAAGTCGGCCATCTCGAACGTGACGGCAATATCCCAGAACGTGCGATTTCTCATAATGCACGGCGTCGCGGACGACAACGTGCACATGCAGAACACTCTGACGCTGCTGGACAAGTTCGACCTGGCCGGCATTGAGAACTACGACGTGCACTTCTTCCCGGACAGCGACCACAGCATTTTGTTCCACAACGCCAATAGTATTGTGTATGACAAGTTGGGCAAGTGGCTGGTCAATGCGTTCAACGGGGAGTGGTACCGCACCGAGGACCCGCGGCCCGTGGAGCCCGGCGAGACGAATAACGGTCTCGGTGAGAGGGCGAGCGAGGCGAGCTGAATAAGACGGATTGAACAAAGACAACCAGTGTTGTGCTGCATGCGGAATCTCTTTCGGGCATAGGATAGAGCCAGGGGGGTCGAGCATCGCAAGTCGTGCCGTCATTCTACGGAGTGTATGTAGTCGTTTGTACAAAATGAAATCAAAGTCAAAGTCAAATCGTCATCAAAATCAGACAAATATAATGTCAAAATGTCAATTTGAATGTGAATGTCAATGTCAATCACTAGCCAGCATACAGGCCTGAGTAGATACTACTGCATAATACCGTAAAGTGTCAAGTTAAGGGCTAGTCTACCTCGTAGGCTTATACAGGAACCCTCTCTCGTGATGGTGTTGATATAGACGGCCGGTATGAGATGGCTTGGCTCTTTTGAATTATTGACAAAGTCTCCAGCCAACCGGGAGTCTAAGCCAACAATTCTCTCGTGATGTTGTTGATGAACGCGATGCCTTGGGCTCTCCACGTGTCTGCCTCGACAAAGCTCCCGTTCGCATTCAGCACGATATTCGTCGGGTTTGCGAGCTCGTACGCCGGCCACAGCGGCAAGCCCGTCTGGTTTCTCCCTCGCGCTCCTATGCCGTTGGGATTCCGGGTGCCCGCGAAGTTGGCGTACGCTTTGCCAATCCCCAGGCTCAGGGCGCGGTAGGCGCTATACGCCGGCACGGGCCCCATGGCGCCGCTGATGTTCTGGAAGCTGAACATGACGTTGACGCCGTGGCCGACCGCCACGGGCGCGGTGGCGTTGTACAGCGGCGTGTCGAAGCGGAAACTGTACACGTCGCGGACCCCGCCCTTGACGTACTCCTCGCAGGTCTTGCGTCGCTGGGCGATCATCACGAGGTCTCCGCCGATGGCGGCGCTGCGGCGCCACTGAAGGCCCAGAGACGGGTACACCGTATCCGTCGTGATGGCGTAGGGGGGCTCGAGCTGCGGCTCGTTCGGGTACAGGTCCAGGAGCGTGCGGATACTCGCCGGGCTGAGCGCATAGTCGCGCCAGTAGAAGAGGCTGTCAAAGACGTCTTGGGTGGTGTTGAGGCCCATGACCGAGAAGCTGGCGCCTTCGTCGGTGTTTGCGCCGTTGATGATCGGCACGTGGACGAATTGACCCCGCGACGCAAGCACGCTCGGGTAGTCTGTGAGGAAGGTCCCGTCGACGATGGGATTCCACACGACGCTGTAATTCGAGGCAAAGAGTTCGGCCGAGCTCAGATTCCGCAGGCACGCGACTTGGCTTGGCAGCGTCCAATCAGTGGGACCTACAACGCGTCAGTCCTTGTCCCCAACTCAAGTGGTGACGACGGCGTCAAACTCACAACCAACCGTGCGGCTCAGATTGGCGGCAGCAACGTGGTAGAAGGGCAGGGCGTTGAGACTCGTGCCGACCGAGCCTCCAGACTCCATGATTGCCGCCGAGTAAAGACCATCATCACGTCCGCCAAAGGAGTGGAGATGGAGACCGATGCTTTGCGCGCCCGCTGACTCGCCCCCTGGATTTGTGAGCATAATTCAAGAGATCTGAGAAGAAGGTGGAAGTAATGTTGTGCTGAGCGGCGAACCTACAAATAGTAATACGAGACGTATCTCCACCAAAGGCGGCAATGTTCTCCTTGACCCATGCGAAGGCCATACGTTGGTCGAGGAATCCAGCATTCGAAGATCCTTCCGCAAGTATGACTGGCGTCTGGAGGAAGCCCCAGACACCCAGCCTGTAATTGATCGAGACTCCGATGAATGGATTGTCCGTCAACGTTGAGGTATGGACGATTCCGGACAGATTGTACTGAGGACCAGCACTGCTGCCAGCGAACAGACCTTGGACCAGTCCGTCAGTGATGGTTGAGGATATGGGGAAAGGCACAGTTTCCTACCTCCGCCATAGATCCAGATCAGCACGGGGAGGCTCTGGTTCGCATATCCGCTGGGTCTCACAACTGGGTCTGTCAGGGGAGGAACGACAAGCACAGAGCCTCGAATCTACTCTACCGTTCAATGTCAAGCAGTCCTCACTCAGGTTGTAATTGCTGTTATACTGATAGCAACTGTACCCATACTGCGTGGCATCCAGGACGCCATCATACGACGTGTTCAGCGACTGCGGCCACCTGAAACGCAGGTCGCCAACAGGGGGCTGTGCGAAGGGGATGCCCAGGAAGAAATCCTGATTCCAGGAGGCAGAATGGATACCACGTAAGGTTCCATTCTTGACAGTGACGGTGGGGGCAGGATCTTGAGGAGAAGGTGCCGCGTCTACGGTGAAGAGCGATGCAGAAGATGCCAAAAGCCAAACCAGCTTGGAGTACATGTTGTCCGTGGGCTAGGACCGTAGGAGCATCCAAGAGGACCGAGCTTGTAACGTAGACATCTTCGTCCAGCTATAAGTCAATGCAACGAGATGCTCGGTCAAGGAGCCGCCGAGGAAGCTTCCCCAGATTGGGGCATGATGGCATACGGAGCACTTGGGATCGGAGAGCCTTGCATATGGGGATGGGGAGGCTTGCGGGGAAAGAGACCAGAGACCCATGCTTCAACCGTGCTGCTCCAGTATCCATTGCGTCGTGGTTGCTTTGGGACGACGTGAGGAATTCAGCCGAATTTCGCTGATGTGCGGAGAGCCGCGTCCATCTGGCTGCATGTGCGGCAGATCGACCGCTGGTCGCCGCGTCAAATACCCCAGCGGCCGTTCGCCGGATCTTGCAGCGAGCTGAGGGAATGCGGTCCTTTGGGGTTCTATTGAGGAGTCTTGACAGAGAATATTGAGTTGGTCGATGATGGGAGGAAAATGAGCCTGGCGGTTGAGCGGCAGAGCTGCAAAGCAAGCAAACTTGCCAAGACGGGATGTCGGGCCAATCATCGACGTGCTCGTGGGGCTGCAGAAGCGGCAGGGTTGTAGAAAGATACCGTCGCCTCCTCCGAGTATTGCGTGCAGCCCCTTCCGAGGTGAAATGTGGAATCTTGAATGTGGAAATCTTGGAGGAGAAGAGAAGGTTCATCATTGCCATCAGAGTGGACGTTCTACAGATCTTGTTAAGCGTAAAGTACCGAAAATGTATCCCGGAAGGGTACATGCCACTGTCACATGTTGATACACACCGCGTCGCCGAGCAGCAGTCACAGATAATCCTCACCCCAGGATGATTCCCCTTCCATCAAGGTATCTCCCCCATATCTTGCATGATATAGTCCCATTGCGCCCAATCCAGTTGGACGTCTGCCAGCGCCAAATCGTGCGCCAAGCTGTGTTCGGATGGGAAGATCCCATCACTGGCCAGAGGTGGTGGAACCGGCTGGAAGGCCGGTAAGGGGAGCTGACTGCTTGCGCTGGAAGGGCCGTAAATCGTGTTTGCAGAGAAGAGGTTACTGGGCGGAGGTTGCGCCGATGGCGGGATGCTCTCCCAACCCATCGTTGTCGAGAACTGGCTCTCGCTGCCCCCGGCGTCGTCGAGAGCAGCTCCCGTCATGCCAGAGGCTCCCTTGGACGAGGTGGCGGTGGCGAGTTTCAGCGGCCCGGTCTCCCGCTGCTCGCGGAGCTGCTGGATGTACTCGGGAGTGAACTTGGGGAACACGCCGTCGGTGCTCGCGCGAAGGGCTTTCTCCCGGGCAGCGTACGCTTTCAGGCACAAGCTCCCCACGGCCACGTGCAATGGTCGCTTATAGTCCGTCACAAAGTATGGATGATGCCGGTAGATCTCGTCCACCTCCTGCCAGGCTCGGTCCGCCTCGGGTCCCAGCGTCAACTGCTTAAGGTCGTTGAGGACGAAAATGAGGGCTTGCCACACAAAATGCACTCGGGTATGCCACATGAATCTCTGTAAATGCTTCGACGAATGCGCCATATTGATGGCCTCGAGGAGCTTCAACGAGACTTTCCAGAGATACTCCCGTTCTGCCGGCGGCAGTTGCTCCTGGAAGCCCCATTTTCGCGGGTGATGAGCCATCAATCTCATCATGTTGATGGCTCCCCTCCCGATGATAATGGACATGAACTGGATCGGCACCGAAGGATCGCAGTACCGGAGAAATTTATCTTCCAGCCGTTGTTCCAACTCGTCCATGATAGCGTCTCTCTCTTCCAGCGAGCTCTTCCACGGCGTGGACAGGCGCAAGCTCTGAAAGTCAATGCTCGATTTTTGTCTTTGCTTCTCTAGGAAGAACATGGTCAGCTCGACGCGCAGAAGGCACGATATCATCTCGGTCGGCCTTGTTTGCGGGACGGGCGGTTCCTTCATCTCCGGATAGAGGTCTGCGTCGTTCACGTTGGTGGGTGCCAGGGTATCAGAGAAAGACAGGTCGCCAAATCGGCCGGAGCCGCTGAGCTCTGCCGAACGTCCCTCCAACACGACGATCTGCCACCAGAGGCGTCGCCGCATTTCTGTCTCGAAGACCGACAGCCCGAGCCCTGTGCCGTCGCGATGGAGGCCCATCCCTTGGGCGATGCGAATAACGATGCCTGCCAATGTCCAGTTCGTCCGAGGATCGTAGTCCTCGCGCATGGAGAAAAGGTAGATCGACAGCGCTTGGAGCACGACCAGCTCCGAGGTGCTCACGAATCTCGCTCGGGCGAGCGCTTTCCGCGTGGCATGTCGGTACCTCACCAGCAGAACCTTTCGCGGTTCGCCGAGTTTCATTTCACACTCCTCATCGTCGATGGTGTAGACTGCAGTGGCGTAGATGGCAAACATCAGCGCTTCCAGGCCCCGCGGCAAATTGTCAAGCTGCATGCAGGCTTGCTCGAGGGTCTTGTGGAACGACGGATAGTGGATGAATTTCGTCATCGGGTTGAAGTTGTCAAGGTATATCTGCCAGAGGATGAAGATATTGGTTGGGGAGGGGTGGAGTTGTTGGACCGGGTTGCTGGTCGGAGTGTAGCCCAGGATGAAGTCAGCGCTCTCCTCGACGGGGGTGCCAACTTCGTCCTCGTCGTCCTCGGAGTACTCCGCGATCGCCTGGTTCGGCTGTTGGAACTCGTCCGAAAGACTCGCCCAGAGATTGTTCTCGATGAAAAGAGACTTGCCGTGGTCTACAATCAACCGGCCCGACTTCCTGATCTCGGACGCGGCGAAGACGAGATCCTCACCCGCCGTACTCGGGACATCGGGGCTGAGTGGCTGCGAGCTCGGTTGAGTAAGAGGACTCTCAAGCGTTGCGGAGCCGGACGCCGTCCGCGACAGAGTCTCGGGATTGTCGACATCGATGCCTCTGCTTTTCAGCAGTTCTTCGCACTTTCTGAGGCGGGCCAGCAACAGATCCTCCTGCATCCGTTTCTTCCTGCGACGCGGCGCTGGCGGGACGCGGAAGACGCATTCCACCTTGGACTTGACGCAGTTGGCGCACGGGCTCTGCTTGTCGCATTTCACCTTTCTCTCAAAGCAGCGGATGCAGCTGAACGTCTTGTGGAGGCGCTGCTCTTCCATGGCGGAGCGGGTGTGAATATCACGGCACGAGGAATCGCGCGGGCGCAGGAAGATGCATTTCGCCCAAAGCCAGGAGTGTAACAACGGTGGTACGGGGTATGGTTCGAGGGAAAATCAGGCAGACGGCATCATGAGGTGAATTGTCCTTACCCGAAGCAGCTACTGTTGACGCAACGGTCAAGACGAGCACGCACGGCATGCATCTGCGTGGCGTCTGTCGCATGCAGTACAATCAATGCATGCAGTCAGTATTGTTTGCAAACCTCTGACATGTTGGCGAGACGCCCACCTCTCCAAGCTCTCTCAGCATTTACGGCACTTACTGTACATCACTAGCAGTCACTGTGCTGTACTCCGTAATCGTGAAGCGCTTCCGCAGGGGGTTGGGTGGTTGGTTATTATTAGCCTACGGGGTGCAGGAGGGGACCCTGGATGGGGTCTGTAGGGCTAGTCTTTAGGCAGCCTGCCATGCCCAGCCACCCCCGCCAAGCTGCGCCAATCTTCTCTACGGTCGGCTGGAGAGCTTGTCTAAGCTTCACCCCGAAATGCACCTGTACACCCTTCGTTGCAACATGCATTCCGCGCGCAGACACTCGTTGGAGCTGGACCAGGACGAGCGGAAGGGTCAGAAGCGACTGCTTATCCCACATGCTCTGGTCGATGTCTTGCGGGGCACCAGGGGTGTGTCAACATGGAGGCTGAGAATAGCAAGCCCGCCCTCGAGCCGGCCCCGTCAGCAAAGCCACCCACCAGGGCCACACTCCGTTCGTATATAGTCGCCATCAGCATCACTCCATGCCACTGAAGTGTCCCCAATCCACAGATCTAGCCCCTTGGCCCATTCTGCTGGCGTTCCATCTAGGATACCATCCCTCGCTGCCCATACAACTGCGCTCACCTTCGCGGCAACGATCGACGACTCCGAGATGATGAGCGACAGCCACCAAAACGTAAACCAGCACCTGGAAGCCATCTCAGGCAGATTGGCCTGTCTGCTCGACCAACTCGCAGAGCGGCGCGAGCAAAGCACCACCAGGGCGGAAAGGAAACACCTCGACCGACTACGCAGGGACGCCAAGAAGCAAGTCTCGGCCATCGTCAAGCTCCAGAGCTCGGTCAACGATGCGAACGCCGTCATTGCAAAGTCGTCGCACGCCTTGGGCACCCCCGACGCAGATAGTGGGAGAAAACCACGCCAGAGCCTCGCCTCCGATGTGGACAGCATGCTGTTCCGAGCCGTCGCCGGCCCTTTCCAGAACCAACACCGCCTTCGCCTTGTTCAGCAACGCCGGAGTCTCGAGCTGAACCAACTCTTGAAACCGTGGAAACAGACAAAGTCGCAGTATCCGGCGAATGCCCGTGGGAGACAGTCCGGCGTGACCACCGTCACCACCACCGCCAGCACCACCTCTACCACCACACTGGAGCAATCGCCGAGCACGAGATCGAACGACAGCGGTAGTCCCGACACGAAGCCTGCAGGGTCAGGACCAAAAGTCGAAGTCCACCCAGAGGACGACATGCCAGATCTAGTAGTGCCCTTCCAAGAAGAGTCAGATAGGGATTCGGATTCAGATTCAGATTCAGATTCAGATTCCGATCCAGATCCAAATCCACATTCGGGCTCTCCCTCATCGTCCTCCTCAGCGTCCTCCCTAAGCCCATCTCTCCAAGATCAAGACCAAGACTGGAGCCCCGGCCACGCAGCGCCGCTCCCTCCCCCTCTTCCCCGGAAATCTTCCCGCCGAATATCCTTAACCCCACGCGTACCCTCGGCGAGCCAGATGCCTCCGCTGCCGTCGATGCCGTTGCAGCCGCAGCCTCTCATGCCGAGGACGCCGCCGCCTTTGGTGCCCGAGTCCGCGTCGGCCGCCGGGTCCTTCTCCTCAGCAGCGAGCAACGCAACCGCCACCGCCGACGAACTCGCTGAAGATATACGCTCCGGTCTCGAGAAGCGGTGTAGTCTCATCGTGACGACGACGCCGCTGCCGTCTTTAACTCCGTGAGCTCAGGTGTGGTGACGTGATTTAATGGGCCGAGTACGAGTTTTCACATGTATGTATTTTTTGGGGTGGGAGTCACGCACATCATCACCTGTGCTGTGCGTTTCAGGGATCAATGTCTGTTCTTCTATACCATGGCGTCTACGAGGTAGAGTCTAGAGATACCCTTTCCTATACAAGTCACAAGTCGCTGTGGCTTTGTATTACATCTCATACCGTGTACATCAAATCTTATGTCTCATATTTCATATCTCACATATCAAGCCTTGTACGTCCGTGTACCTGGACCGGACAGGGCAGGACAGGTCAGGCGGCAAGTCTTACGATAGATAGATAGCGATACGGAGGTTTCCTTTCGGGAACGTTTTCATGCGTTTCTATTATGGTGATTCAAATTGCAACTACAGTCGCAATTGTGGAGCTGAGCAGAGAAGGACGACCTCGCGCAAAAGTGGCCATCGGTTAGCACCGGACTGATCCCGGTCCGGTACTGTACTGTACAAAAATAACGCAATGAAGCAGAGAGTGCGACCAGGGAACCACGCTATACCTCCACGACCGTCTTCTCAGTGTCTCGCTGCCGTTCTGCTGGATGCTTCGCTACCGGGCCGGCTCCCTCAGACGATCCCGGCTTGCTGTCTGATGCCTCGGAGCCGGCGTTCTCCCTGGCTGCCTTTGCTGCGGCTTCTTGCGCCGCGGCGACTTTCTTCAGATTGTTCCACGGCATGGCGAGTGCGCCAAACACGGTGGCGCAAGTGACAGCCACGACAACGTAGATTGCACTTCGCAAGGCGTCGTTGTATGCCACCAGCACCGGCTCCAACAGGTTCTGGGGTATAATATTCCGGAGATCAGTCGCGCCGACGTGCGTGACAACCTTTGCATCAATGCCTGGGACCTTTGCCAGGTCTTGTGACAGGGCATTGTCGAAGATGTTGTTCGCCACGGACACAAAAATGGAGCCACCCAGAGCTTGAGCGAAGAACATCATACTTGCTCCAGTGGCGACGTCCTTCCGCGGTAGGGAGACCTGTGCTCCCACAGAGGGCTGCTGCATCCCTAGTCCCAGTCCGAGGCCCCACAGGACTTGGTATCCGATCCATTTCGGATGCCCAGTGGTTGTTGTGAATGTGGATATCAACCCCACGCCAATCGAGGATAGTATACAGGAGGCGTACATCCACTGCGTAAAGTATCCGAGTTTGCGTGTAAGGATGCCGGCTGCCATGCTGGCGACAGTAATCCCGAGGACAGCGGGGAGATTCATGATTCCCGAGTGGACGGCTGAGGCGCCCTTGATGGCTTGGAACCAGATAGGCAGGAAATATACCAGCGTCATCATCCCACCGCCGGAGAAGAAGGCGTAAGAGACGCCGGCGCTGATAGCGCGGTACTTGAGGATCCGAGGAGGGACAGTGGCGTGCTCCTGGAAGAGGTGTTGCAGGTATATGAAGATGAGGAAGAGGATGCCGCTTAGGGTGAGAAGGACGATGATGCGGCCATTCGACCAGCTATAGGTGGTGCCACCCCATTGTAAGGCCAGGAGGAGGCATACGATCGCTGGAAGAAAGACTGCCGTGCCGATAAGGTCCAATTTGTGGAGCTGTTCCTTCAAGGTCAATTTGGTGCGCTCGGTGGCGGCAGCGGGGAGCTGGAGAACGAAGAATAAGACAACCGCCATTGCTCCACCAATGGGTAAATTGATGTAGAAGCACCACCTCCAGGAGACTTTGTCCGTAAAAACACCTGCGTGATTGTCAGCATCATGGTCTATGTGGGACAGACCGCAAGTTGCCATATTCTGAACAACCTGAGCACGTCCTGGAAAGTACTCACCCCCCAACAATGGTCCTGCGACCGAAGCTACCGCAAAGACAGCCCCAAACATTCCGGTGTATGCTGGTCTCTTCTGCAATGGGACGAGGTAGACGATGATTGTAATGGCTCCTGAAAACATGCCCGAACTACCAAGGCCGGCAATAGCTCTTCCAGCGATGAGCGTTGCAGAGTTCGGAGCTGCACCACAGATGAGGGACCCCAGCTCGAATATTCCTAGACAGGTGATGTATACGGTTTTTGGGTTGTAGAAAGTGTACACCCGACCAATGAAGAGTTGGAAGCCAGACATGGTCAGCAGATACGCCGAGGCATACCATCCCACGTCCGAGAGGGAGTTAAAATGATTCGTGATGACAGGTATAGCCGTTGCTATAATGAGACGATCCTGGAAAATGCTATCAGTGAGGATATCTCACGGAGTGTTACGAAGACTGACCAATGCGACGAGGAAGGCACCAGACATCATTGCAAACACGATTATGAGTACTCTTGACTTCGGCGGGTATTCGTCCACCTCAGGAGGTCCAGTGGGGGTGGAAGGTTTTGAGACTGGTTTGGGAGCATCTTCGCGGAGGCTGCTTCGCGAGTTTGTAGACTGGAGCTGTTCTGCCATATTGTCCGCATGCGCGAAGGCAATGGTATCGAAGCCAATGTGGAGTGGTAAATCAAAGGGTTGTCGCACCTGTCAACAAGGGCGAAGCGAGCAGGATATTATACCAAGGAGATTGATACCTCCATCTTCTTTCATGATGGCACCTACCGTTGTTTTAATCTTGTTACAGGCTCCAGAGAAACGAACCCTTCGCACCCTCGGACGCGAGACCCGCTCAGGGAGAGCCATAGAGAAGCCGCGCATCTTGACAAGACCTACAAAGGCTGTTTCCAAAGTCACTTACAAAGAACCTGGACGACCGAGACATCTGGTGCTGGTCGGGGCCGAGGAGCGTTTTGGGGCCGAAGTGTCAAAATAAAGAAGGATGGATGGATTGGTCGACGCAGTCTCCCGTACTCGGATTGCGGTCGATCACAGTGCCAGCGAAGAACATATTCCAATTGGCTGGAACGCGACGGTGTCTCCTGCCTCGGCCACTGTCGAAATTTTAACGTCAACTGGCTCTCTCAGTAGCTGTGATGTGACAAGACTGAAATAATGAAGCCGGTGTTGGCCCCCTGGCCAATGGATACGGCAATGGCGGGAAAGTTGTCCGGACCCTTTTCACGTGGTTGCCATCGTGACATCACATCGGTGCCTGCCAATCGCCCCTATATGACGTGCTGCAATCGATGGCCACAGTCGAATATCATCTGAGGGAGAAGTGAAATTCAACTTCCGGTTTGGCTCCAGCAAAAATTCAGTCCGGTAAACTTTCAACTTGCAGGTCGATCACTTCACAATGTCTGAAGGAAAAGGCCAGTTCGAGCAGGGTTTCCTCCCAAAGGTCACCCACCAAGATCCTCCTGGGAGAGAGGGAGATTTGCCTGTCGAAGCGATTCACGACAAGCTGCCGACTCCTGATGGCGGATGGCAAGAGTACAAGGCAGCTGGCAAGCTGGAAGGGAAGAAAGCCTTCATCACAGGCTCGTCCATCCTCATGTTCCCCGGCATTCCCTCCGTTAACTCATCCAAATAGGTGGCGACAGTGGGATCGGACGAGCAGTCGCCATTCTCTTCGCAAAGGAAGGTGCCGACAGTTTCATCGTCTACCTTCCAGAGGAAGAAGAGGACGCAAAAGAGACCCAGAAGCGGGTCGAAGCCGAGGGCCGGAAATGCCATCTATTCCCAACGGATGTCAGAAAGTACGAGAACTGCGAAAAGGCCGTCAAAGCTGCCCAACAAGCCTTGGGCAAGATCAACATTCTGGTACGAGCCGTCTTTCCACAAATCGAGTCTCCGGAGACTGACATGCCATCTCAGGTGAACAACGCGGCCTTCCAAATGATGCAATTGGATATCACGGAGATCCCTCTCGAACAATGGCACAAGACCTTCGATACCAACATCCATCCGTACTTCTACTTCGCCAAACTCATTGTCCCCACCATGAAACGCGGGGATACGGTCATCAACAACGCCTCGATCAACGCTTACATCGGTCGACCCGACCTGCTCGACTACACGTCCACGAAAGGAGGTATGCCGGTCGACCCCATCCCCACTCCGATCCATCCGGAAACTGTATCTTCTGCTGACAATGTGATCCCTAGCAATCATCTCATTCACCCGCGGCCTGGCTAACCAACAAGTCAGCAAAGGCATTCGCGTCAATGCTGTCTGCCCAGGACCTGTATGGACGCCTCTCATCCCTTCAACCATGAACGAAGACGCACAGAAGCAATTCACCTCGCCGCTGGGTCGACCTGCTCAGCCTAGTGAGATTGCCACTTCCTTCGTGTTCTTGGCCAGTCCGGATAGCAGTATGATCAGTGGGCATGCTCTGCATCCTAATGGCGGGACTGTGCTCAACACGTGAGCAAGGGATGAATCTTCTGAGATTCAATCTTCCTCGGGCCACACCTCGAAATAGGGCTAGGTGGACGGAGTGCAGGTAGACCCTTTTTGACTAGACGGCGAGAAGCGAATCAAAATGAATATGAACTTTAAACCTGATACTCATGGATTCATTTTGGAGTGCATATCGTAGCATGGACTGCTCAAATGGAGGTCTCACTGGCACTTGTGACGCCTACAGACGCAATGCAGATAGCCACTACGTTTAGTACGTATCTCGTCTCACACCTCTCTCGCGGTTGTGCTGTGCTCTCAGTCTTCGCGTTCGAAGCTTCCGTATGCTTCTCTTTCACGGCCCGCTTCCCGCACTGAGAATGTATCCTCCATCAACTGCCACTGTCTGGCCATTCAAATACTGATTTGTGGCCGCAAACAGCACCGCGTTCGCCATATCTCTGTCTTCACCGGGTCGCCTCGCCGGCACCTTCTCCTGATACTTCTCTCGAGGGATATGACTCTTTTGATCGTCACCGCTTTCCTGGGCCGTCATCTCCGAGGGGAAGACACCTGGCGCGATGCTGTTGATGCGGATCTTCAGGCCGTTCTGAGCCACATCGTTGGCGAGCATCGAGGTCAAAGCAATAGCAGCGGCTTTGGATGCATTGTAAGCAAAATGGTGCTGGGAGGTCTTTACAATGCCCGAGATGGACGAAATGTTGATGACCGTGCCACTGAAGTTGTCGTTGTGCTTGTGCGCTGCTTGCAGGAGGGGTAAGAACGCAGTCGTCATGAAGAATATCTGCGGCACGTTGGTGCGGTACGTGTCGGTCCAGTTCTCGAATGTCTCGTTCTCGTCGTCGAAGAGATTCTTCTTCATCTCTTCGGCGGACTCCGCTTCAGTCTGTTGCGTGTTCAGAGCGATGCCGGCATTGTTGACCAGAATGCAGAGACATTTCTCCTTGGAGGAGATCTCGGACACGAGATTCTTGATCTCTTCCTTCTTGGACACGTCGGCTGTGATGGGGATGATTTGCCCGGGGATATCCTTGCCGTACAGCTCTGCGACGCGGTCCAGTTTCTCCTCGGTACGGCCGCAGATGTAGACTTTCGCTCCATTGGTGGCCAGGGCTTGAGTGATCATCAGTCCGATGCCAGAACCTCCACCTGTCACCAGGGCGACTTTGCCAGAGACGTCGAAGAGCTTGTCGAGCCTGAAAGACTGGTTCCGGGAGTTGAGTTCTGACATGGTGGGCGTGGTTGAGAAGTGTTTTTGTAGAGCTTGGAGACGAGGCTGAGCCGTGATGAAGGGAAGTTGTTGTCGATGAATTGCTGGAGCTGTGAAGGCTCGAGGAGTCCAGCGGTGAGCAGATTTTGAAGTTCGAAGGGGAACCGCGATACGTGCTCCAGGCGGCATCGGAGAGGCACTTATGATGAAGAGCAGATGAGGTCTCATAATATGGAACACGAGCTTACCGATACCTCACCTTGAAATCACTGCCACCAGCGAACGCGGCTATGACGCTCGTCATGACGAAATTGACTGAAGACTGCGGATCACTTTTCCGATTTTCGTGACCACTTATCGGTTCTCTCAGTTGTCTTTTAGTATGGAGTATGGATCCATGGATTCCATTTCCGTTGCAGTGCTGTAGGCAGAGTACGAGTACGTTACTCATTAGCGCATTCTCGCTTAAATCTGATGATAGGTTAGTTAGAAGACGAGTTCTCGCAGCCGTCCCTCGTCGTTAACCCGAAATCTGGAGAAGGCGCGGTGGAGCCAACCACCACCCAATCATTTCAAACTGCGGGTTGACGTCGTCTTCGACTTGTCGCCTTCCTCTCGCTCGAGTGTGTCCCATCTACTCTTGTCGAAACGTGCCTCCGCCCTCTCTCAAGTCTCAGGATGACAACCTATGGCGCCGGTGTCCCTCTCTCCTACGAAACCCCCGAGTTCCCTGCCCTCTACTGGCCCGTCCGCGCCAACCCTGGCGAAGCACAATACCTATACTTCCTGGGCGACATCTATCGGTACACATTATACTGGACGCTTATAACCTTCGTCGCCGCCCACTCTTGCGTCGCAACCTGGGCCGTATTGATGCAATTCGCCTCGGCAACACAGCGAAGGAAATACCTAAACTCCCCACAGGGGCGAGGGCTGAGCGCGAAGAACAGGAAATTGTTGGGCGAGAATCCGATCGGAGAGACGTTGAGTTGGGTTTGGATTGTTCCCGTGGTCTATATCATTATCGGGGCCGGCGAGGCGCTTTTGGCGGGGAGTCTGGTAGGGCTGGTACTCGGAGCGGTTTACAATGCGGGTTATTTCAGGATGAGCACTTGGACGCCTCTCTTGTGGGGGGTTATCAACATGCTCGTACTGGTCGTAAGCAGTTTTAGGATTCAAGGTGGGCTATGAGACATCAACGGCTACTGGTGGTTACTTGAATTTTCGGTGCGACAAGATCCCTATCGACCCAGTAGAGCAAGCTCCAGCGTAATGGTAACCTAAAGAGCTATTGACAACTGTTCCAAAATCGCAAGAGCCAAGATTCTAATTTCACGACAAAAGATACGCAAGCACAGGGCCTGCCCTACCACTATATGCATGGTCACATCATGTGCATTACGGTAGACTTGCGTGGAAATGGAGGATGGCTGTACCAGCAACTAATGCTGTGAAGGCATGGACGACCAACGCGGGTCCGGGGTACTTCGAGCTGGTGCCGAAGATCCTCGAATGAACGCCCGAGCACAGCTGAAAGACAAATCGGGTCTTTCCCATGAGCGCGACCATCGGGAAGCTCCCTCCATAGCCTGCTCATCCCCAGAAGGAAAGACATATGTGAGAATGGGTAGAGAACGACTCGGAAGTCACGGAAGAGCGACAGCTCTCGATATCGGTGTGATGGGTCTCCAAAGTGCAGCCCTGCAGAGGAGAAATTGATACGTCAGAGACCGTCATAACACTGGTAAGGAGATACTTGTCTCAACCATCCTAACTCGTTCTGCCTGTAATAAATCGGTTGACGTCGTAAACTGTATCTGCAATCGGCCGGCGGGTCAGCTTTCGCCTTGCATTCCATGGACGCCCAGAGCAAGACGGTAAGAATGAGTGAATCACGATCAAGATCTCCCACAAATCCTGCTCAATCGTCCTGGCCGCCTTGTTGGTAAATATGCCGTGTTCTTGTGGGATCTTTGCGCATTTCATGGCCACTGCCGGTGAAGCCCACTGCCGCGGAGTCAGTATCACCTTATCCTACATGAAATGGGGATCGCGGAGGGTGGCTTACCTCTTGCAGTCACGCCGTCGCCTGTCCTGAACATACTCTCCTTCTTCCCCACCTTCCCAGCCTTGGTCTTCGCCGCGAAATCCTGCCACTTGCTCTTGCCAGCCTCGAGTTCCTTGTTCGCCTTGACTTTGCGCGGTAGCTTTGCAGGTCGAACGGGGCCGTCGCTAACCTTGCTTGGCTCCCGTCGAGCTTGTTGGGCTAGAGCGGGATCGACACTGGCTGCGGCTGAGATGACATTGGGATTCGATGGCGGAGGAACTGGTGTGGACGACCCTGACATTCCATCAGCCTTACGCTTCCTTGAGTCGTTGGAGAGCGGCTTGATATCCTTGGCCCTTAGTGTTTCAGTGTTCCCATAGTTCTTGAACGTGACGATGTAAACCGGATCGCTGGATGAGCCGGTAATGGAGGTGATTCTCGCCGTGTAGAAGCCACCGTCGCCGGATTTCCATCGAGCTGAGACCGTGTCATTGACGGAAAACTGGGCGGGCGCGCTGGATTCTTCCGGCTCTACATCTGGCTTTCGATACCCGGCTTGGTATGCGGGGTGGTTCTCCTTGGACCATTTTTCCTTCACGGGCGGCGAGGAGGGTTTGGCAGGCGGTGTTGGTACTGATTGAGGCTTTAGTTCTGCAATGGCAGATTCGGTGAGGGAAATGACTTCTTCAAGTTCTTGTTTGAGGCTCTGCAGTTCGCTGTTGTCTGGATCACCCTGCAGACTCAGCTGAACTGTCTCCAGTTGCAGTCTGTATTCCTTGACTTCGCCCTCCAGAGCGGCGATTTCGGCCGTAGTCATGATGGGCTGAACGGGATAAAAGGCGCGCGCGCAGGTCAGACACGAGAGTTATCTTCTAGAAAACAATGGAGATTGAGACTTTCGACTCCGAAAGTAAGTGAGTAGATACAGAAGGTATCTACAGCTCCCACGAAACGGACGTGTAGTTGTGTCAATGAACTGCGGCGGCCACCCTGGACCCTCGGTTCACCCTCCCATTTGCCGCTTTTGCCCGCCAAGTCCTTCGCCTACTGTCCGGAACCTTGGTCCGTCAACTTTCAATGCGTGTGCAATTCGTCGCCTCTACTCGTGCTGTATGATTTTGAGAAGGGGAATAATTTCGGTGTCCTTGCGGAAACCAATGCCACCGGCCGAAGCAATTATAGAGTCTACAGATGGGTGCATCGGACATTCTATCCTACAAGCCGATCTGGTACTCGTAGTCAGTGGAGGTGGCAACAGTTGGTGGGTGGTTGGCGCTTTGCAGAGACGATGACGTCGGTCCGGTAGAATTCTGCCGATTTGATCACAAAAGGTACCACCACGAACGCATTGACTCGTATTCAGCAAAGCAAATTTGCATCGTGGTCAATGCCACAATTGGATGAGACAAAGATGACGGGCTGATCTTGCGTATAGTCCTTGAACGGGAAGGGTGCCTGATTCGAGTTTAGCATGCTCAATTTGTATTGGTATGGACCGCCGTGGATTGGCATGGACCAGTCGCGACTCGATGCCGCTTAGAAATCAACTTGTCGAACCACCCAGGCTACTGCGCAGACTGAAGCCCGGGTCTTTCGCCACATCTTACCCTGGCCCACGCGCGGTTTTCCTCCAATCTTTCTTTAGGCTCTGAGGTTCCCGCTGGCCTGTTCGCTCTGTCTCCGAACCCTGGAGGCAAAGGGGCAAGATTTTCAGGAGGGGCATATCTTTCCGCGAGGAGGGGAAGGGACAGAGACGGGATTGAAATATCGCGGTAGCCAACCATGGCAGCCAGGACGACCTCCATTGGCCCCGAGGGTAAACCTATGCTCTCGGGAAACTTAGTGGGCACTCTCAGTAGGTGTAAGGGTCTCTCCGGGTAGAGGAACAATTCGCCCTGCCCTAGCTAGGGCTGAACACTACTGTTTGTAGGGGTCAAAGAGTCCTTGGCAGCGCCCTCTGCTGCTCACCTGCATGTCTCTAGAACCGCTACGGCGTCTACGCCCGCAACTCGTCTCCTCCACTCTCTACCTACTCCATACAGACTGATCTCATCGGACTCACACTTCCTCCCTTCCTTTCTCTCTTGCTAGATCTTCCCCCTTCCCCTAGGCGCTCTCATCCCATTTGTCCACCTTCAAACTTCTTCAGCCTTCTGATATCGTCACCAGCACTGCCACCATTGAATTTTGGGAGCGTGAGCGGCTTGCTCTTTGTGTGGTGGCCGCCCCGCCTATTATTCCGTTCCGTGGCCTCTGCCCGCTCTCTTTCTGAGTTGCTTCCTTCCTGACTCCTCCATTTCCATTGAATTCAATCAAACGATTTCGTTGTCTGCCTCTCGGCACTGCTCAGTGGACGCAGTAGAGGGGGGCAACGCTTGACGGCTTGCAATTCATCTTCCCGCTGCTCTCCGCGTCGCCGGTCTTCATCGCCGACTCTGCCAATCCGCCGACCCGAACATCCAGCTGCCAGTTGGGTCAATGCCGCAACAAGTAACAGAGGGTCTGTATCTGTCGCCCGAACAACAAGATCTTCTTATGGCGGCGTTAAATTCCAACCAATCCCCCAAACAATCGAGCACTCAGAAGACGACTCCTCAAACCGTCAACTTCACTCCCAGCATGAGTGCTCCTGATTCAGGTAATCTCGACTTCAGCGACGACAGCCCGTTTCTTGATTTCGATCCAGATGGCGACTTTGGCGACGACGGTTTCGATTTTGACACAACTGGTCGCATGATTGGCGACATCCCCGACGAGCCACTCTCTCAAGATCGGCACGATAAGCGAAAAAGTGTTGATAGAAAAGATGATGACGATGAGGGAGGCGGTAAAAGACGAGAAGGCGAAGACAAAACGGCCAAAAAGCCTGGAAGGAAGCCATTGACTTCCGAACCCACCTCGAAGCGCAAGGCACAAAATCGTGCCGCTCAACGCGCCTTCCGCGAGCGCAAGGAAAAGCACTTGAAAGACCTTGAAACCAAAGTAGAGGATCTGGAAAAGGCCTCGGAGTCTACCAATCATGAAAATGGTCTACTGCGTGCGCAGGTGGAGCGCTTGCAGGTCGAATTGAAAGAATATCGTAAGCGCCTTTCTTGGGTCAGCAGCAATGGCTTGAACAGATCGCAACCCATCGCCTTCAATCAAGGCCGGAACTCCAATGCCAGCAACCACAACGACTTCCAGTTTGAGTTTCCCAAGTTTGGTGATCTGCCACCGATGCCAGGCACCAAGTTGTTCGGCAATGCGAACGTGAAGAAGTCGCAGGGAAACCCCAACAGATCTGCATCTGGTCCCTCTCCAAGCACCGCTCCAACGAACCAGAATGGTAACAGCCGTCGTTCTACTTCCAGTTCGCAGAGCCAAACTCCAAGATTCGGCTCTATGAGCCAGTCTCCGGTCGCAAAGGCCTTCACCACTTCGCCTCAGCCACAAAGCCAACAGCAGCCGCAGCAGGGAAGCGTGGACAGCTTGTCCGGGTTGTTTAGCCCTTCCATTCTTGAAGCCAGTCGCCATGCTAGTTTGGGAGGTTACTTCCCACATTCCGCCACCCCGGGCTATACTGGTGCTACTCAAAGTAATCGTGGCAGCCTTGACAACGGCGTTCTAGGCAATGTCCCCGGATTGTATTCGAACTCGAGCATCTCTAACTCGGACTCACCGGGCTCTTCCACGGACTCCCACAATCCCATATCGTCCATTGGTACTTCTCCAGAGCCCAGCCTGAACTCCCCCGCAAATAAGTTGACCGAGTATAATCTCAACCCCATAAGCGAAGAAAATCAAGCTCCGTTCGGTGGTAAGGACTACCTCTGCGAAAGACTCCAACAAGCCTGTGGCTGCGCGGATGATCCAATACCTCCTATCTTGAAAATGGTGTCTAACGATAATTCGTTAGGCTACGCCAACGAACCTGGCTTCGACGCCAACGGCATCAACTGGCTTGCGCAGCAGAACAACAACTCTTTCGACCCGATTTTGTTTGGTGACTACCGCGAGACGCAAGACAATATTCTCTCGCAAGATTTTGGGGCATTCTTTAACGACGCTTACCCCCTGCCCGACTTGGGCAGTCCTCTGCATAACTATAATGATGTTGCCACCGAATCGGCACCGAAGCACGACCTGCTGAAGCAAGTTGAGGAGGCAAAGAATGGGAATGAGGAGGTTGTTCCCGACAATGACAAGCCAATGTCTTGCAATAAAATCTGGTTTGTAACCATCGGACGAAGTATCCCTAGCAATCGGCTAATTTCATGTTCAGGGACCGACTCCAGTCGATGGAGAAATTCCGCAACGGTGAGATTGACATTGATAACCTGTGTAGTGAGCTCCGAGCAAAAGCGAAATGCTCGGAGGGCGGTGCTGTGGTCGACAGAAAGGATGTGGAGAAGATTTTGGGCACTGCTTGAGCAAAGCAGGCGCTCCTCAGACAGGCCATTGACATGCACAGGGAGGTAGCGCCTGTTGGCGTCATCATTACGGATGGACATGTGAAAGGCATTATAACGTCAAAAAACGGATGAGGCGGGATATACCCAGGGCCATTGTGTGCTATAAGCCACCCGGGGAAGATGATACGATATGGAGTTGTGGTTTGTTCAGGAGGCTTCGTTCACTTCGATGTACCAACGTTCATAAGCCGACTTTGCCTATCGGCGGTGACTCTCATTTACCCAAACCTCCAACCCTGCGATCTAGCAGCAGGGAACAATGTCATCTAGGTCAAATACTTGATCTTGTTTCACTGGAGGACTTTCGGAGTAGGTGGAAAGGGGCGGAGAGCCAAGGCGCTAGCACGTTCTAGGATGGCAGCTTCTCGCCGCTGTATTTTGCTTTTCCTGGGGTCTAGCCCGTGAATTTGTACCAGGCGAACCTGAACATTTGGATTCACCCATCTCTCATAGTCTCGCAGTTCAGTCACATCGCACCACCTTTCTTCCGTTGTTTTAGGCGACCTCATCATTTACACTTGTCTCAAGCAAGCCGACGCGCCCGTGGTCTCGAAGACAATCACCCTCCTAATACTGACTCTGATCCGCATCTCTTGCCGCACCTGTGTCGGGCCTTTTCTCGAACGCCATTGTCGCGGTACCCTCAGTTGATTCTGCACTCATGGCTTCTGTGAGTTGATCTGTCTCTGTCTCTCGCTTTACCACGTCTTGCCTGAGAAATGCCGTCGTCGGCAATCATGGGTTTGAGATCGATCACACCAGTAGCACTCCCGCTAATGCAGCAGTCTCGCCAGCCTCGACCACAGTTCCCAAATCAAGGATATCTACCCAACGGCACGACCTCAGGTCCTACTCCTGGAGCGCAAGCTCTTCTTCCGAACAATGGCCGCGTCATCCAGTCGGGTCCGATCCGAGTTTTGTGCATCGCAGACGTTAGAGGTCAGTCGCTGGCGCCTTGCTGAAAAAGTTGGGTCGATCTGACGGAGGACTCTAGGCAATCTCAAGTCTCTGAACGACCTCGCAAGACAGGCGAAGGCTGACTATATCCTGCACACTGGCGACTTCGGCTTTTACGACAACACTTCGTTGGAGAGAATAGCTGAGAAGTATGAAGGAATCAGGAACACGAGTTGGACACGCTGGCTGACGGGGATTGTAGGACTCTAAAACATGTCGCTCAATACTCTCCACTTCTGAGCGAACATGTCAAGCGCCAGATCGCCTCACCCCAGCCTCAGCGACCGATCAAGCAGATGTTTACACCTGATCAACTCCCTCTTTCAGAACTGCCGCTTCTCCTCAACAAGCAGATTACTCTAGATGTGCCGGTCTACACCGTGTGGGGCGCTTGTGAAGATGTGAGGGTTCTGGAGCGCTTCCGATCTGGAGAGTACAAGGTGGACAATCTTCACATTATTGACGAAGTGAACTCGAGGTTACTTGACATTGGCGGAGTGAAGCTGCGGCTGCTCGGATTGGGCGGCGCAGTCGTCATCCACAAGCTGTTTGACAATGGTGAGGGCAAGACGTACATTGCCGGCGGCCAGGGCACAATGTGGACGACTCTTCTTCAGATTGGCGCCCTGATCGACACTGCAAACCGTGTCTACGATCCATCAGAAACCCGTATCTTCTTGACCCACGCTTCACCTGCCAGAGACGGAATCCTCAATCAGCTGTCTGTCACCCTGAAAGCCGACTTCTCGATCTCAGCCGGTCTACACTTCCGATATGGCAGCTCTTACAACGAGTTCTCCGTCAACCCGTCGCTCGACCACTACCGTGGAAAGTTGGCTGCATCCAAGGCCTCCTTCCAGGACGTGTGGGAAACAGTCAAGATGGATGTGGAGCAAGCAATCGAAAACAACAACAACCACAAGGCTCTCCTTCACAGTGCGCTAGAAATTGTGGAGAAGATGCCCAGCACCGCCAACGGAGGTAATCCTTTTGGAGGCCCAGTCGGCGGGGGGCCTGGTGCTGGCCAGGTGGATGAAAGTGCGTTCAAGAACATGTGGAACTTCAATCTGGCAGATGCTGCGTTCGGATACCTTGTCCTGGAGATCGATGGCGGTCGTATTGGCACTGAGATGCGAGCCCAAGGGTTCAACTTTGCTCACCGTGGGAAACCTAATGCAGCTCCACCGGCTTCTCAACCACCCTCCAGCGGTCCGGCTCCTGTAGGCGCCGGTCCCGTGCCTCCGGCCACCGCTCCAACTGGCCCAGCTCAGAATCGCAATCCTGTCTTCCCTGCACCGACACAGCCTTTCCCACAGCAGCAGAAGCCTCCGCAGCAACAGCAATCTCAGCCACAAGCCAGACCTGGTCAAGGGATTCAGCCTGCACCCATGCCTGCCGTTAAAGCTGGAACACCGCCTACAGCAGGATCACCAGCACCGCCCGCGACTCAAGCCAAACCACTGACACCTCAACCATCTGCGACCGCCGTTCCCACCACTTCTACCACCACGGCCACTAACGGCACTGGCGGTGATAAGGCCAGCGATAACGAGATCGCCAAAGCTAAGACTATAACGCCTACGTCGGACCGGAAGCCCTCTACTGCTCTTTATGTGAGTCAGGCAGACAGTGAGCAGCATGTCAGAGACTGTTTCGCAGATGAGGACAAGGAGAGGATTAAGACCATCAGTCGGATGGGCAAGTTCCCCAACTGGAAGGTGCAATTCGACACACACGAGCTTGCAGAGGCTGCTTTGAACAGAGTGCAGGCTGGGGCCCACAATCACAAGAACTCAGCAGGCAAGTTTCCGAGATTCACGTGGTTCGAGGATAAGGGGGACCGTGGTCCGGGCTTCCATCAGCGTGACAGCCAGAGCCAAGGCGGGGCTGGGATGTGGCAGGGCAGCAACCGTGGTGCAGTAAGCTCGGCCAATGCCCCCCCTCGCGGAGGCTACCAGTCCGGTGCAGCAAGCGACAGTGAAGGTGGACGAGGCCGAGGTGGGTTCCGCGGACGTGGACGTGGTCGGGGAGACGATCGGGGAGACCGAGGTGATCGTGGTGACCGGGGCGATCGGGGTGATCGCAGTGACCGGAGTGATCGGGGTGGCCGGGGCGGTCGAGGCGGCGGAAGAGGCATTTTCCAGAGCAAGACCACTGATGGGGCGTCGGACTCGAAGCCCACCGAGTCGAAGTCGAACGAATCAAAACCAATTGCCACGGCTGGCGAAAGTTAGGGGCTTGAATGTCTTTTGACACGGGACCAGTTGGCACTACCATACGGCGACTGAAAGAAAACAAACTTCGAGGTCTTTCATGGCGAAAGGGGACAGGGCTTGTGCATTATGGAATGGAGAGGCGTCACAGGATGGCAGTCATCATGGGGTTCTTCAATCATTCGGCTTGAGGAGCTGGTTGATATCAATACCCCGGAGGGGATATGGAGCTGCCGGGGTTGTGAGCGCTTCTCTACCTTCGAACATATGTATTTTATCCTGGCTTAGAAATTGAAAAAGAGAAGCAGGGGAGGTGAGGGACGTGCATTTTGGGGGCTGAGGAGCAGAGGATGAAGTAGAAGCATAGGAGAAAAGATAATGAATACCATTCCGTTGGGCTGGACCTTAGACGTCGATCTCGTCGGCCAAGAGTCGCATGGCTGATCGAGTTCGTGCCTGGTACCTGAAGCTATGCCTGCTTGGACATGTTAAGGCTGGACTGCCTGGCGAGGCGTGATGTTGGAGTTCCACAAAGTCGTAGGTTCAACCCGGTGGATGGGTTCGTGCGGAGAGGGAAGTGAGCGGCACCAGAGAGGGAATTCAGATTGTGGTGACGTGGGAGTGAGGATGGAGCCATGGCAATTGGCGTTTCCGAGGCAGCTCTCGTCATACGGCGTCACTCACTCCGCAAACTGCTCCGTACACACCTTGGCTGTGCCTGCGACTGCCTCTACAAACAACCAGTCGTTGTTGGCTTCACTCATTCCTACTTTGTTGTCTTCGTTGCCAGCGTGGAGATCTCCATCCTTCGATTGCCATCTTTGCGCAGGATGACTTGAACCGGGCGTTGCCCACACGGATTTGAATAGCCACCCCGAGCATTTGACCAAAACATCTCACATCCAACGATGCGCTTCTCAACCGCTGCCGTCGCAGCTGTCGCGGCCGCCGGCTCCATACCTCTCGCCCTTTCTTCTCCCCCCACAGCCCTTCACGAGGCCGGCCGGTGCGCGATTCGTGGCCATTGCGGAAAGCAGGGTTTCTTTGGCTCGGATCTCCCGTGCCCGGACAACGGCAAGGCCGCCGCTCCCTCAGATGCTGTTCGCGAGAAACTTGTGAACCTGTGCGGGACGAGGTGGCAAGACACGGATGTATGCTGCACGGAAGAGCAAGTGGACACCCTCCAAAAGAACCTCAAGCTGGCAGAACGGATCATCGCCTCGTGTCCCGCTTGCAAGGAGAACTTCTTCAATCTCTTCTGTACATTTACATGCTCTCCCGATCAATCCCTGTTCGTCAACGTCACCGAGACTGGCAAAGCTTCCAATGGGAAAGACGTCGTTACAGAGCTGGACAATCTGTGGTCGAAAGATTATCAAAGCGGCTTCTACGACAGCTGCAAAGAGGTCAAGAATGGCGCAAGTGGTGGCAAGGCGATGGGCTTCATCGGCGGTGGCGCGACGAACTACACGGAGTTCCTAAAGTTCCTGGGCGACAAGAAACTACTCGGAAGTCCTTTCCAGATTGATTTCCTGGAAGCGCCACGGTACCGTGACGATGAGGGCATGAAGCCGTCAGACCCGCGGGTCTATGCTTGTAACGATACGGATCCCAACTTCCGGTGCAGCTGCGTTGACTGCCCAGCTGTTTGTCCGCCTCTGGAGCCTGTCAGTGCAGTCGACTATTGCCATGTTGGGAAACTCCCCTGCCTCTCGTTTGCCGTCATCATCGTCTACTCCTTCTGTCTCCTGCTTCTCGTCGCCGCCATTTCCGGCCATGTGGCATATCGACGACACAAACAACGGAAGAGCGAAAGACTGCAACTGTTGCAGGATACAGCACCGAGTGACGACGAAGACGAAGGTGAACTGGTCAACAATGCAGGAGTCTTGGACAGACCGCAGAGGAACTACTACCTCAACCACATCTTCGACCGCGCTTTCAAGCGGCTGGGCGGCTTCTGTGCACGGTATCCAGGCTTGACAATCGGGACGAACGTCGTCATCGTGGGACTCCTCAGCCTTGGCTGGCTCAAATTCGAGGTCGAAAGAGACCCCGTCCGTCTGTGGGTCAGTCCCTCTTCGGCTGCTGCGCAAGAAAAGGCCTTCTTCGACCAGAACTTTGGCCCATTCTACAGGACAGAGCAAGCGTTTCTGGTCAACGATACTTCTGCCAACAGCTCGGTCTTGAGCTACGACAATCTCATGTGGTGGTTTGACGTCGAACAACGCATTTCGCGCATGATGTCGCCGGAGAATGGGATAAAGCTGGACGATGTCTGTTTCAAGCCAACCGGCTCCGCGTGCGTGGTGCAGTCTGTCAGCGGGTGGTTTGGTGCTGGCCTTGACCGCGACTGGAAAGACCAGATCCAAAATTGCGCGGCTCATCCTGGGGACCAGCTATGCCTACCGGAGTTCATGGACCCGCTGCTACCCGGCCGCGTCCTGGGAGGCTATGATGATATCGAGAATGTCGCCAACGCGAAGGCATTAATTACCACATGGGTTGTCAACAATGATCAGCCCGGCACGGAGGCCGCCACAAGGGCTGAAGAATGGGAACGAGCTCTGAAGCACGAGTTGCTGATCACCCAAGCATCTGCCAGCTCCCGTGGTCTCCGACTTTCTTTCAACACCGAGATCAGTCTCGAGCAGGAGCTGAATAAGTCGACCAACACGGACGCCAAGATTGTTGCCATCAGCTACGTGGTCATGTTCATCTACGCCTCGCTCGCCTTGGGCTCCGCAACTCTGTCGGTGAGGTCTCTCCTGAGCAATCCGGCCAATGCTTTCGTCCAGTCCAAATTCACGCTTGGTGTTGTGGGCATTCTCATCGTGTTGATGTCTGTATCTGGCTCGGTCGGTCTGTTTTCGGCGGCAGGAGTCAAGGTCACTTTGATCATTGCCGAAGTCATCCCCTTCTTGGTCCTGGCCGTCGGCGTTGACAACATCTTTCTCATCGTGCATGAATTTGAGCGAGTCAATGTCAGTCATCCCGATGAGGAGATCGATGTGCGCATCGCAAAGGCTCTAGGACGAATGGGCCCGAGCATCCTCCTGTCCGCGTCCACCGAGACCATCGCCTTCGCCATGGGTGCGTTCGTCGGCATGCCTGCAGTCAAGAATTTTGCAGCGTATGCGGCCGGTGCTGTATTCATCAATGCGGTGTTACAAGTCACCATGTTTGTCTCTGTCCTGGCCCTCAATCAACGAAGGGTTGAAAGCCTCCGCGCAGACTGCTTCCCATGTGTAACAGTCAGAGGAGCCAACTCGACGGGCATGCCCGGTGGTCATTTCTTTGGCAGTGACGAGGAGGGCTGGCTGCAGCGTTTTATCAGAAAGGTGTACGCACCAAAACTGCTGAACAAAAAAATCAAGACGCTTGTCTTGACTTTCTTCGTCACTCTGTTCGCTGCCGGAATTTCACTCCTTCCGATGGTGCAGCTTGGACTCGACCAACGCATTGCCATCCCCGAGGATTCGTACATGATCCAGTACTTCAACGACTTGTATGACTACTTCGGCTCCGGTCCGCCGGTGTACTTTGTCACTCGACATGTCAACGTGACGGCTAGAGAGCATCAGCAACAGCTCTGCGGCGGCTTCACCACTTGCGATGAGTATTCACTGGCTTATGTTCTTGAGCAAGAGTCGAAGCGGCCCAATGTTAGCTATATCAACGCTGCAACGGCCAATTGGTTTGACGACTTCTTCTACTGGCTCAATCCCATCTCGGACTGCTGTCAAGACGAGAACGGCGAGACGTGCTTCGGCGAAGATGAATGGAACATCACCCTGGGTGGAATGCCCGAAGGCGACGAGTTCGTGAAATATGCGCAGAAGTGGATCCATGCGCCCACAGATGAAGAATGTCCGAATGGTGGACAAGCGGCGTATTCGAATGCTGTAGTCATCGACAGCAATCATACGGACATCCCAGCGAGCCACTTCCGGACCTTCCATACTCCTTTACAAGGCCAGGACGACTTTATCAACTCGTACGCTGCAGCGAGGCGAATATCAGACGACATTTCGGCACGTCACAACATTGACGTATTTCCTTACAGCAAACACTACATTTTCTTTGATCAGTATAGCAGCATCATTCGCTTGACTGCAACGCTTTTATGTGTGGCAGTTGCCATTATCTTCATCCTCTCTTCACTTCTTTTAGGCTCTCTGCTCACGGGAGCCGTGGTTGCTTTGACGGTCATTATGATTGTGGTTGATATCATTGGTGTCATGGCCGTGGCTGGCGTGTCACTCAACGCCGTGTCGCTGGTCAATTTGGTCATCTGCGTGGGCATTGGTGTCGAGTTCTGTGCACACATTGCCCGCGCATTCATGTTCCCGAGCAAGTCAGTCATGGAGCGAGCAAGGCACAAATTCCGTGGCAAGGATATCCGGGCCTGGGCTGCTCTCGTCAACGTCGGCGGCAGTGTCTTCAGTGGCATTACGATCACGAAATTCTTGGGCGTGGTTGTACTGGCATTCACCAGGAGTAAGATCTTTGAGATCTACTACTTCCGGATTTGGTTGGCATTGGTGATTCTTGCGAGCACCCATGCCTTGGTGTTTTTGCCGGTGGCGCTGAGCTTTGCAGGAGGCGATGGTAAGTTTCGGCCCCGATCCCAGATGGGGGTGAAGCACTAATTGTCAACAGGATATATTGATCCCGAGAGTGAGGGTGGCCTCGAGGAGGATCTAGCTAGCCGCCGGTATAGGAGTCTGCTACCGGACGATGACTACTACGATTCGGATGACGATTAGAGCTCGGCACGGTCACGGACTGGGTGAACAGCGTGAGGCATGAAGCATACGGCATTCGTTTACATGACGAGCCTTGAGTCAAAATGTAAACAACAACTTTTATACACTCTGAAACCACCCGTCTGCCCACATTGCACATTGACTCCAGGGGAATGGTCGAAAGCGTTGCATCCCAATGTCACTTCTAGCTGAAAGGCCGGGTAAAAGAGCATCGAGCATCGAGCGTCTCATAGCATTCAAGCTATCCTCTGTATTAAAAAAATATAATGAAATAACTTCCTGCTGTTCCTGGTATCATGTTGTTTGTCCCGTCCTAAAGGGAAGCCTCGGGCCAGGATCGGGTTGGGATCGCGGGCACATCCCACACCGACATCAGCTCCCATGCACATCCTGGTCGCAAGTCCTGCACCGCACGTATATTGGTCTCCCCTCATCCACCCCGTCAAGACGCCACTGCCTGCCCGGGTCTGTCATTGCGTTTGGAGCTGCAGAGAGGCAGCGGGCCGAGGTAGATGTACACTTTCCAGGGCGCCAACAGGCACAGACGCAGGCGCGCCCATGGCCATGGCCGTGGCCGTACCGTCGAATTCGTTCGACGTCGCGACGTCGGGATCGGGATAATACCACGCTGCGATGGCGATGATGACGTATACGATCTGTGGGAGTTGGGATTTGCCCACGAGTCAGTTGCTACATACATGTGGAGAGAAGGTACCAACTCACCACCAACAAGGCGCCCTCCAGGTAATTGGATTCCTTGTCACGGAGGAAATTGCCGACGACCAGAATGGCCAGCACGAGCAGAACGACCATGAAGATCTCAAAGTTCAAGTCCATTGGCTTGTCGAGGATCCAGCCGACAATGACGACGAGCGGCCCGTTGAACAGCGCGGTCTGGATGCTCGGGCCGAGACAGTGGTAGAGGGCGAAGTTCATCTGGCCGTCCCAGGCCTCGTCCACGGCGGTCAGGTGTTCAGCGGCCTTCTCGACCAGCGGCAGCAGGATCAGGCCGAGGAACTGGTCGGGCACGCCGGCACGGACGATCACCTCGATGCGCTCGACCAGGAACACGGCCAGGAGGGTGACGAGGGCGAGCGAGGCGCCGATGGCGACGGCGCACTCGGTCAGCGTCAGCTTCTGCTTGGCCAGGTCGTCGGCGTGGTCGGCGTCAAGCCGCTCGTCGGCCTCAAGGATCTCGTCGAAGATGCCGTGCTGGCTGCGCGCGTTGAAGAAGATGTAGATCCCGAACGCGACGACGAGGATCACGCTGGTGGCCTGGCTCATCTTCAGCACGTCGTCCTGCAGCTTGGACTGCGTGAAGCCCCTGCCGTGCTGGCTCGTCGTCTCGCCCTTTAGCGCCGAGTAGAAGGCGCTGGGGATCAGCAGGCCGAAGCCCGCCACGAGGAGGAGACCCGAGCCCACCTCCGACACGACGGCGTGGAAGGTCTGCGTGTGGCGCCGCAGGCCGCCGACGAAGAAGCACAGCCCCAGGCAGAGCAGGAGGTTGGTCAGGATGGAGCCCAGGATGGCCGCCTGGATGACGGGGATGAGGTTGCCTTCCTCGGCCGAGGTGTCGTCGTCGTTGCCGGCGCCCTCGTCGGGATTGCGGTGCTTCGCGATCAGGATCATGAACAACACAATCTCCACGATGCTGCCCAGCGCCGTCTCGATCAGTATGCCCGCCACTTTGGGCATTTTGCGCGCGAACTCCTGCCCGGCGAAGCCGAGGAGGTTGGCACAGGGGATCATTCCGATGTAGGCAGTCGCGAAGATCCATTTGTCCATCGTGGCCGAATGGTGGTGGTACGCGCCAGGGACGTAGTGGAGGATGATGGCCACGGGGACGAACGGCCACAGCACGTTGACCAGCATAGAGACTTGGGACGATGAGCGCCACAGGATGTGCGCGAATGGGCGGATGTGCAACCCTGACCGGCCGGATTCGCCTTCGTGGTGGATTGTGAGGAGGCCGCCGCCGGCACCGGTGTGGTGGGAGGGGGAGTGCGAGGGATGGTCATGGCTGTTGCTGGTGCCCGTGCCCGTGCTGGTGTTGCGAGGGTCTAGCGGAGACGCAGTGGAGGAGGGCGCTTTTCCGTAGTTTGTGTTTGACGACGCTGGATCTTCACCGTTCATTTTGATGGTTGGTTGTAGTACTCGCTCCTTCGGGTCGATATGTATCCCTCCAGGATCGGGGGATCTGTGTTGCGGGGGACTGTTTGGAACCTAGTAGGGATACTCGCACGATGACCTTTGGAATGGTAAGTGTCAGAGAAAGCTATGCCCACAATGCCCTTCCAACCATGCACGTACGTAGCAGCCACAGAGACCGAATGTCGCCAGCCAACTACCGGAGTTGTGAAGGTTTGTCTCGTCTAAACTAACGTATTCCTAAGATTGATTTCGAGAGGGTGAAGCTTCAGTGTCTCGCTCCCTCCGTCTGCTCCTTCCTCCGCAACGTGGTACATGCCGTGCGGACAGGCAGCTTGGCGTGCAACTTGGCAGCTGAAGTCCTTACACGCGGACTCACCCTCCTCCGCTCCTGGGCACTTCAACTGAACCCATTATAGCTCCGATAATACTGCGCTGGAGAAATTGATGCTCTTCCTTGTGCCTGGTGTTCCTCACCTGCTCATACATCTCCCCCCTACGTGTTTCAAGCCCATCAACATCAACATGACAACCGTCTCACTCGGGACTCGGCTGTGGACATCAACGAATGAAGATTGCCGCCAAGTGATACGCCAAGCTTTTGGCGAAAGGTGGAGCAAGGCGCCAAGAGCCCCAATGGATTGCCACAGCACCCAATAGGGCGGCACTGAAGCGATGCGGCAGTCATCTTGAATACTGCCTATATCGGTGGCAATGCGCTCCATGACGGTTCCGCTTACCGAGATCCTCGCCGCGCTCGAACGCGATGGCGGAGTGACTTTGAAAGATCTCGTGTCGGCCCAGGAGCTCCAATCTATCGAGACCGAGCTGCGGCCCCGGAAGGGCCTCAAGCGGAAAGATCCAGGCTCCGGCAGAGACCAAGTGACTTATTCAACTTCTTTCGTCGCCTATGTGAGCTTGAATGTTTCTGGTCGAACACTCCCGCCGCTTAGGGCTTCTCCGTGCATGATCCCATGGACATAAGCTTCACCTATCACCTGAGCCGTCTCTCCATCCTCGCTCCTCCTCAAACAGAACGGCACAATGCCTCCATACAGGATTGCAATGATATCCCCCTCGCGCGCACTTGCGGAGACAAGGCTGAAATAGCCTCGTTCGGTCAGGCAGACTTTGGCAGGTCGGAATCTTTCCGAAAACTCCATGGCAGTGAAGAGGAACAGCCAGAGTTTTTCATGCAGATCGGAGAGTTTTTGGGTGATCTCCGATGGCGACAGGCCTGCAGTGAAACTTTTCTCGTCCTCTTGCCCGCCATTTTTCAAGTCCAGATATTTGGTCAGCGCGGAAAAGGACTCGCGGAAATCCTTGGCCACCCAGTCGCCCCAAGGGACGCTGGCCGCTGCTCCGATCGGTAGCCTCCATTTGAGGTCGTCGGACGACCCGCCGGGGCCGGCGGCTGCGTTGAGCTCGATGAATTCAAACATGTCAGCCATATATTCGAGCGCATCTGACACCTCTGATGTGCATCGGCCGAATTTCGCAATCCTGTCGACCTCACATCCAGTGATGAGAAGGATTCTGTCGTCCCCGGGACTAACCTCCGCCGTCTCTATAGTCACCCCGCAAGCACAGAATGGCGGGTCTGAATGCCACAGTGATATGGTTTTGGGATAGGGATTGGCAGTCCAATCTGGTGTCCACGAAGGGAATCCCGGTCTGTGCGAGAGACGAGCACGATGGAGGAGTTCAAAGGTCTGCTTCCGTTGCACAAACTCCGACGCATACCGCCGAACAATGGTGTCCAACCCCGAAGTATAGTCTGGTGTAAACGCTGGGCTGTCGCTATCCGAGGCTACGTTGAGTAAAGTGAACAGCCGGTCGCATTCCAGGGTTGCTTTGCAGTGCTGGAAGAGCTCGAGCAGCTCGAGCAAGGTATACCTGTGCTCGCAAGATCGGAACCTCTGCCGTGTTTCCCCGAGGCTGAGTATGGCTGTCATGTTTCGGAAGAGAGGAATGTCCAGGGCCTCCACCGACCTTTTCGCATGGTCTTGACAATGCTGCACAGCACCATACAAATCCTCCCAGTCTATCGTTTGGGATCCACACACGACCACAAGCTCTCTCGCCAGGATGATCTCCTGGATGATCCAAGATCGCACGAACCAGGGTCGCTTGAAAAGTTCGCTCATGGCCTTCCACACGCGGGTACCCAAAGCCGCGAAGGTCTGCTCAGTCGCCTGCGCTTTGACCCCGTGCAGGCCGTCGATCGCAACATCGCTCTCGTCCTCGTGTTCTCCCACCCACCCGAAAACCCGCTTCGCCTGCCCGAATATCTGCGGTAGGAGACTGATCTGGTGAATCTTTTCCGCGTCGTTCCGCTGGTGGATGCAAATAGCGTCCGCCCAGACGGTGACGCTTGTCTCCGGCCCCCTCAAACGTTTCAACGCAGCGTACAACGACGCTTGGATTGGTATGTCGCCGTCCTCAGTGTGTATGCGATACGGTTTCAGAGCTGGGCCCCACGTGTACGAGACAGCGACGTAGACCTCCCGGGCGTCCAACGTGGTGTGGTACAGACGCCCTCGCAACTGACCTTGATCGAGGTCTGGATATAGCTCTAGCAAGCGAATACCCTGCTTCGTTCCAAGTTCCTCATATGTATAGCCATCCACGCGTTCGCTCATCGGAACCGTGAACAAAACTTCCGACGGATGATCGGCCATGAGAGCACAGTAATGGTCACCTTCCACGCCAAGTTTCATGCTCCCCGAAGAGAATAAACGCCATGGATTAACGAATAGGCGCAGTTCTGGCTGGCGATAGATGTTGATGACCCTGATCAGGACAAAGACGTCTGTTCGTTTGGACCTTCTGTTCGATGTCTCCCAGGCCTACGTTTCCGTGTCAACATACCCAGTCGCGACGAGCGACCGTGGCCAGGGACTCTGCTCACCATATCAAAATTCTTCTGACGGATCTTGAAAGAAGCGTTCGGCCCTCCTGCGGTAGTCGAGACGTCGAGGTGGTAAGTGGTCGAGGACTCTATCCAGTCCTTCGCCTCGAGGTAGCCATGCTGAATGAGAAATGTCGTGAACCCTGAACAACTCGGAAGGGTGAAGGTGGTTTCTGCGTCTCCTTGACTTTCGTACTGGCCATAGCCCTCACGAACTCGAGCAGTGCTGGTCCAGTGTTTTTCAGGCTGGTAATACCCCTGGAGGACTCTCTTGAGGATATTCGAGATCTGGCAGCCTGGCGATCAGCAAGGTCAGCCACGATATCCTGCCTTCCAAACTCACAAACAATTCTCCCGCGAAAGCTTCGTCCACCTCAACCCTAGTCGGCAACGACACGAAAACAGTGGTGGTTCGACCACCGTTGGCCTCATGAACATGGACGCGGCCAGGTATTGTTTTAATGTTCCTGTTGAGATTATAGCTGTCAAGATCCTCAACGCCAGCCTCGTTCTCGTTCGACAAGTAAAGCACATGGGCACGATCCTTGCGAATCACGCGGCGCGACACATTTCTCGTAAATTCGCGCCATGACCGGTCCGGAAGTCCAGGATCGACGATCAAAGGCGCAGCCGCGGTGCCAGGAGTGGTGGTGCTAGGAGTGGCGGCATTAGATGTGGACACACCGAGATCAACGAGTAGAGGTTTGTGAGCATGATGCGTCACCTCCGTCACGTCGCGATACAGTGACAAGATCCTAGATGCATCAAGACCGCTCTCATAAGTTGCCTTCTCCCGGGGATGGTCGAACCGCACGAATCGCAAGAGCTTTGATGGGAGACTGTCAGCTGGCGGCTGAAGAGATGGTGGCGTTGGATTCTCCATTTTATCCGTTCCGTCTGATGATGGACCAAGATTGTTCTTGACGGTCTCCTTGGCCTCACCCTCTCTGTCGCCTTGGGATTGCGACGGGCCATCAGCTGCGGTCCTTCCGGCGCTGACCGGGTCCTCTCCGGCTGGGGAGACCTCTCCCGGGATGGGGTTGTCGTGTGAAGATAGCGGCTGAGACGGGGTTGCTTCCTCCGGCGATGACAAGACGGGGCTTCCAGGTGATGTGAATGCCTCGGTCTTCGGAGCATATCTTCGGTAGATCAGCTCGTCTTGGACGTGCTGTATGTTCGGGTGGGTCACGACTAGGAGCGCCAGTCGCTTCTCATCAGGATCAATAATGCCACAAAAGGTTGACAGATGCTCCTCCAGCTCCAGTGGAAGCTCGCAGGAGGAGATGTATTTGTCAATCACGTAGACCTGCAGCCGGCCTTCCGTTTCCTGAATGGCACACGGGATTTCGAGCCGCTGACTGATGTAAGACCAGACGCGCCACTCGCGGAAGATTCTTGCCGCCTGGAAGAGCTCTATCTTCGCCAGACGCTCCAAGATCTTTTCTTGGTTGGGTGTTCTGTCATGTAGCAACCTGAAGTTCTCTACGATTAGCATTCACTCTTCAGCTGAATCTAGTCAGATGAATCGACCATCGACTTACCAGCCCAGCAACCGAATCCTCTGATGGAACCACTCGTTATTCAGAGATACCTTCTGCGCCCCGAGAACGTCCAGCGACTTCGTAGCCACCTTCGACAGTCTTCGTTCATTCAGGTCGAATGCCTCCACTATGCGAGGCATAACCAAAAGGTCGGCGTAGTCAAAAGCGAGTAGCGCAAGTTGATCGGGCGCGCTCTTTTGAAACTGTTTCTCGTCGGCAATCCACCAGAGACTAAATGGATGCCAACCTTGCAGAGACAGATGGCGTGATGATGCCTTGTTTTCTTGGACTGGGAAAATACGCATATGCCACTCAATCCCTGGAATCCGCTTTTCGTAGCTTTTCTTCAGCAGCTTTTCTGCTTCTCGGAAGAGCTCCAAAATCTGCTCCAGCTCGACGGCTTGACAAAACTCCACCTCCTTCATCAGGAGTGTTGGGTCGACATCCGGCTTCACGCCGATATCATGGAACAAACCCTTGTATTCTTGGTAGTACTCCACGAGCCTTGCTGTCCTTGGCAGACACCTAGGGCCCTCCCAGACACACTCATCGATCTTGAGCCAAGGTGTGTTACGTTTTGAGTCTCCCACCGGAACATAGATCAATGATGACTCTTCAAATGATTGCCTGAGTAATTGTCAGAGCAGTGTGATAGATCTAGTTTTATGACCGACAGAGGATCTTACCGGATGGATTTGCTGTTTTCTTTGCATCGTGCTTGGATCTTTCCGTACAAGACTTGCATCTGCATAACGGGCGGTCGTTTGTCGTTCAATGCTAATGCTTTCAAGCATCGGATGTAGAACTCGGTGTTAGTATTCAACAAAACGCCAAGGCTCTTCAGGAAATTCCAGTCAGGGTCGTCCTCGTTGTCCACCTTTAATTTGGGTATCGGGACAGACACGTCGCCCAGCAAGCCGGCCGGAAACAGGAAAGTTGTGTTCAGGTGAGCAGGTTCGTGGTCGTGGCAGTCCACCTTCTTTGCGCCTAATCGATCCCGCACACTCTGCGCCGGCGCCACCTCACTATTCAGCCATGTCGAATAAACATCCAAGTTCTGTTTCAACAGCAGGAGCCATCGGGACGAAGGTAAGATTCCAGTGACACGGTCAAAGTCGCCAGAAAGTTCGAGCGTCTTGTCACCCTTTTTCTCGATCAACTTCGGGACAAGCCATATCCCGAATTGGCGGTATAGCCAAAGGTTCCACCTATATCCGTGATGACTTTCGGTGGTCGAATATTGTCTCTGTGCCAGGGTCACTTTCTGTCCGGCTTGAGAGAAGATGGCAGCAGCAGAATCTGGTAGAACCGACTCAAGATAAGCTGTGGATCCACGGGATGTGTTTCCTTCCGTTGTCACAACCCATATGTCCTCTTTGTTTTTATTTTTCCATCCGGTGTCATGCAAGAAATGGAGCTGAGAAACCAAATTGGAGATTGAGCTCGACTCAACAGATTTTCGATTCCCTTGGTTCTTCATGATAGCCTGCCAGACAACGTCAAGATCATAATCGCGAGCTCCAATATGTCGGAATAGTGTCTTCCGGTCAATGTCTTCGTCTCCATCTGTGACATCACTGTGCACCTCGAAAACATTGACTCCAGGAGGGATTTCCGGGAATGTTTCTTTCGGGGCGAAAAGGACGACACCATCGTCAGATGCTACCCATACAGGAACCTTCCCCAGAGCAACGTTGTTTGAAGGGATGATCGGCAGAGTCCGCAAGATGGAAATGCATTTCTCGCGGTCTTCGTGTTGTTCGATGGCTTTAGCAAGCTGTCGGTGCCATTGCAAAGGCCGGTTGGCGATGCCATTCTCAGATCCACTGCCTTGGTCCATGAGCACCGCAAGGTCTCTGAGAAATTCTTCGAGAGATAAGTCTGCGACTCCAAGACGTCCAAGTATCTCACGATCAGTGTCAGAATACCCTCGCGAGAGGTAGTGTCCCTCCGTGGGCCCGCATAAGGTGAAAGGCATCTTGCCCTCGAATCGGAAGCGAAGAGGGACATAGCGCAGGTCGGACGGCTTGGCTAATTGATTGCTCTCCGATCGTAGGAGAGGCTGCTCCCGGACCTGGGACCATATTTCCCGTCTTGCCTTTGCAAAAGGGTCACCCTGCTGGTCTTCGGGAGGCAAGAACCCGAACCATGAATATTGGAGGTCCCTTTTTCCGACATGGGCAATTGCCAGAGCAAAGGCATCCGGGATCTGGGACAGGATCTTGTCATTCCAGTCACATTGCTCCATGATTGCTTTTCGACTTGCGTCCAGGACAAAATCCGCCTGGAGAAGGAACTGACATGCTTTTGAGCCCTGGCACCGAACGGGAGGTGGGGTATTACTATGGCGTTACTTACCTTGAATCCAAAATTGTTCACCGGCAGGAATGAATAGACGTACTGTGTGCTTGACACTTCTGGATCGTTCGTATCGATTGGAAATGCAATTTTGATCTCTGAAGTGTCTTGGCCGGGCCGATTCTCATCCACCGGCATTGCGTGTAGCCTGTAGCTCCTGACCAGGAAAAGTCTCGCTGGCTTGTCAGGAGAACGGAGCTTCGACACATAGTGACCTTGAGTGTCTGGATCGGAGTCCTCCCGGATAATCATAGTCTTCTGTCCTTTACACCGGCCGCTCTCAGTGGTGAGTGTGATTTGTCGCAAGGACTTTAGGAAAAGCAACACTTTCTGGGAGTAAGAGCGTAAATCCTCCACGATGCTGTCGATTTCCGTTCTGGCTTTGGAAGTCAATCGAAAGACCATCGTAGTACCATGTTGATGAGGTATCACCCCTGGAAGCTCAGGGGTAGGCAAAGGCTGCCAGGTCGGCGCCAGCATACCCAGTCGCTTATCTTTTTCGAACTTGAAGGCGTATCGATTGGACACGATCCAGACGATGTCGGCCACCGTGAACACTGACTTGAAGCCGATGCCTTTTTCACCCGTGGAATTCGCGTCCTGGCCCTTGGAGCTGGCCCCGGTGTCGCAGATGGCTTCCACATTCTTTCGCGTGAAGCCTCTTTCATTACAGTGAGTGCGGATTTCTTCCTTTCCCACGGTGATGGCGAAGCTCGGAGTCCGAGGCTCGTCGGAACCGGAAGTTTGGCCATCTTCTGAACCGCGTCCTTTGTCTTCCAAGCTGAATTTGCAGTCGTCTGCATTCTGAATCAGTTCGAGGAAGAAATGTGCGTACGATGGGTACAGCTGTTGCGAGATACTGCCTCTGAGATTAGCTGCGTTGCACCGATGTGAAAGAAAAGCATCTGATTCTCGACGTACATGCCTAGTGCACGTTGATTCATGGCAATCACATTGTCAAGAGCCTCAGTTGGGGGTTGGTCCACGCCCAGCTTTTTCCTGATATCCAGGATATGCTGCCTGGCGATGGCTGTTTCTATGTCGCTCTGGTTCCGTTTTGGTTCGCTATATGCCCTGTCGTTTGCGCCAGGTGGTGATGATTCCCTGTCGAGTGTCCCTCTGTCTACATCGCGTGTTACCTGGTTCTCATTAATAATCCTTTTGTTTGCGCTGGGTGGTGATAATTCCCTGTCGGCTGTCTTTCGATCTCTGTAGCGTGGTACCTGGTTCTTATCAATTGCCCTTTCATTTGCCCTAGGTGGTGATAATTCCCCGTCGGGTGTCTTTCCGTCTACGTTGCGTGGTACCTGGTTCTCATTAATGACCCTTTCGTTTGCGCCAGATTGTGTCTTTCCATCTACGTCGCGGGGTGCCTAGTTCTCATCAGCTGCCTTTTCGTTCTTCGTAATGCAGTTCCTGGTAGTCGCTGTGTACTTTTCTGCTAACATTCTGAGTTCGGGCTCTCGCTTGGCGCCTTCTTCCCTCTCCCGTCTCTGTCGCGCCACGCAAGCTTTCCGAATTGTGTCTTCTGTGCCGTCGAGCTGCGTGCTGATCTCTGCCTCGGCTTGAGTATTTTCTACGGTGGGCCCTTCGATCCTCGGCATCAGGGGAATGCCTGCGCCGGTGGACACGTGGTTGGTGTGGCTCTTCAGGAGGTGTGTCACCCGAAAGCTGCGCTTTTATTCTAGCCCAAAGGGAATGCTTCGGTGAAGGCATTGCTGCGCAGGTGACCAGCAATACTTCGAATGCATGAAAGTAGTCTTTGGTGTGATGTTCTCGCAATTCACGTATACGACCACGGATCCCACATCAGGCGAGACCAAGAAAGAGTCTGTCATCTGCCAACACACTCGAGCCAAGAGGAAGCTGCATGATGGACTTTTGGGCGTGGGGCGCAGCGATGCTTAAAGATTAGTCGTCCATTCTCCGATCAGAACCAGACGCCAGGCAGCAATTGCAATTCGATCACGTCAATCAGCCCTGCCCCGATAAGCCACTTGCGAAGACTCACACCTGGTTCTCAGCCTCAGCCTGAGCGTGCAATGCTTCACAAGTGAACCAACATCCTCCAAGTGGCTTACGTGGATTAGAGCGCCACAAGCAAGACTGGTGGGGATGTCTGTGAGTTTTAAGTAGAGGCGGGCGACTTACAGCCTATCTTCCCGCAGGCAGGGTGCTTGGCCTGCAGGAAGAGGCTAAAGGATAGTGGCACCTTCCCCGACAACCTGTTGCGAACCGGGGCCTTTGAACAGGCCTGGTCTATAGGCCGTGAAGGAAGGTCGGCGTGACTTAGAGGGGTTGGGGTCGACGCCTGACTATATAGTTAGTAATCTTACGGGCGGGTAGTAAGTATAATGACGCCTTGGCGTTGTCTTTACAGACCCTCGGGGAACCTTCCCAGTCACATTCTCGCCGAGGATGCAGCGGCGGCGCGCGATAAGTCGCTTGCCTATCTGGGAATTATCGCGATTGACGAGAGGATAGGACGACTGGTAGAAAGACCGGCCGGGTCCTCATCCTAACGAGGAAAGGGTGACGTTCTGCCCGTGTTTTTTAGTACGCGTGTCTTGACGAGCTTTCAATAGGCCTTGAAGCGATGCGGCCGTCATCTTGAATACTCCGTACATCGGCGAGAGGGCAGGGTATTTGAGTGTCGGCTCACTCTTCTGACCGACGGACTACAGCTGCCAACCATGGCCGTCAAAGCTTCCAGCATACCCGCACCGCCACCTCCCATCGACGCCAGTTACAAGCCCAAGGCTTCGGTGACAACGCTCCCTGCGACGGCGCCGATTGCCGAGATCCTCGCCGTGCTTGAACGCGATGGCGGAGTGATTTTGAAAGATCTCGTGTCGGCCCAGGAGCTCCAATCCATCGAGGCCGAACTGCAGCCCTGGAAGGGACTCAAGCGGAAAGATCCAGGCTCCGGCCGAGATGTGTTCGTGACGATCCCGCAGTCGACTGTGCTGATCCCAGGACTGGTGGGCAAATCCGCGACGGTGGCATCCATCTGTGAGCACGACACGCTCGAACAGTTACGCCAAACGATCCTGAAGGACGAATACGTCAACCTGCGCGAAGACTTCGATGAGCAGAACACCATCCACCCGCTGCTGAGTCTGAGTGTTGCGATGAACATCGGATACGGCTCTCCCAGACAGCGTCTCCACCGGGATGACGGCATCCATGCGGTCCGACATGTCAAGGGCGAATTTCGACTCGACCGAGCCAGCCAATTTGGCTGCCTGATTGCCGGATGCGAAGTGACACGGGAAAATGGAGCGACCATGTTTGTTCCAGGAAGTCACAAATGGGGAGATGATCATGCTGCCACCACCGCCGATGAGGTTTGTTTCGCAGGTATGTCTGTCAGATGCACTGCCGTCCTCATGGACCTGAGCCGCAACTGACAGCTTTTTTATTATTTCAGAAATGTCCGCCGGGTCTGCATTGATCTTCCTCGCGTCCTGTTATCATGGAGGCGGGCACAACAGTGTGCCCAACTCGCAGCGCATCATGTACAGCCTCTTTTTCATCCGGGGCACTCTTCGCACCGAGGAAAACCAATTTCTGGCCATTCCTCGCAGCAAGGTACTGGGTATGAGTCCGAAGATGCTGGAGCTCTTGGGGTACGCAAAACCCACCCCGGCATTGGGCGTGGTGGACAACATCGATCCCGCGACAGATCTACAGGGCGTGTGGAACAGAGCAATGATGTGAAGCAACCTAGAATATAGACTCTGATGTACTGTAAATGCTGAAGATGTTCTTATTGAACTTGTCATGTCTGCATTATGGAATCCTTCCCGGGTCGGCCTCGGCTTCGTTCAGGAACGTCTCCACGTCTCGAGCACGCGCCTTCGGACGCCTGCCGGTCTGGGGAATGTGGTTGGCGTTGGTGAACCCCATGATCCGGAGATATGTCAGGCTCAGCTTGTCCTGGTCCGCCTCGGTTCTGACCGAATCCAACACCGAAGCCAGAGACACCGTCTGGGCGGTCCACGACGGATCCCGTTTCTTAAGCAACTCGAACAGTTCGCGGTAGGTGAGCGTCTGAGAGGAGAACAAGCTGTATTCTGCCCAGCCCGCGGCGTCCTCCTCCAGGAGTGCCAGCACCACGCGAGCCGTGTCCCGCACCGAGGTCAAGCTGACCTTTTGCAGCCCGTCGCCGTACAGCTCGAAGATCTTGCTCTCATGGTCCGTCACCCACCCGTGGCCCAAGTCTTTCAGGTATCTCTGTTGTAACGGGAGGAGATAGTCCATGAACCACCCATTGCAGATGACCGTCCACTTGACGTCGCTCTGGCCGCGCAGTGCGTCGCGGACCGCGCTCCGCGACCGCAGCGTGTAGACTGGCTGGTCCGGGAAATCGCGCGCGTTCACCGTGTACTCTGACGGAATGAGGCGTTTACACCTCGGCGACCGCGTGCACGCTTCCAGGAGGGCCAGATGCGCCGAGACAAATGTGTCGTCGGGCCCGGCCAGCGTCGAGACCACGGCATCACAGTCCGCGAGATGTTGCGCGAGTTCTTCCGCCTTGTAGCTGGTCACTCGCTGCTCCACGGGGATGTCGTCGGGGAGGGCGTGTTTTCTGCTACTCAGCAGCACGACGTCGTGGGCGGAGGAGCGGTAGAATTCCTCGAGGAAATATCGCCCGACATCGCCGAAGCCAGCAAGCGCGATCCTCATTGTCGACGACAGTTTGTGTCCAGAGATCGAGATCTTGATCTCGGGTTACTAGTCCGACTCGTGTGTGAAGAAGAAGATGATGATGAAAATGAAAATGAAAATGACCAACGCAACCAAGAAGAGCGGTTCTGGTTGTTTCCTTCCCGGTGGTTGCTCGCGCGTACAGTATACATCGAGTAGTTAGTCAGTTCCTGGCCAGACATTGGGTTCGCGCTTATCTTTTGTCCTCGAAACTCTAGGCGGTCCTCTGACCCGGTGAAGTGCCTATGTAACGTCCTCCAGATCATCTGGTGGGTGGGTGGATCACCACCGAATGGACCCCCCTTACACCACGAAACGCTATGCTTTTGTCTCTTTCCCCTTCCGGCCAGATACCGAAACGGCCAGCATCCCACACCGCTCTCGAGTGCGTGGGTTCTTGATATGTACTGTAAGTCTCAGTCTTTTTCGACTTGACATGACTCTCGTCGAGGAAACCTCACTACCCACGCACACGGTCGATTCGATCACCTTTTCAACATTCTATCCAATATCCCGCGCTGAACAACCCCCCGGGCCGAAGGACTTCAATTCCTAGAGAATCCAGCCTTACTACAGCACTTCCACCCCCCCCCCCTTCCTTCTTTTTTTATATCTTTTTCCGTGGCGGCCCCCGATGCCCCCCTCGATCCCGAACCTGACCGGCAGCGCCGACCCGGCAGCGACGCCGTACGGCGCGCACACGTCGTTCGCGTGGACTCCGATGCCGGCGTGGGGCGGGGCGAAGTCGATCCTGTACCGCTCGGCCGACGGCCGCGTCGTGGCCGCCGCGGCCAAGGAGTCTGGCACCGGCGCGCTCACGTACCCGTGCGACGAGTTCTTCTACGTCACGGCCGGCTGGATCAAGCTGGCCATCCACGGCGGCGAGACCTTCACGCTGCACACGGGCGACTGCGTCTATCTGAAGAAAGGCACCACTGTCGACTTTGAGTTCGGGCCCGAGTTCACCAATGTCGCTGTCTTCATTGACGACGAGAGGGTCACGCTGATGTGATGAAATGAAATGAAATGAAATGGATCACGATGTGGATGAGGACGGGGACGGACGAGAGGATTAGGCTAGGCTGGGCTAGGCAGGGCAGTCGCGTGGACAGTATCATCCATCCCTCGAGATGCGTGTATGGATTTGTCTATCGTCGACATGGGTGTCTTGTCTATCATCTAGATGGATGCGTCTCTTGTCTATCATCGAGATTGGTGCGTCTTGTCTATCGTCGACATGGGTGTCTTGTCTATCATCGAGATGGGGTGTCTTGTCTATCACCGAGATATGTGCGTCTTGTCTATCATCTATCATCACCACCGTGGTATGTACTCAGAGTTCCCCTCTAACCACAACCTCGTCGCCGTCGCGCTCACTCGACTCGGTGAAATTTCAGCTCCAGTCGGTGACCTTTCGGCCCGGACATGTACGCATCGACGGCCTCCATATCCCCGTGATCATGGATTGTCGTCCTGTAGTTGGTGTAGATGCTGGCGACCAAATATTTCATTGCTAGAAAATGGAGATTAGTGACCCGGCCCATTCAAAACTCGGGTAGTCCAAAACTCACAATAAAAGGCGAAATGGGTGCCGATGCACATTCGTCCACCGCTGCCAAACGCCCAGAACCAGTGCCTCATGGTGGCCAGCTCGGCCGGGGAAGCGTCCAGCCATCGCTGCGGCTTCCACGCGTGCGGGTCGGGGAACACCTCGGGCGTCCGGTGCAGGGAGTATGCCGAGCATTGCACAATCGTCCCAGCCGGGATGTTGGGGATGCCGCCGAGGGTACACGGCCGGGGCACGCGGCGAGGCTGCCCCCCGGGCACGGGAGCCCACAGGCGCAAGGTTTCCATGATGACGGCGTGGAGGATGGGCAAGGCGTCGACGTCTTGCGGTTGTGCGATGTCCTCGATCTCGACCTTTCGAGACGGATCGAATCGCAGCGGCGGGTCCAACGCGCGCAATTCGGCTCGCAGTCTGTCCTGCCACTCGGGCTGCCGGCACATCTCCCAGAAGAGATACGTCTCGGTGTTGCCGCTCGTTTCGAAGGCCGCCGAGTTGTGGGCGAACATGTCGCTGGCGATTTGGTACCGTTGCGGATACTCGCGGGGTTTCGCGTCGACGTGGCTCATGGTCTTCAGCGCCTGTTCAAACACCACCGGCTGGTCTTCCGTCGACAACGAGGTCCCGCACGCCAGCAGTTGCTGGGCCTTGTCGCATTTGACCAGATTCCAGTCCTCGGCCACGCGGAATGCCGCATCCACCCATGCCGGGATCAGGAAGATGCCCAACCTGCGGAGCGAGTTCGCGAGCGCCGGGAACTCGTAGCGCCAAAAGGTATATTTGGCCGGAGCGAAGAATCCGTCGAGATAGCGCCTCCGTTCGCTGGCGTCCCGGAGGAAATTGCTGCGCAGGGATTTCCCAAACTGCCATTGTACAAACGTGTCCATCGAGTAGGCGTAGCTCAGCTCGAGCACTTCAACGGGTCTGCCTTCGACGGCCGCCTTCTCCACGATGGCCAAACAGTCGCCAAACAAGGCGTCTCGGATGGCCGCCCGTGCAGAGTGCGATGACATGATGAAGGATTTCGAGAAGGTGTTGGAGATCAAGCGCTTCCGGGCCGTGTGGCTCGCATTGTCCTCGAACGTGAAGATGTTCTCCGTCCTGCGGCAGGGATGTGTCAGTCATTGAAGCGATGGGACCATGTCTCAAGACACCGTACATACCCGTAGATGGCAAATCCGTCAAAGTACCACGGCACTTTGGGGAACCCGCCCTGGTACACTGGCTTGAGTCCGTCGTGGAAGCAATTCAGACTGACGAGGTTCGGCGCCAGTCTGACGGCGGGCCCCTTCTTCATGTGCTGGTCGTACACTGTCCGGTTTTCCTGTTCCGACCATCTCATCCAGAGCAGCCAGATGGGACTGAAGCTGCACGACCAGTGCGCGTTGGGCACTGCGGCCAGCGGGGACAGGAACGCCGGGTAGAGGAAGAAACGATAAAAGGCGGCGCCTATGCCAATGCAGACGACAAGGGAGAAGAAGAGCAGGAACTCCATGGTGATGCGATGCTGACGAGCGCGAGGTCGACCACCGACAATGTCCCTCGTGGGCGAAGTCGACGAGGTGCAATTGCTCTTGTACAGGACCAGACATACCTCCCGCGGGCAGAGTGATCGGGGACACGCGACGGCCTCTCCATCGCGAAGGAGACGACGGTCGAATTGCAAAGTTCGCAATTGTGTCGAAACGGGTAATGGATTGCGTCGAGTCCACCACTGATAACCAGAGTCCGGCATGTCCCTGGTATTCGCCGCTTCCACCGAGTCCACCACGTAGCGGGCCACAGTGGATCTTTCCTCTTCCGACCGCGATCCCGACCTGACAGGCAGAGTGGGGGGGGGGCTTCAAGAGTCGAGATCGACTCTAGCTCCTAGTTCCCAATAACCTATTCGGTGACTTATGCGAATCTTTATCGTACAGCACGATGCAGGTACTGCGATAAGGCAACGACGGTTCGTTGCCTGTGCATGGTCTTTAATATAATATCCTACAGAGTTCGTGTGCACTCTCCCCGGGGCAAAAGGTGGTGGTTGAAGAGCGATATTTCTCAAATCTTCGTGGCCTGTTTTCCACCGTCCAACGTTCCCCTCCCCACCCCCCCCCTTCTCTCCCACCACGATGATTTCGGAAACAAAAGAGACCAAGGTCGGCATTGCCCTCGACCAAGAGGTCAGCAACGAAGTCGGCAGCATCCTCACCGCCGCGGAAAATGCGGACCAGCTGCGTCGACGAGTCGGCAACCGTCAGATCCAGCTGTTGACCATCGGCGGTGCCATCGGGACAGGTCTCTTCGTCAGTATCGGCGGCGCCCTCAACAAGGGCGGCCCGGCGGGCTTGTTCCTGGGATGGACTCTCTACTGTATGGTGGCGGCCGCCATCAACAACGGCATGGCGGAAATGACCACCTTCATGCCCATCAGCGGTGGCTACATTCGCCTGGCGGGCAAATGGGTCGACGACGCCTTCAGCTTCATGGCCGGGTGGAATTTCTTCATCTACGAAGTCCTCGCCATTCCGTTTGAGATCACCGCCATCAGTCTGGTACTCTCGTTCTGGCGAGACGACATCCCTATTGCCGCCGTCTGCTGTGTCTGTATCGTCCTGTACTTGTGAGTGACAGCCCTTGGAAGTATCAAGCGAACGCGCTAACCTCGACAGTGTCATCAATATCCTGGCGGTTCGCGTCTATGGCGAGGCCGAGTTCTGGCTGTCGGGCGGCAAGGTCATCCTGATCCTGGTGCTCTACTCGTTTACCTTTATCGCCATGGTAGGCGGCAACCCGAAGCACGACGCGTTTGGGTTCCGGTACTGGAACAGTCCGGGTGCCTTTGCCGAGTATATCCACGGCGGGTCGCTCGGCCGGTTCGAAGGGTTCTTCTACTGTTTCTGCTACGGGCCCTTTCTGATCACGGGGCCGGAGTACATCTCGATGGTCGGCGCTGAGGCCAAGCACCCGCGGGTGTACCTGAAGAACGCCTTCAAGACGGTCTACTGGCGGTTCGCCTTCTTTTTCATCGGCGGCGCCCTCTGCGTCGGCGTCTGCATCGCGTACAACGACCCCACCCTCATCGCCATCCTGACCGGCGACAAGACCGGCAAGGGCACGGCGGCCGCGTCGCCGTACGTGATCGCCATGGAGAACCTCGGCGTCGAAGGCCTGCCGCACCTCGTCAACGCGCTGTTGATCACGAGCATCTTCTCGGCGGGCAACACGTACATCTACGTGGCCACCAGGACGTTGTACGGGCTGTCCCTCGAGGGCCGCGCGCCGGCGGTGCTGCGGAAGTGCACCAAGTCCGGAGTGCCCATCTACTGCCTCGTGGTCGTCATGTTGTTTGCCCTGCTCTCGTTCCTGCAGCTCTCAGCGGGCACGGCGCAGGTGCTGACGTGGCTGATCAACCTGATCACGGGCGTCGGCGTGGTCAACTACATGGTCATGGCGACGACGTACCTGTTCTTCCACCGGGCGTGCGCGCAGCAGGGCGTCGACCGCCGCGCGTTCCCTTACTTTGCGCGGTTCCAGCCGTGGTCGACCTGGATCGCCCTGGCGGCCGAGACCATCATCCTGATCTTCTACGGCTACGCCACCTTCCTGCCCGGCTGGTTCACCCTGGCCGACTTCTTCGCCTACTACACCGTCGTCGGCCTCTGCCCTATCCTCTACATCGGCTGGAAAGTCATCAAGCGGACCAAGATCGTCAAGCCCGCCGAGGCGGATCTGGTCTGGGAGCGACCCGTCATCGACGCGTACCAGGCGTCCATCATCAGCAAGCCGATCGGCTTCTGGACCGAGATGGGTCAGCTTATCGGCCTGTACCGGCACGTCAGGGACGATGAGCACATCTGATAACAGCGATCGAGGAGCAGAATCAAGTGTCACAAATATGTGATTAGCCCGACAGTAAAAAGCTACGCGACACGGGCCGGCAGTCATGTCCGGCGATCCAGGTCCGGCGGACACAGTAACTGGTGTTCTTGCAGTCAACCTCACAGACCCAGAGTAACGGGGGTGGCCGTATGTGCCGGACTGGCAGAGAGCGAGCCTTGTCAGGTTAAATCCCATATACTTGTTCCTTAAGCTCTCAAAGAGCGAGAAAACTACTTACGCATAATTAATCTGAACGCGTTGGTACTTCCTACACTTGCCACCCTGCAGTAGTAAGAATCGCATTAAGTTTGGCGCCGGGCTTGACTTCAAGACGCCCGCGCCAACAAAGCGCCGTACTTGCACGCACCGCGCCCACTTGCCACATTCGACAGGATCCCGAGGTATGTAGGTCGGCTGTCCAGGGCTCGAGCACCAATCATCCGTTGTCCCGGATAGGAGGAGCACGTGGCCATGCGGGTCTGCGGAGATGCTCGCTTTGACTCGGTGCTAGGCGAGGGAGGGGGACGAAAGAACTCAAGACTTGGCTTTATAGCAGGACGTAGCTGAATTGCAAGGACCGAGAACCGAGGGGCGAGGGCGAGGGCGAGGGTGGGTACGGAGATACAGTGATGATCGATCTCCCCCATGTACAGTACAGTACATTACAGTACATACAGACTGGCCTAGTAGTTTCATTAGGGTATGTATGTATGTGTGTGTGTGTGTGAGAGTTAGGCAGTACTACCTCGTATTTGATGATCTACAGACTGGAGAGAGAGGCGCCGCTCCGCGCCGCCCGGCCAAAATTACAGGAGCAGCAAGTTCCAGTTCTTCTGGAGGGCCAGCGCCAGCCAGGAACACGTGGAGCCGGCGGCGTGCAGGGCCCACAGCTCCTCCAACATCTCGATCGCCCAGAGGTTGGCGGGGATGCGGTTCATCGAGAACAGGGCACGGAACCGCTTGCGGACCTCGTCGCGCAGCGCGGGCTCGTCCTCGCCCAGCTCGGCCGCCGCCGTGAGCAGAGGCAGGGCCAGCACGATGTGGTACGAGCAGCCCGGCGGGATCTCCATGATGTCGTCGAGGATGTCGCGGGCGCATTGGCGGATGACCTCTTCGGTGCCCGGCTGCGTCTCCGGCTCCGGCTCCGACGCCTCGAGCGTGCCTCCCCAGGGGACGTCGTCGTCGTCGTCGCCGCCGCCGCCGCGGGCATAGGAGGACCGCCGCGGCGGTGGCCCCACGGACGCGGTCGTGCGGTACAGCATGACCAGGCCGTGCTTGCGGAAGGCGTTGCTGACGAGGTACAGGTTGCGGTCCTCCTCGGGGGACTCCCAGTCCAGCAGCTCCTGCTCGAGCGTCTCTTCCAGGGCGAGGTCGCGCGGGCGGTGGCGGTCGAGGATGGCGCGGCAGTAGCGCCCCACGGTGCTCAGCAGGTAGTAGATCTCGGTCGAGTAGCCCGCGACGGGGTGGAAGACGCGCCGCATGGGCGAGATGCAGTGGTAGATGGCGGGCGTGTTGAGCGGCGTCTGCTGCTGCGGGGTGACGAAAAACGCCGACGCCTGGTCCCAGTAGATGTAGCAGCCCAGGGCCAGCTGGACGAACGGGTCCTCGATGGACCCGGGCTCGGCGACCATCATGTCGATGAGCGCGCGCGCCCCGTACAGGTGCGGCTGCCCGATGTCCATCCGGTTTTCTTGGTCGGTCCACGCCGCCGACATGCCCAGGATGTACATGGTCAGGAACGACGCCTCCGCGGGGCGGTCGTTCTGGTGCAGCTCCTCGCGGAAGAAGGCCAGCGCGCGCGCCCGCTCCTCCAGGCACGACGTGAGCGCGGCGGCGCTGAAGAACCCCTCGTGCGCCACGCTGATGCTCTGCAGGCTGTGCAGCAGCGACGGCGACGCGTCCAGGTACTTCAGGATCGGGAACGACAGCGGGTTGATCTCCGGGTCGATGACCATGATCTGGCTGGCCCGCTCCAGCCAGTACTGCAGCGAGCGCAGGTTGACGTGCGACGACATCGACGACAGGCACCGTCCGGGACTGAGCCACGGCACTTCAATCACCCACCGCGCCCGGCGGGGCACCGACCGGCACACCGACCCCCGCTGTTGACACCGCAGACACACGGGGAGCGTTTCATCGCACTTCACCCGCCGTCGTTTGCATTCGTGGCAGCCCGACCGGCTGTGTCTCCTCTGGTTCGGACGGTCGACTTGATGGGGATTGCAGGGTGTTGGGATTTTGGCCATTGCCGCGTTTTGCGCCGTGGCAAAGCGGACGCGGTACCTCGAACTCATTATCACGTTGTCGACAAGGAATAGAGACGGTCCAGGTCAGGACAGGACAGGACAGGTCAGGTCAGGTCAGATGTCGTTGTTGATGAGAATCATTCAATGTCGTTACAGCATCCGCTGAGAGTTGGAAGAAGGATCAGTTCAAGGCTGGATCGAGGCCTCGGCTGGGTGGCCGACAATCGACCCTGGAAGCAAACTCCTTATCTCGGGCCAATCGATCAGCCTAGATGCCACCATATCTGCCAGCTTCTGGGACGGGTGGATCCCCCCGCCGGGGGGATAAGCCTTTTGCCAAGGTCACGATAATCGGGATACCTCGTCCCTCCTAGTACTTACTACTGTATTCTGTATCCGGGAAGCGTGGGTATTCGTTTGAAATGTCTCGTCTTCACAAAATGGAATTCCCTCCACCACCTGTTCCAGGTTGGATTCCAGTGGACGCTGCGGTCCACGTCTCCACTGTCCTCCTGGTTGATATCTGGATTTCTCATATGCTAGGCCGAAGATGAGACCTGGTAGACCCGGTGGTGGCCTGGGAGAAATCAGTTAAATCGGGCCAACTCTCTATGCATGCCCGAGGAGACTCCCACTTTCAGTGCTCCCTGTCTCTAACCATCACTCAAATAATTAATTCCGCGTTCCTACCCAGCTATATACTATGGCATCCCCTCCTGCAAAACGGGTGGCCGTTGTTGGCGGCACAGGTGTGTGGAAACTTGTCCATATACTCCACGCCGCTCATTAAGATTGACACAGGCAACCTGGGCAGTTCCGTCGCCAGGTCCCTGGCGCAAAATCCGGCATTTGAGCCGCGTGTTCTCTCCCGCAACGCTCAGGGCGAGAAAGCGCAGAGGCTGTCGGATTGCGGCATCTCGGTCGTCTCGGCCAACATTAGCGACGCACAAGCGCTGGAAAGCGCTTTCCGCGACTGCTGGGCCGTCTTCATCAACATTGATTCGGACAATCCTGTAGGTCGACGGTGGTTTAATTATTCCAAACCGCCCCCGGGGATAATATTCTGATCGAGCATCATATTACACTAGGAATACCGATGGAAGACCGGTGCGAGGCCCACCGAGTTCGACGTGACCAAGGGTGTCATGGACAGTGCGATCCGTGCGGGTGTCAAACACATGGTCTTTGCTTCACTCCCGCACGCATCCAAGCTGACAAACGGCAAAATGGCCGTCGTGTCGTTCGACGGTACGCTCTCGGAGAGACTGTCTCCTATCGCAGCTGACTGATAATGGTGTGCAGACAAAGCGAGATCCGCCGACTACATGATGGAGTGTGCCAGGTCTGGGCAGCTGGAGACCGCCACGGTGGTCAACCCGGGCTGGTTTCTCGAGAACGCGTACGACGACAAATACGTGGCCGCGTTTGGCGGGTTCGCCAAGGTCGTTGACGACGACGGCTATATGACTTTCAAGACGCCGCGGATGGGCAACGATCCGGAGTCGGTCCCCTGGCTGGCCGTGGCGGACGACTACGGCGACATTGTCCAGGGCGTCCTGCTGGATTGTGAGGAGTGGAACGGCAAGTACATCGACGCCGTCTCCGAGTCGACGAGCTTCGACGACATGACGGCTGCACATCAAACAGGTGAGTTGTAGATTGGAACCCCCCCCGGATTACCCTAATCTGAGACCATCCCCCTTAGTAACTGGACGGCCGTCCCGGTTCGTTCCCATCGAGAAAGGCGCCTTGGAGACCGAAGATGCGTCCAAAACAGAAGAGGTGAACGGGCTCTACGACCTCATGCAAGAGTTGGGCGGAAACTTCTTCAACGGGCGGCCTACGGAGCATGAAAATGCACGGCTGTTAAAGCGCAAAGCGTGTGAAGCGACCGGACGTGCTGATCAGGCCGCGTTGATGACAGTGGAGGCATTCTTCAGGAAGTACGGCGATATCTTAGACAGTCACCGATAGACTAGCATACTCGAAGCCCTGTGACAACATCCTTAGACCCTTGTTTTGAGCAAGATGGGACATTTATCGGACCGTCGATATGAGCGCATACTTAGCAGTAATTAAAGCTAATGACGTGACGGTGAATTACAATGTGACGGGCCTGGCCTGAAGAGACGAGTGATCCACTTCCTCGGAGGAAAAGGTTGAGCGTTGGCCTGCACCGGCATCGCCTCGTGCGTATGCAGCTCGGTTCGCGGCGGGACACACTAAGATAGTCGACTTACCGTATAGAGTACGAATGCGAATCATGTGCTACGTGATGAGAACACCATCACTATAAGGATCGTTCTGTCGAGAACGACGACGGCTGCTGGACATGATTATTGTACAACCGCTCGTCCGAAACACTCGAGTAATTTCACTATCAGCAAGATGACGAAAGTGACAATCCTGGGAGCCGGGTGAGTACCGTTGTTTTGGTGCTGACCTTTCTCGAACTAATTCTTTCTCTTCCGCCGGTAGAATCGTGGGCATGGCGATTGCCAGCCAGCTGCCTCGCGACTACGACGTGACGATTGTCGGCGAACACCTCCCCGGCGACGCGATGAACCATGAATACACCAGTCAGTGGGCCGGGGCCATCTGGCTGGGCGTGCACGACAACACGCCGCGCGAGCAGAAGCTGCAGCTGGACGGGCTGGCGGCGCTGTGGAAGGTGTCCGGGCGACACCCGGAGTCCAGCGCGCGCAAAGTCACGATGCGCGAGATCCAGGACTACGGCTCCGTCGAGGACATCTGGTACCGACACACGGTGCCGGACTTCCGCGTGCTGGCCGCCAGCGAGCTGCCCAAGGGCGCGAAATGGGGGGTGGAATACCAGACCATCGTCATCACGCCGCCGACCTTCATCGCCTGGTTGCGGGCCCGGCTGGAGAGCCGCGGGGTCGTGTTCAAGCGCCTCGTCGTGCGGTCCCTGGCCGACCTCAAGGACATGGGCCACGACGTGCTCGTCAATGCCACCGCCTGGGGCTCCGTCGCGCTTCAGGACGTGCAGGAAAAGCGACTCGTCACGGTCAAGCAGCAGAACATCCGCATCCGCATGCCCGGCTACAACAAGCTGTACATCCGCCGCGGCGACATGGGCGAGTACTATTCCACGGCGTTTGGTCGGGGCGATGGCACCATCTACATTGGGGGGATCCGCAAGTTTGGCGTCAAGAACTACTCTGTCGACGAGGAGGATCGAAAACTGGTGAGTTGAGCTCGTCGTGAGAACCCTACCAATGATTGGCCATCCCCATCTAATTCTGCCATCCCCTGATTACAGATCTTGCGTCGCCAGCACGAGAACCAACCGGATGTGTTCAAGTCGCCGCATCTCGAGGACTACGACTTCATCGGCGACCACGTCGGAGTGTATCCTTTCATCCAGCAGAAAGACGGCGGTGTTCGGATCGAAAAGGAGATTGTGTCGGGCCAGAAGGTCGTCCATGCCTATGGCACCGAAGCCGGCGGGTTTGTCTACAGCTTCGGTCTGGGTCGGGAAGTGGCCAAACTGGTGTCCGAGTACGTCTTCGAGCCTCCCAAGGCGTCGCTGTAGGGGAACAGTCTGTCAAGAGCCGGCCATCTAGTCTGCATTGTTGTGTCATGCGCGTTGCACATGGCCAGAATCTCAATGTGTCCTATGCCCGCATCGAGTCTGAAATAGGTAATTAAGTCATTAAAGAACCAAAAAAGGGCTAAGACCACGTGCCAAGAATCACGTGTCACGTGGACGCCGATAAGACCAGATCCACTCGGTATCCATGCGACCCACTTAGAGCTCCTTTTTGGGTAAAGTGTCGTTGCTAGTTCCGGTACGCTATTGACAAGCGCACTCATGCAAGGGGGGCCCCTCCCTCGCAAACCGCTCCAATACGGTAAGTGGAGGTCACTAGGTCTTTGACATTACGAGTACAGAGTACACACTCTGAGATCCATTTCGACGTTTTGACAAACCGCGGCGAGTGAGGGCTGAGAAAAGTCCGGGACCGAAATACATCGTCAATTATATGGTGACCTCCCCAGGTGGCAGAATGCCTCCCGCTATTCACGGGCTTGAGCTCTGCCACCACGAGAGAAAGGAAAGCCATGTATGACGAACTGCGAAAGGATCCCGGCCTCCCTGTCCCCAACCCGACCAAGTCGTTCTGGCAACAGCCGGGCCATGACAAGCTCCTGGGGATCAGGTCGAAGGAGCTTCCGTCGCAGCGGAACATCGTGATCATCGGCTCGGGCATGACGGCGTGCAGCGTGTCGAAGGAACTTCTGGCAAGCGACCTCAGCGGCACGGTGACGGTGCTCGAGGCGCGCGAGGTCTGTTCGGGTGCCACGGGCCGGAATGGCGGGCGCATCACCTGCATCGCGGTGCGCGACTTCGACAAATACCGCCGGCTGTACGGGGATGAAGACGCCAAGAAGATCGTGAGGTTCGAGCTGGGCCACTACGACGAGATGGCCGCCGCCGCGCGAGAACTCGGACCGGACCTGTTCAAGAAGACGGAGGTGAGGCGCGACGAGACCGTCGCCACGGTCTTCAGCGACCACAAACTCCAGGAGTTCAGGGACATGCACGCCAACTTTGAAGCTGCGTTTCCCGATCTCGCGGGCCGCATCAAAATGCTCGGAGAGGAAATCCAAGAGGTCAGTCCGTCCGTCAGCTTGCGTCCCCACGCAGATCCTTGGTTCTTCTGTGGCTGACCCCGTTGCAATATGTACGTAGGTCTATGGCCTGCACGGTGCCAAAGGAGGCTTCCTCAGCGAGACCGGAGGTGTCTGGGCGTATCGTCTGGTCACCAGCCTCTTTGAAAAGCTCCTCCGAGAGCATGGTGCGGAGCGGTTCTCCATCGAAACCAACACCCCCGTGCTTCGGATCTCGCGAGACCCGTCGTTGTCGTCCGACTATCCTTACCTCGTCACCACGCCGAGGGGCTCGATCCGCGCCCGCCACGTCGTCCACTGCACCGAAGGCCATACCGCGCACCTGGTGCCGAATCTGCGAGGGATCCTGGTGCCGCGACGCGGGCAGATGAGCGTGCAGAATCCCGGACGAGCGTTCAAAGATCAGGGGGGCCGACGATCGTACAGCTTCAACTACGAGCACGGGTTCGACTATCTCAGCCAGAACCCCCACACGGGCCAGATCTTCATCGGCGGCGGCGAACTGAGTGGCTTTGACGGAGGCCTGAGCATCCACGGCGTGTCCTCGGACGCCGAAGAATCGATCCCCGCCAAGAGCCATTTGACCGGCATTCTGCCCGTCATCTTTGGCAGGGACGGCTGGGGCGAAGAAAGGCCCGGCAAGCCGATCCTTCAGGCGTCATGGACGGGGATCCTGTGCAATTCCCTCGACGCGGTGCCCTTGGTGGGCATGCTGCCACAGGAAGCCCTCGGCTCTCGTCGCGCCGGGCAGCGGCAGACCGGCGCCGAATGGATCTCTGCCGGCTACGGGGGCTACGGCATGGTGAATGCGTGGAGGTGTGGCAAAGCACTGGCCAAGCAACTGCTGGGGAAGGAATCCCCCGAGCTCCCACCGCCGTATCAGATTACAACCGCGAGGATGGTCAAGTTGTCCACCAGACTGGCCGAGATTGCAGGCTCAGGGGAACACCTCCGAGCATTATTATAGACAGGCTTGGTCTACTCACTCGCTCGCTATCTCGATAGAAACCCCAAAATTCATTCCATGACTGGCGATCAAAAGTAAAGGGGACTCTCTATTTTCCCAAGATCGTTATAGATTCTCATTCCAGTACAAACGACGGAAACCCTTTCGCCTTCTCTTCCGCCGTCATGTCGAGATAACCCTTGAGTCCATGGAAATAGAACTTCACCACCGGCTTTCGACCCGGGATGTTTTGGCCAAAGACCCAACTAGCCGCAGTCTTGAGCAGACTCCCTTCCGTGGCTCGAACGCAGACATCCTTCCACGACTCCTCGGCTTCCAACTTGACCTCGATCTTGGGACTTTGGCGTTGACTTCTTGCGGTGGAGTGTTCGGCGTGGTTGATGATTTCGGTGATAAAGTTCACTTCGCACTCGATCGCGCAGGGGATGTTGGCAAAAGGTCCCTGAGGCCCGGAGATGAGGAACATATTGGGGAACCCGGACACGGCGACCGCACCGAAGGCGACGGGACCTCCTCCCTCCCAGTGCTGCTTCAGCGTCTCCCCGTTGCGACCCTGGATGTTCAACCGCAGGTAGCTCCCGTCCACGGCATCGAAGCCCGTGGCGAAGATCAGGACGTCGTGCTCGTGGGTGTGGCCGTCTGCCGTCTGAATACCCTCGGGGACGATGGACGTGATGGGCGTATCTTGAAGACTGACGATCTCGACGTTGTCCCGGTTGAAGATCTGGTAGTAGCCGGTATCGCACAGCGGACGACGCGCGTAGAGCTCCTTCGGCTTCAGCAGGCGTGCCTTCTCGGGGTCCTGCACGATCTGATCGATCTTGGAATGGATGAAGCGGCAGGTCTCTTTGTTGGCCTCTTCATTCACCATGATGTCTCCGAACCCGCTGTTCAAGAAGCGGAAGGCATTGCCCTGGTCCCAGAGCGACTGGAAGACGCGCTGGCGTTCCTCCGGCGGCACCGACATCATAGGCGTCGACACCTCGGGGACTCCGAAGCCGCTCCTGGATTTCCACACGCCTTCGTAGATGGCGTCGTAGTTTTCGTTGACGTACTGCCGATGCTCTTTCGAGACGGGCTGTTGGCCGGCAGGAACCGAGTACTGCGGGTGGCGTTGATACGAGGTCAACTGTCCCACCACGGGCGCAAGGGCCGTCATCACTTGCACGCCCGTCGACCCGTTCCCGATGACGGCCACCCTCTTTCCGCGGAGGTCAAGGTCCGCCGGCCACGACGCGGTATGTATCATGCGACCCGTGTAGCTGTCCAGCCCGGGCAAGGATGGGAAGTATGGTGCTGAGAGCAACCCGAGAGCGTTGAGCAGGTACCGTGCGACGAAAACCGTACCTCCGGCGCAATTCACCCTCCAGGCTCGCAGTTGGTCGTCCCACTGGGCGGCGTTCATCTCGGTGTTCAGTTGAATGAGGTCTCGGAGATGATGTCGATCGACGACATGGTTAAGGTACCGGAGGATTTCTGGCTGGTAGACATATCTCGTCGTCCATGGATAGGTGATCAGGTCTTCCTTGTCCCATGAGTATCTGTACAGGTATGATTCCGTGTCGCTCATGGCGCCGGGATAGCGATTCCAGTACCAAGTACCTCCCACTCCGTCACCTTTCTCGATACACCGGACATTGAGACCGAGTTTCTTTAACTGGTACGTCTGGTATATCCCTCCAAACCCTGCACCGACGACGAGCGCATCGACCTGAATCACCGCCATGGTAAAGCGTATGGTCTACCCTTCTTGCCAGAGGTGATCTAAATCACCGTGATAGCTGTATTGTGCAATATGAGGTCGATGTCGAGAAGGTCATGGCGTCCAGACCCGTAGACCTCTTGTATCGCAGGCCTGGCAGGGTTTTATATCCGGATAGATTGACGAGACATGCCTTTGCATCGAGGCGAGATTTCGGGGCTTCGACTCGAACCACGCGACATTCTCACAGGCCTCCGGCCCGACAGAAAATGGTCCGTCGCACACGGCGCGCTCCTCGCAACTCGTCCCGAAAAGGAAAGCAAGCGTCGACAATGCGGAGGTCGTCCACTTTTGGCAGATACCGGGCGCTAGGGCAGACCCCCTTCAAGCCTTGCATTCCTCTGGCTCCCCGCTTATCACCAAGCAATTGACCTCTGGTATCGTGTGGACATTCCCACCACCCTTTCCCATGACTCTTTCCGTCACAGATCCACCGTCACAAATCCGCCGTCGCAAATCCGCCGTCACAATCGGATCCATGCTGGAAGAAGTAATTCCCTCTCATGAGCCCCGCGGTGTACGGAGTATGTCGTCAAAGTCGAGACCAAACGATAAGGAAGGTTTGTGTGTGGCTTTGAACTTTCGGTACTTGAACACGACTTAGTCCTGCACGTCAACCGCCTGCTCCTCCCCCCAAAAGAAATCCATCGATCCTCAGTTCCTTTCGTGTGAAGATTATTGAATTCGCACCATGTCAGCACCGGGAGTGACAATCAAAGCACCAAACGGTCGCGAGTTCTTCCAGCCGACTGGACTGTTCATCAACAACCAATGGGTCGAGACACCGGCCAGCCAGAAGCTGGCCAGCATTAACCCAGCGTACGCAAGGAGGGCCCTCAACATAGTAATATCACGTTGATTTGACTGACACAAGCGTTCACAGCACCGAAGAAGCCATCTGCTCGGTCTCCACGGCCACGGCCGAGGATGTCGACAAGGCAGTCAAGGCCGCTCGTGCAGCCTTTGAAGGTCCTTGGAAGGCGACAGCGGGGACGGCTCGCGGGCAGCTCCTCATGAAGCTCGCGGACTTGGTGGAAGCAGAGCAAGAGACCCTCGCCACCATCGAAGCGATGGACAGTGGGAAGCCCTACACGAAAGCGCTCGGGGACATTGAAGAAGCTTTCTGCGTCTTCCGATACTATGGTGGCTGGGCAGACAAAAACTATGGGCAGACGATCGAGACTGAACGCCACAAGTTCACATATACCATCAGGGAACCTGTGGGTGTGTGCGGGCAAATCATCCCGTGAGTAGCCTCCCGGTCAAAATGACCCCTCCGCGGGAATCTTACTGACTGACATCACACCCTCAGGTGGAACTATCCTCTGGCGATGGCCGCGTGGAAGCTTGGTCCTTGTCTCGCCTGCGGGAACACCACGGTCCTCAAGCCGGCCGAGCAAACGCCTCTCTCAGCTCTGTACCTTGCGAATCTCATCGTCAAGGCCGGATTCCCGCCCGGGGTCGTGAACATCGTGAACGGTCTGGGCCGCGAGACCGGCTCGGCCATTGTGGAGCACCCAGGCATCGACAAGATTGCCTTCACCGGAAGCACACTGACGGGGAAGGCCATCATGAAGGCTGCGGCGGGGACGATGAAAAACATCACGCTCGAGACCGGAGGAAAATCGCCATTGATCATCTTCGACGACGCCGACCTGAAGAACGCGGTCAAGTGGACGCATTTCGGTATCATGGCGAACATGGGACAAATCTGCACTGCGACCTCCCGCGTGTTTGTCCACGAAAAAATCTACGACGAGTTCCTCCGGCTCTTCATGGCCTACACCGACCAGATCTCCGTCGTCGGTGATCCCTTCGAGGCCAAGACCTGGCACGGGCCTCAAGTGTCCAAGGCTCAGTACGACAAGATCCTGTCGTATGTGCAGTGTGCAAAGGACGAAGGAGCCGTGATCGTCAAGGGCGGGCGGACGGCGGCTCATCGACCGAACGGCAAGGGATTCTACATCGAACCCACCATCGTCAGCGACGTCAACCCGTCCATGCGCATCTACAAAGAGGAGATCTTCGGCCCGTTTGTCACACTCACCACCTTCACGTCGGAAGACGAAGTGCTCAAACTCGCCAACGACACCGAATACGGGCTCGGCAGTGCCCTCTTCACCAACGACGTCACACGCGCCATCCGTGTTGCAGGCGAGCTCCAGGCCGGCATGGTCTGGATCAATTCAAGCAACAACTCCGACCTCCGTGTCCCCTTTGGTGGTGTCAAGCAGTCCGGAATCGGCCGTGAGCTCGGTCAGGCTGGCTTGGAAGCATACTCGGTCGCGAAGGCCATTCACATCAATCTGGTTTTCGCCAACCCAGACATATAGAGATAGCCTGTGTTGGGGACGGTTGTGAAGACATATTGCCGTTGCCATAATTAACGACTAATACTCACCGGTACTTTACTGGTGCAAATGACGACTAACCGGGGATCATATCGCAAGTGCTTGGCCGCAAAAGCGTTGTGAAAACGCTCGCAGCTCGCAGGCGCTTCGAATTAAATGTATTATGTTTGGCAACATTTTCCGCTTTAAATAATCCGTCTACCGGTTTCCATATGTCGTAGAATGTCAGGTGAAAGATTTTGAGTCAGCACCAAGGACAAAGATGTAAGTGTCAAGAAGCCTGACAAGATCTTCTGGCAACCGAGACCAAGAAAATACATCACATCGTATCGTCCACGAGCCTCATAAGCCATTCATCTTGGAGGATCTCCGAGGATGTTGCTCTCACTTCCGGATCCCAAGTCAATATCTTTCGTATGAACTTGAGAAGCATCTCTCTTTCTTCTCCGGGAGGAACAGTGGTGATGAAGTTCTCGAAGGATGTTTCGGGAATTGGGGGTTCTGATATCCAATTGCCTGTAGTCATCAAATATTAGTGTCTCCCACAAAATATCAAAAGGCATTGGTACGAGACGCCAAAACTTGCCTTCTTCGTCAAAATATGTCTGGAAAAGCGGGCTTCGTTTGATCATCTCCAGCGGTGGAGGGCCAAGATATCCGATATACTGCGACAGTGCTAACGGGAGAACGTACTGATCGTGGATACGATCAATAGGATCAAAGAGACTTCTCCCTTCCAGAAGCTCGAGTGTCTGATGATGGTGATAAGTACACGGGCTTGAACCTGTGCTTTTCTCGCTTACCATGACACCTACTGACCAAACGTCGACCGGGAAGGCCCAAGGAAGCTTCAGAAGTACCTCCGGAGCTCGATATGAATCGGACATCCACCAATCATTATTCATCGGTTCCGCTAATCGCATTTGGCCAAAATCAGTGAGGATAGCGATGCCCGAAAGTTCAGCCGTGACAGCCCGAGACCTGTAAACAGGAACTCCATCATTCATGATTGGCGTGCTCGGATCTTGCGACTCTTGCTCCTCAATCTCTTAAAAGATGATGTCGTCCCCAACCGCTGTCAGGATATTTTGGGGGGAAATGTCTGTGGTATGGGATGGCAGCAAGTTGACCGCAGCCTTCGAGAGAATGAAAAGATTTCCTCCGGCGAAGGTGGTCCGTACTAAGAAGCCCACAGATTATATTCCGACCTCGCTACCTGGGACAATACGGGCAAAACCGATGTTTCCTCAGGCTGGGGTTCTACCACCGCTAATCCTTCTACTTCCCAAACTCTCCAACCCACCGTCCCTCACAAACCTGAGCGGACATTCACAAGCTGCTTCCAGATACCCCAGAACTGGACGAAACGTGAGTGGCGAGAGCTTCAATCTCAGCCGAGGAGTGAGCATACACGTATGTTGAAGATCGAAGACGAGTGGGTGGAGCTTCCTGTTAGGGGACTACAAGGTGCACAGAGGAATGGGAGATCAGTCCTGGCCTCGACCGAACATCTCATTTTTACATATATCTAATCGAGATACATTAGTCTACTCCGCCTATATAGAGCATATTTCCTTGCGGGCCGAACCACCACAGAAGAAGACCACTTGGAGGGAAATGAATCCAAAGGCCCTCGCTTGAATCCGACTCCTTCAATCTAAAATGTATACTGGATTTCCCATCGACGATGGTCCCTTGGAACAGGCAACTTTCCTTGTTGAGATCGTGCGAAAGATGCAAATCAGGTCGAACTTGTCCCAAGGCTTCTTCGCGACCGTCGCCATATCGCAGGAGAATGCCGATATACGGATGAGGCTCGACCGACTTGTCCTGGCATACTCTCAGAGAAACGACCTGCTCCAACGGCGCTGCGCTCAAATACCAATCTCGATTAGGAGCCCCGAACGGAGGGCAGTGAACGAGACGCGGCCTAGCGATGCTTTCGTGAGCTGCTGTGACAGAGTTCGTTTTCAAGAGGACGCCAAATTCTGTAAAGGTTGTTTCCGAACCGCTGATGAACGAGTGATAAAGTCCTTCGATCGGTGTTCCATCATTTGACACGATATTGTCGTAGAGAAAATATGGTTCGTCCCCTGGCTCAACGTGCGGTCCGAACACGACACTTCTCCCCCAACTCGTGCCCATCTTAGCCCCGAGAGTCAGCTTACGCATGTAGAGGCTTTGTCGTCATCCCTACTTACCTCTAAAACCACACCTGTTCCAAATCCCTTGCGTCGTCGGATGGACACTCTATCGATTGCTTCACCCTGGTGGAGAGAAAAGTAAATATAGGTAAGGGCGGTCTGACCAAAGAGCGCCTCGAGTCGTGCCACAGAGCAGCGGAATGCTCTCTCGTTTCCGGACGTAAATATACCGACCGTGGAGTCACCGCGCGCACAACCGATGATAGTGTTTGTTTCCCCAAGTGGTATAAATTGGAACGTCGGAGATTCACTGCAAGTCGGCGTGCTCAAGACATTGATGAAATCGCTCCGTGCAGGATGAACAGGAGTATCCCACCACTCAACAACCTCTGGCCGTTCCCCCTTTCTAATCTCTAACGACCGTAGAAATATTCCCTGTTTGCCTTAGTGAAGCAATATGGAGAAAAGGTACAACCCACGTTGGTGCGTCCGATGATCCTGGCGCTTAAGGATGCATCACGGAGATCTACTTGCCCATAAAAGAGACTTCCTTCCTGTTGCAGCTGTGGAAAGTGCTCTGAGTCGATTGAGACGCCGCGTACGCCAAAGCGGTCTCTATAGAAACAGAGGTGTTCACGCTCTGAATAGTCTAATGTCCCAGTGGTGAATCGGGTATTAACTATCTGGGAGATGTAAATAATGTTCTGGAATTCGGTGGTTGTGAAGTTTAGAGGCTTCTTTGCAGAAAAGTAGAAGATAGTGTCACTTGGTGCACCTCGATCACGGATGTGGTTCACCAGTCGGCGCGTTTGGACAAGCGCTATCATCTCTGGCCATGGAAGGAGGTAGGCTGCGACGAGCGATTGTATTTCTGGATGCAAACTCTGAAACCTTTCGCCATTGCATCGAAGCTCTTTCAGTAATGGTCCATCTGACAATGATTGTCGCAGGAGGTCGGCACTGTTCTGGGGGAGGGAAAGTTTGTCTTCGAGCATCAAGCAGAGGGTCAAGCGACAGATATCACGTATGGTAATATCTCTCCACGATCGTCGGACTGTACGATAACATTGGATGTGGCAGTTGATCTTTACCGGTAGACTCCTGCGACACCGAGGACAGGGCCATGTCGTCTGGATTTCGTGCACTTTGTGTTCGTTAGTTGGAAACAGCCTCATTTCGGGACAAAGCTTGCGCGAGTAATTCTCAAATGCCGGCATATAGCACAGCACACATCTCCTGCGACGTCGCTCAACCGACGATGCCGGACAATAGCAGTGTGTGTCGGCCATATATTAACAATCCGCTTGAAGTAGAGTTCCTAACCCTTGGCACGCAGCTCGTACAATACGCATCGCATCTCGGGATGGTGAAGCGAAGTTGATGCATCCTACACCTCCGATTACGTGAGGGTTAATGACAGGAAAATCAGAATTACTTCGTATATTGAGGTCTTCGAGGTCAGCCATGTTTGACGTCCTCGTCAGATATGGATGACTTCTCCATTGGTCGATTGCCTCGACTTTCGCGCCATGACATCGGTCGCTCGCCGCCACAGAGTCATTGGTGCACAAGAACTGGTGGGGTACCTGCACTCTTGTATTCGTACCTGCTTTAGAAGGGAGGTCTAAACTAATCGAAATGCGCTGGAATCGTCGCATCTTCGGACGCCAAGATCGAGGTGCTCCGGTTCTTCCAATTGCTGGGACTTAAACCACCGGGAAAGCCTGCCATTGTTTCTATCGTGCCACCAGACCGTATGGCCTTGAGGAAACCGCACGTCGGCTTTCCGAGTATTCCTGTCAAAGCACATCCTGTGATCATGCCCTCTAAGAAAATTATCCAGGCTCGGCATCCCTTCGAGTCTCAGCCCATCTTTGTCCCATAAGACGAGCTAACACCATGTCAGAAAAAGCCGGTGCGCAATGCAACATGCTAAATGAAATGGACTTACCACACCGAAATCATGCTGGAAATCAGGCCCTTGATCATAACATGGGTCCCACTCTCGGTAGGGCTCACCTTCACAAGCACTATCTTCCCAACAGACGACTTCAAAGAGCGTCGTGCATTTGAACGTCAGGTTTCTCTCTTTGATGAGGACGTCTGTCTCTTTAGCGGCTTGAAGGGCATCGGCATCACATATAGCTTCGAGGTTGGTTAGTTGCACGGTGGCCACGTACTCTGTTGTTTCGAATTGTCGCCGCAAGCATTGGTAGATGACTGGGAGCAGCTTGAAAGGGTAGAGAACTTGGTGGTTGTAACCTCTGCAAATGTAGCGACCTATGCTCGTCGAAACCGTCCGTAGGTTGGGGCATTTTGCAGGATCCAAGAAAGGGAACCCGTAAATGCTTCGAGACTTGGAGAGGGTGAATGTCCGACCTGGGTCCACTTTGACGATTCTGGAAGACACATCCCATCCCGGAGGGAAGTCAGACGGGCAGAAGACGCCCTTCCAGTGCCCACTGATGGTAACAGGAGCGTTGAAGATGACAGATTTCACCTCCAGGTTGATCTGCTTACACACAAGGAGTAATGCAGTCTCAGAAAGCCACCCGCAACTGTACCACCTCCTCTCCGGATATTCGACTCTCCCCTTCGTTATATGGTCAAATTCCGAATAGGGACCCTCATAGTGGCAATAGATTTGGATCTTGGGAATGATGAACTTGAAAATCATGCGTCGGGCCTCTTTTGGTAGACCGAGAAAGGTCGCAGACTCGGCAGTAACGGCGGTATTTGAGTAGGTGGTAGATGACCCCATCTTGGAGATCTGGACAGGGATGGGGTCGAGACGAGCGAGGGGAGAAGGCGTGCTTGTTTGAGAAGACCGCTCGGTCACGAAACAAACAAATGCAAAAAATAGGCGCACTTGAAAATGGGAACAGGTCACATCAACTTGTCGCGGTGGCGCCTCCAGTCAAGGAGGTATAGGATTGAACCGGTCAAGCGGGGAAAGCGTGTGCAGTTCGAGAAAATGGAGTCGCATGCGGCCGCTGGTTGTTTCAGTGCGTCCAGTCAAAGGAAAAAAGTCAAAGGAGAAGTTGAGATGAAGTGAGCGGCGACGTAACGCAGACCAGATTGACATTGTTTGGAAGGGGCATGAATAAACTCCTGACAAGTTTGGTTCTTCTTGTCCTCCCCAATGCAAGGGGCCCACGAACAGATTGGACAGATTCGGCAGGTCAGTGGTGACGACATTCCCTCTTGGACACGAGAGGAAGCTTCATTATGCAGGAGGAGGCTCGACCGCCCAGCGAGGGTCACTTCCCTTGATTATGACGAATTGTCCGATTTGCGTACAGACTGAAGGGAAGGTGAAGAGTAGGTGAGGAGAAGGTCAAAAGAGAGGCGCACAGGAGAGTGGTTCCTGCCACTTTAACCCACAGTCGGCTACTTCGGCTACGGACTCCGTACCATTGAGAGAGTGACCAGGAACATATGCGAGCGAAAGAAAGAGTTACAACTGGTACTTTTGACCACACGAAACATCTCCAGGCCGAACCTTTTTCCAAGTCGGACTCTCTGCCGGGACTGAGGTAGCATTCCTGTCGGGACCCCTCGTTGACAAGAGTCCGAATGCGGTGCAGCGATTGGGTCGGCGGGGTTGGAGGTTGAGGGGCCTAGAAACCCTTGTAGATAAGGTATTACCTTAAAGACCGATCTAACCTGCTGATCCTAGATGAAAATGGTCGTGTCGGGATCGAAGGTTGCAACTCGTCTGAAAGATAGCAAAGGAACAATGCTCTGGTGGAGGTGGGAAGGGGCGACGATCTGGCACGTTGGACACGGCCGGATGCTGTAGCACTTTGAAATTCCCTTCCTGGGCACAGACCTGTCGGTTGCGACCGCACCCCTTGGTCCCAGCCAGAACAGGGCAACATTCTATCCTGACCTCCACATCTCCTCTCGCGAGCACTCCTTCTACCTTGCTCGGAGGATTGGTCGTGTGACGTGGTTCGCGTGACCGTGGGTTCTTTGTGATGGACGACTGTGCCCTGCTCCTGTGCTCTGTTTTCCGAACATGGAATCTGGCATTCTTTCAGTCCAGCACCATCCTCTGTATGAGACAGGCTTCGATGAACATTGAAGACTGTTGGAGCTCCACTGAGAAAAGGAGCTCTGATCTTGCCCCTTTGCCCTTTGCCTTTCGGCAACAAGTTGACATTCACTGCGAACAATTCATAGGAGAACCATCGAGATCGCATCGCTCGTGGCCAAAATGATTTACCTTGGCATTGAAGTCTATGTCTACTCTATGCTTCTATCCAGGTGATCTGCCCTTCTGCCATTGTGCCCATTGAAGTAAAGCCCATCTTCCTCAGCTATCCACCAAATCAAAGAACCGCTAAAACGCTTTGCACAGATGCCTCCCAATCTCTATTTTGGCTTGGTCTATGTCTATCCTCCCTTGGTTGTCGTGATTCGTCATGTAGAGCAGGCAGACAGGTGCCCCGTCACTCGAAGTCCCACATGTCCAGCATTTGGTCCATCTGCTGCTGCCCAGCAACAGCTTCGTCCTCACTATCCTCCTCGGAAGAGAAGATCTTCTTCGGGATTTTGTATTCCACCACGGGAGGCTTCTTGTCTTTCTTCTTGAACTCGCTCTCCAGCAGAGTCGCGTAGCCGTGGTCGAGGAAGTCTTCAAGGTTGTATTGCTGCTTCGTGAATTGCTCGGAGATGATTCGAGCAATGCTTGCGACCGTAGGATGGTAGTGCGACTGGCAGGTTTCGAGTTCCCAGAGGGAGGAGTCGATCGCACCGGTGAGTTGTGGGTTGGGCTCGTTCGGATCAAAGGGATCGTTGCCCAAGTTGTGCTTGAATTTCGTGTAGGGAGGGTAGGGGTTTCGATGAATCATGAACGTGGTGGTCGGGTGTTGTTTGAGAAGGTTGTAGATGAAGGGTATGATGGCCACAATCGCCGAGGGAGGAGCAAAGAGGCATAGTCGCGAGAGACGCTTGATGAAGCTCGCAATGGTTGCCGCAGGCAAGTGATTCGTCGGGGCCAGGAAGACGTCCAAATGCCGAAGCACCCGGCTGCGGTACTTGCTGTGGAGGAGATCCTTATCAAGTAAGGCGTACAAACGAGGGTAAAATGCAGGGTAATCGAGGTTCTTTTTGGTGATAAGGTGGAACAGACCCGTAAGTGCCGGCACTGCGAGCCCCAAGTCCCGCATGTCGAGACTGTCGGTGAAGAAATCCATCAAGATCTCCGGGCGGCGAAGACTGTCAATTGAAACGGGATCTTGAAGCTGCTTGAGCAATTGCTTGCGCTGGGCGGTGGTCATGGGTGCCGCAATTTGGGCGGCGTACCCGTCCGTGGCGGTGGAGGAAGGCATGGTGGGCAAGTGATCTGAAGAAAGGAACAAGGGAAGAGGCGGAAGAGAGCGGTGGGAGAGCACTGCTCTCAGGTTATAAAGGATGTAACCTCCAGACTTCCGTGCTCAATGTGGTCAGTGTCGTGCTCTATTCTCTCGAGGCGAAATGGACCGCGAACCCGCCTGTCGAGCCAGATTTATTTCTGCACATGCAGGTGGAGAATTCGGTGTAAGCCAAGAAGGGGATGGCCGGGAGGCTTGGAGGGGTACGCTGCACGTGCCTGGGCGGTTCGCGCTCGTGACTGGATGACGGCTCCTCACTCCAGGCTCACTAAACTCACCAACTCTCTAAAATGACTACAAGCCTCGCTCGCGCGGTTTGACCTGTGGTGAGGACCACTCGAAGATCGTGCACTAGTACGGAGTATTCGCTATTCCAATCGATGCTACTAATGTTCTTTGCCCCTCATCTACCAAATTCCTGAGTTGCAGGCTATCACATGCTAGTTTTTACGGCTCCTTTCTTGAACTCCGCACAGAGGCCCAATGTAAGATTTGGCATAGGTGACATTTGCATAGTGGCTTTCAAGCGGCTGGACTGCAGGCAAGATCATCCATGATCAGGCTGTGACCAGCCGAAGCCATCCTCGGGTCAACGCAGGCGCCGCCACGAGGGAGCCATCCTAGACCGCGAGCGTGTCTGTGGCATAGCCGCCATGCTTTCAGGCTCCCATCGACAAGCATATCCTAACTGAGGACATGCTACGCAGCTGCGCGATTCGGCGCCACGAAGCTGATGTGGGACTGTGTCTGCGCCGGACCGTATGTCCATATGGAAGTGTTAAAGCACACGCATTTCGATTCTGTGGGTCGTCGCGCAACGGACCGAATCTCCAGCACCCTTTGGCCAGATTCAAAACCACTGTGGCCGCCAATGGGGTACTCGTCACGGCTATCTTATCACACCAGAAGACCTCGTCGTGATCAGAGTTTCGAAGGAGTCCGTAGGCCCGGGCCTTGCAGCTTCAAGGACAGTCAAATTAGCACTTTGGTGGCTGCACGTCGAAACCGGGAGTGGTGTCTCGGTCCAAGATTACCCACCACCGACTAGGATGAGCGACCAGGGCCAGGTACAACAACTGCCCGGCAAAGCTCGTAGACCGGCGCCATCTGTGATCAAGTACATTAGGGCGCAGGGGTAAAGGCCCTACCATGAGGTGATTATGATCGCGATAGAGACTGGTTTGTTCGACTGGTTTGTTCGACTGGTTTCATGTGCTGTCAATATCCATGAAAGATCGACAACCTTTGATCCTCGGTAGTTCTCGATTTAAATATCCTAGGGAAGAATTCGTGCTTTCTGCTGAGTCTTGACGTTCGTAAATATCGTCTGGATGTGTGATGGGTTTGTCGACATAAGTCTGTATTCCTTGACAACGACCTATCGGCTCAAACTACAGGTGTTAAGAACTTTCCTGAGTACATTGAGCTGTTTTTTGGTGAGTTTCATCATATATGGCACTTAACAGCCTATATTCTATTTTCGCGATGGAAGTCCAGTCACGCAAAAGCCCTACATTCACACACAAGTGGTGAGGTGTATATAGCGAGGTTATACAGGTAGAAGACATGGCCAGGTTGTTTCTAACCCTTGAACTAGACCATGTTAGATCAGAAAAGTAATCCGCGAATCGTGACTCACGATTTTCAAGGCATATTCTGCTACTATCACGACGCCATGTTCTCCGTTACCAATCAAACGGGGGCTTTGAATGTTGTCTTGGTCGTTGAAGAACGTCGAAGTTTAGGTCCATCACCCTCCCTCCTCTGATTGGAGTTGCACAACGGCTCTGTCGAGAGGTATATTCCAATGCTGTTTTCTTCTATAAGTTCAGCATCCCGTGCACCTTTCATAAGTTGCTTGTCCATCGTTTCTATGGCTGTTCAATTTGCACTAGCAGCAGCAGGGGGCTGGATGCATGCGCACGATATCATTCCTGCCGCGAACCGAACACATATTCCAATAGTAAGCGGGCTTTGGCAAACATTGGGATTCCGACTACGCGGGTGACATGAGGTGAAAACCTCTCGATACATAGGCAGGACAAATGCTCGCCTGCTTCGAGTTCCGATGACAGTCCCGGTTGGCGCTTATAGGGAGGAGCACTTGCTCGTACTCGTGTTGTTCGTTCGCGGCGCCGTAGAATCCCACCTAGCCATATGCAGTTTAGCGCTCAACCGAGCTTCTGTCAATCGGCCAGGATCAATTCTCGCAACGTCAGGGAGCTTCACGACCCGCTGCTCAGGCAAAGATATCACCACAACAATGGCGTCCAGACTGGCGAGGAGTGTGGCTGGTTAGTTCCCTCGCAATCGTCCCGAGCTCGCAATGACCAACAAGGAGGGAACGAACTGACAAGGATGTGTTTTTTTCTGCAGGAGCCAGTAAACTCCGCCCATCAACCGTCGTCCCTCTCCGTGCTCTCGCAGCTAGCACCCCGTTAACCACGTCACGGTTTCAGTCGAACGTGCCGGCCCAGCAAGATCCCAAGAAAGCCGCCCAATCCATCGTCGATGCCCTTCCCGGCTCGTCTCTCGCGTCCAAGACCGCCATCCTCTCCGCCGGCGCCGGTGTTTCCGTCTGGGCCATCAGCAATGAACTCTACGTCCTGAACGAGGAGTCCGTCGTGGCCTTCTGCCTGCTGTCCGTCTTCTACGGTATCTTCAAATACATGGGCCCGATGTACGGCGACTGGGCCGACGGCCAAGTCCAGAGGATCAAGGACCTGTTGAACGAGGCGCGCGCAAATCACGCCGGCGCAGTCAAGGCGAGAATTGAAGAAGTCAAGCCGTTGAGCAACGTGGTGGAAATCACCAAGCAATTGTTCGAGGTGTCAAAGGTACATAACATTCATCCCCCCTTCAGCCCCGCGGGGGGGACATGTGTGCAATTAAACAGTCCACACACGCCCACACGCATGCCAAAAAATCGTTTACTGACGGGAGAGTCTAGGAAACCGCCCGCCTCGAGGCCCAAGCCTTCGAACTCGAGCAGCGCACCGCTCTGGCCGCCGAAGCCAAGACCGTCCTGGACAGCTGGGTTCGCTACGAGGGCCAAGTCAAGCAGCGCCAGCAGAAGGAATTGGCCGATAGCATCATCGCCAAGGTGACCAAGGAGCTGGAAAACCCCAAGGTGCTGCAGCAGATTTTGACGCAGAGTGTCGCCGATGTGGAGAGGTTGGTTGCGAGTAAGAGCCAGTGAGTGAAGTGATACGGGCGCTTGGAGACTCGGGCAATAATGCCTGGGGATTGAGATCAGGACGCACTGAGTGGGGTGAGACGGCGAGGCAGAGCAAAGATGTGGGCTGAAAAAGACCTTCACGCGGGAAGATCGTTCAATGTTGTACATAAAATAGCTCTCTTTAGAGGCCTTCACGCCACAGGGGTATCATTGCCTTTTACACCGTTTTGAAGCTGCCCAGCTTCTGCGCCGCGACATGCGTATTCATCCATCTTAAGGTGTCAAACCACGAGGTATTTCTCCGTCACATCCCTCGCCAGCTCCATATTCCCACTCATTGCATAAATCGTAGACATGGCATACGCCGCGTCCATGGTGAAATCCGTGTGCATCAGCGTGCCCTCTTGGCCAGCACTGATCGAGGGAACCGCCAAAGAGAGCATCTTCCCATAGCTCCTGAGAGCCAAATCCGCCATTCCAAGCATGTGGTAGCACCGCGCACGATTGAACTCGATTTCTCGTTCGACCAACTCTTCTAGACCGTCTAGGTCCAGCTGCCTCTCGCTCACCCTGTCGTGCTCCCCTTTCCGCGGCTGCAGCTTTCTTCGTGCCCACCCTCGTCTCGCATCCGCATACTGCTGGAAAAAGGCCCATCCTTGCAGTAACATCATGTGCCGATTACTGCACCTCCTCATGAAGGTGTGGTGCATATAACTCAACGCAATGCTCAGTAAGATGACAGGGTTCTCAGGGTCAAGGGACTGTGCGCGGAAGAAGTAGTTCAACGCACCGGTCAGGGTGCCTGCTGCATTGAGGATCTGGCCGTACAGAAGGAGAAGGAGGGCGTTTAGTTCTGTGACTTCTGAAGGCTGTTGCTGGACATGTGGTTGTAGGGAAGTGGCCCTACGCTGCTGTTCAGGTTGATCCACGAATCCTGGAGTCCCTGACTGTCGTTGCTCAGCCTGTTGTATGGGCCCAGGAGTTTCTCCAGTGCTCTCTCTGACGCGGGCATTTCCGTATGCTGGAGTCTGAGTTGCAGTCCTCTCACCGACTTCTGTGCTGCGAGCACCCTTGGATGCTGGTGTGCCTGCGAAGTCGTCCCTGCTGCGGAAGCTTTGCTCTTCACCATCTACACCCTTCCGCATGAAATCTGGTACCGGCCCGAATTCTGGGGGGTTATAGTCCTTCGGCAAGGACGAATCTGCCTGGAGGAGCTGTTTTAGGACGAATTGATGCATCGACCGGCCGCGAAACATGGCATTCTTCATCTGTCCTTCTTTGCCGCTCACATCGAGCTCATGTGGATACACCAGGTTGATGGCTGCGAACAGTCGGTACACGTCGTTGTTGAACTCGTACGTCTTCAGGAACCACCGTAAGACCACGTTGTAAAGCGTGTCCTCATCCCGGAGAGCCATAGCACAGGCAAGGTATGTGACATGGATTTGCAATAGTGCTTGGTGGTCGCGCTTCCAAATGATGCAACCCAACGCCGCATCAATCGTGGTGTAACAGCGGTGCTGGGCGTCTGGATCGGGGCTGTGCGACAGGAGAAGAGCGTATTCGAGGAAGATGTCCAGCCAGTCCGAGAAGGCGATCTCGCGATACTCTGTCGGCATAGACGATTCCACCGAGGGAATCGGGATGTCTGGGTCGACCTCTTGTCCTTCGGCCTGGTTCAGTTCCTGTTGTTCTTGCCATCTCTTCCTGGTTTCTAGCAACGCCTCACGGGCGAGGCCACTGACCTTCATGATCCGATCGTCGGCGTAGAAGGTGCGATTGCCCCTAAAGTCTTTAAGGAGTGTGTCGGCACACCCCATCCATGTATGTTGGGCAAGCTCGTCGCCGTCCCTCATAGCCTCGGTGCTGTCTAGCAGGCTTTGGTAGAGCCCATTGATTGCATCGGTCCGCCGTGCATCCCTCTCCTTGGCCGTGGGTCGTTTCACCCTGAACTCGTATTTTGGCGGTGCCGCTTCGAACCGAGCTGGGGGTCGATCTTGTCTGTTTTTCGCGACCTTCTTACCGATCATCCTTGCCATCTGCCGCACATTTTCAGGTTGCAGGTCTTCGCCATGTTCCAAGTCATCTTCGGGTCGATTGTCCCTATCTCCCTCTCCGGCCAATGTCGCCCCGGCTGGCGGTCTCCTTGGCAATCGCTTTCTGTGCCTCCCTCTCCCGACCAAGTCTAGTCTACTCTCGATTCGCTCAACCGGCACCCCACCAGTATAGTCTCCCGAAAGCTGGAAAGCTTCCTTGAGTGCCTTTTCTGCTTCTTCGCGGGCATGGCGTAGCTCCTTCGTCTCGTACTTGCGCTTGCCATGATTGGGAAGTAAACTCTCTGCAAGGCGAACGGCCTCCCGAGCGTTTTCCATCGCCATTTCCTTGTCGCCAAAATCAGCAAAGAGTCTAGAGAGCTGACTGCAGGCCTCTACAGACTTCTCATCCCCTTGCCTGGCCTCCTCGTAACATTCGACCGCTTGCAGCTTGTTCCCGCACATGTAGGAGCTGGCTCCGATACCCAGCCAGAACGCCGTGTGTGAATACGCGTTGGTCTCTTTCAGAGCTTCGTAATAGCGCAAAGCCTGATCGTATTCTTTAGCTTCGTGCAAGGCTTCGGCAACTTCCAAGAACAAATCAGGGTACTCGTAGACGCTTGCGCCCTCATCTCTGGCCTCGGGTTCGAGCCACTCGATATGAGCCAACGCTTCATCCAAAGCCTCCTGACCTTGCCGCAGGCGGAGCATCCCCAGTCTGACTCTGATTTCTAGTGGAAGTCCCGCACCGTATGCTTCAGATGGGTACTTGCCTGGAACAAACTCAGGCACCAGGGCTCGGCGAGGTACATCATCCGAGTCAAATTCTCTGTCGTCGTCGGTAAACTCGTCCCAGTAACTTTCTTCGGCCCTGCCGAGTAGCCAGCGCGATAACTGCTTCAGCACTTTCAGAGCGTTGGGGATGGCTAGCTCGGGTGGTTCTTCAAGGGCAAGGATTTGGGCGTAGACGAGTATGTCGGCCCAGGAGAAAGACTCCTCATCTTCGATCCCATTCTCTCGGTAGTAGGTCAGAGTGTTTTCATATACTTCTTTCGCCCGGGTAATGTCCCTCATGTCAATACATATCTCTGCAATCTGTCGCAACACACTGGAGTTTCTGGGCATCACCTCAAGGATAGCCTCCAGATCTCTCATAGCTTTGCTATAGTTGGTCAGCTCTCTATTGACAGCAGCTCGTTGGAATCGGGCTTCAATGTGTCTGTCGCTAGCACTGCCGACATGGATGATTCGAGAGAAGCAGTAGCTGGCCTGTTGCAAAGCAACCTCACGCCTACCCTTGTACCGTTCCAGATGCGCGGACGCTGCTTGGAACCATACCTCAGGATCAGTCGGGCTTGCGTGGGCGGCCAGAAAGAGGGTAGCCAGAGCATTCTCATCTTCACCCCGTGAGAATAAGAGTTCGGCTCGGAGAGCATGAGCGGAGTAGATCTCGGGGTTGACCGCGACGGCCTTGCTGACTAGCTCGAGAGCTTTGTCGGAGTCTTGCTCGTCAATGAAAGCTTCCAGTGCCTGCGTGTAAAGTGCGTTGAATTCAGGGCCGGGGTCGATGGCAGGTCGAGGGCCGATTTTCATGCCCTTGCTCCATCCGCCGGGCTGTCCTGTTCCCTTCTTGCGTCGCTTCCTGGGCTGACGGTCCGAAACTGGGATTTTGGGGCGGCCTCTCTTCCTGCCACCAGTGGGGACGGTACCGCCAGCGTCCACGGCGTCCGGATGCGGTGGCAGTTCGTCAGATTCGGTCATGGGCACATTGGAAACTTCCCCAAGTTGAACCTCAGCCGGCGGCTGTCCCCCTGTTCGGGCCACATGTTGAGGAACACCCTGCACTGGATCATCTCCGCGATGGAATCGCTGTTGGGGGAGATCTGAAACGTGAGTTGGGAGGCCATCAGGGGCTTGATTGGTCGGGGGTGGGTAGATCGATGTGTACAGTGGCGTGTCCTGCACGGCATCCCCAGGTTGTTGAGCGTGTGCTGAGTGGTGGTTCAATATCTGTGGTCGTGATGGGGACGGGGGTCGACCGAAAGCCAAGAATGTGCTGTGAGCTGGTGCAGCTGGGTGCTGTTGTTGCGGTTGATACTGGGAGAAGAAATGCCCTGCAGACAAGGTTTGTTCCAGAGATGTCGCTGTGTGCACTGGCGCATGGGGGCCCAGTCCACGAAGAGGACTCACCAAGCCTAATCCATCGTCCTCAAATGCTGGTGGTCGCCGCTCCGGGGTTTGTGGACGCACCTCCTCTGGGGTTAGCGGCGGAATGTAGGCCTGCCATGAATATTGCGACACGCTGAAAGACGACGCAGTGGTTGTGGGAGGCGCCGACCCGTCAGGGTTGAGGCCACTCATCTCTCATGGTCGTCAGCGTCGCGGCAAGAGGGAATCTGCCGATCGCTGGTGCACGCTTTCCGACGAGTCTAGCACGGGCAAAAGCAACAGTAAGGATGCGCAGGTCGGTGTCGTTTGTCTCGTTGAGGAAATTTTCTCCGTGCCACCACGGGCCAAGGAGGAGAATGACTAACGCGGATAGCGCGTCACTGAGGGCGAATTCTCGGGATGGAAGTGCCAACTGACTGATCATTCACTTCACGCTCAGCACTACCGCCAATCCCGGGTTCCGCAGGACTTAAGGGAACAAGCTCCGCGAGGCACGAAAATGATCGGGAACGATCCCGGATAGCGACCTGAGTGACGAGCCCCTCCATGGCATCTCATCATCGCTGCAGAAAGCCCCGGGACCCCACCTGCTGCTCCTCAGGCTGGGCTCGCTGGCTGCGTCGCGGCGTGAGGAAAACAAAAACCCCACTCGGCACGGTTGATGGTTGATATTTCCTCGTCCTCCTGTTGCTCTACGTGATCTCCCTGACTCCTTCGTTCATTGTACCTTCACCGATACTCGCCCATCCATCCATCATGCCGGCCGACACTGTTGGAAAGGTAAGTCACGCCAGGTGCTTCAGACGACTCGGGCTTGTGCTGACGACAGGTTTCGCTAGACCATCACTTGCAAGGTATGCTCTCGTGCACGCCTCCCCGTCGCTGTCAGCAATTGACTGGGTTCAGGCTGCCGTCGCCTGGGAGGCCGGCAAAGACCTTACCATCGAAGACGTCGAGGTCGCTCCCCCCAAGGCCCACGAGGTCCGCATCCAGATCTACTATACTGGCGTCTGCCACACGGGTATGCCTAGCACGTCACGGGGAAGAGCCGGAAGCTGAAATGAGACACAGATGCATACACCTTGTCCGGCAAAGACCCGGAGGGCGCCTTTCCTATCATCCTGGGCCACGAAGGTGCTGGCATCGTCGAATCTGTGGGAGAGGGTGTCACCAACGTGAAGCCCGGGGACAACGTTGTGGCGCTCTAGTACGTCGTCCTTTCTGTGACTGGATCTGGCAACTGACCTTGAAAGCACACCGGAATGCAAGGAATGCAAGTTCTGCGTATCTGGCAAGACCAACCTCTGTGGCAAGATCCGAGCCACCCAGGGTAGAGGTGTGATGCCCGATGGCACGTCGAGGTTCAAGTGCAAGGGCCAAGACCTTCTTCACTTCATGGGTACCTCCACCTTCTCGCAATACACCGTCGTCGCCGACATCTCCGTCGTGGCCATCACCGACAAAGCTCCGATGGACAGAACCTGTCTGCTGGGTTGCGGTATCACGACCGGCTACGGTGCTGCCGTCATTACCGCCAATGTCGAAAAGGGCTCAAACATCGCTGTTTTTGGCGCGGGCTGTGTCGGTCTGTCGGTTATCCAGGGCGCCGTTAAGAACGGTGCGGGCAAGATCATCGTGGTCGACGTCAACGACAAGAAGAAGGAATGGGCTGCCCAGTTTGGTGGCACCGACTTTGTCAACCCCACCAAGCTGAATGGTCAGACCATCCAGGAGAAGCTGATCGAGATGACCGACGGCGGCTGTGACTATACCTTTGACTGCACGGGCAACGTCCAAGTCATGAGATCGGCGCTCGAGGCCTGCCATAAAGGCTGGGGCCAGTCCATCATTATTGGTGTTGCCCCAGCCGGTGCCGAGATCTCCACAAGGCCATTCCAGCTCGTCACTGGTGTAAGTTTGACCAAAGCTGTCCTCGACTGAGATGATTACTGACCTGGGGTGATTTACAGAGAGTCTGGCGTGGTTGCGCTTTCGGAGGTGTCAAGGGCCGCACTCAACTGCCTGGGCTGGTCCAAGACTACCTGGACGGCAAGCTCAAAGTGGACGAGTTCATCACCCACCGTCAGCCCTTGGACAAGATCAACGAAGCATTCCATGATATGCATGCCGGCGACTGCATCCGATGTGTGGTTGACATGAGGGAAGCCTGACCACACTCGGGGTAACACAATTTCTTCCGGTTGATCTCTCAACAAGCTGACTTTGTCTCCGCGCAGCCCCCGCCTCTGAACAAAAGACAGGTCCTAGAGGGCCTGAACCTTCGTGATTCGACGATGGTCAAGCGGGCGTGTCGCTCTCCGATTGCAATTGCCTGCGCCATTCATCAAGGGGGAAGACCGCAATGTGCAAGATACCTGTAGGCGGCCAAAGAAAAGTACTGAATTGATTGATCGAACCATGACATGACACCTGATTCTTCCCTTTTGCACGCTCGCACAGCAACTTCCAAGCCCTCCCTGGGCCTCAAAGTATGAAGGGGCAAGGCTGTGCCCAGATCAGGAGTGCCAGGATTAGTCCTCCGAAGAGCGCAATTCAGTCCGGCTATTTCCTCTCTGTTGGATTCCCTTGCGAACGTAATGCTTCATGTGAGAGTAGAAGTTGCCTTGAACAATTTAACCATCTTGAGAACTCCTCGTCGGATAGAATTCGACATCTCGAAGCACGAAGATATCAGCACCAGAAGCAGCAATAGGCTGACCTGTGATGTTGTGCCTGCAAAGTGCTAGGGCCAAACGGGGTTGAAACATGGACAACGTGGCAGACGGACAGGGTGCGGCTGCTTCTTCTCCGGGGCTCGAGGCTGCCGTCGGCCTCCTGTTGAGCCCTAGATCTCGGAAGCTGGCCATCCCGGCGAGCTTCCACTTTAGGGGCGTTTAGTGGCGCTTCCACTCCTCAAGCATTCCCAGTTTCGGCGCTCGTCGGTCTGACATTGCACGGCGATTGGTAAACTTTCCTGTCTTCCAGAAACAGCTGACCCTTTCGAGCAAACAAATGCCAGACGTGCGGGAGCCCAAACAAGCCTTCCCTGACTGTTCCCGGCAACTAAGCGTCAAGCCTTCCCACCTCGATCTCGGGGGCTTCGTACCCTCGCTTGTGGTGGCGGATCCAGTACACCCACTTCGCACTTTCCATACAGTCTTAATCCCGCCCTTCCGGCATCAGATTCAGCATGATAACTTCAGCGGCCGTGCTCCGCTGTTCTGCGAAACATCAGCCCCAGACTCTTTGCTTAAAGAGTCATCTCTATCATCAAAATTGGCCAGCAGCATGGCTCTATAGCATTCCAGTCGCCTCGAGGACCCGTCGCTCACCGCAGCACGTTCTATCCAAATCACCGTCGATGTCGCCACCACTCTGACTAGCCGTCCCATTTTTGAAGCGTGCTTCTGTGTTCGAGGTTGCAAACCCTCTCAGAAAGATTGCTACCGCCTGTCAGAAGCGCCAACTCAATATGCACCACCGCACGGATGTTGAGGCCTCCGACCCGTTGCTGAAGGAAGGAGCGGACCAGCTGGGAAACGGGTACCAAAGTTATGGCTCTCAGTCTCGGAGCGAAAATGTAGACTTGGACTTTCCTATGCGTGAGCCGGCTCCCTGATCGATGGCCCAAATTCCAGTTCTAATGGTCAAGTAGCAAGCTGGGCACAAGCAACAATGTATGGGCACGGCAAGCAGCTGTTACCTCAAGCTATCGCCCATCGAGGCTTCAAGGCCGAACACCCCGAGAACACGATGGACGCTTTCGTAGGCGCTGTCAAAGTGGGGGCACATGCCATCGAAACCGATATCCACCTGACCAAGGACGACGTGGTGGTTCTTTCTCATGTAAGTTCCCACCCTGTGCGTGAGGCGGTGTCACTGATTTTGCAGGACCCTGACCTGAAACGATGCTTCGGCTCGAAGGAGAAGATCATCGAGTGTGACTGGGAGTTTTTGAGCAGCGTCCGCACAATCCGGAAGCCACACGTACCCATGCCACGGCTTCAAGACCTGCTTGAGTACGTTGCGCAGCCCGGCCTGGAGCATATCTGGTTGTTCCTTGACATCAAGTTGGACAACAATTCCGACGATGTAATGAGGCTAATCGCGAAGACACTGGCGTCTGTTCACCCTGGTTCCCGGCCGTGGAACAACAGAGTCATCCTGGGGATCTGGGCCGCCAAATTTCTTCCGCTCTGTACCAAGTATCTGCCCGGATTCCCCGTGTCGCATATCGGGTTTTCCACGGTCTATGCGAGGCAATTCCTGAAAGTACCAAATGTGTCGTTCAGCATCATTCAGAAGGCCCTAATCGGCCCATTCGGCTCCCGTTTTATGCGCGACGTCCGCAGAGCGAATCGATCACTATACGCCTGGACGGTTAACGACACAAATCTCATGAAGTGGTGTATTCAACATCGGCTGGCTGGAGTCGTCACAGATGATCCGAAGAGATTCAGGAAGATATGTGAAGAGTGGGACGATCAGAAAGAGCCGCCAGTGAGACAGACGTGGTTTCAGTGGCTGTACACGATGTATGTGTGGGTGTTGATCGCTGTTTTCTCCCGGCCCTTTAGGCGCAAATTTCCCGAGACGGTAGAGCAGTATATTCAGAAGAAGAATATCCGAGCAAAGGCAGCCGAAACGGTAGAGGAGCTATGACTCGAGGGATGGACCAGACCGTCAGAACACCGGCGTTGGGTAGACACATGAAGCATAGTTCACAGAAGACGACAGGCCATACCTCATAAGAGGACGGGTGTCGCTGAATACGGAGCAATGGTTGAAGGTGCGAAAAAATCTATGGAAGATGGACCACATCGGAAAAGGCGTCATCAATTATCATATGGCAGGCAAAAAGCTGGCAACGTTGAGTCGAACGTGAAGCTCAACTGTATGCTACTGTGTGAAGCTCAACTGAAGTGAATACCTCGTCTCTCAGTCTTCCTTTCACCCCCGTGCCCCCCACTTCGACGCGTGACTTTCGCGCGTCGTACCTGGTACACTTGGGCTTCTATTTACCCATTCCCCCCTCCCCCATAGCCCTCACCAGCAACTGCCCACACCGCTACCCATGCCTCGCGAGATCATTACCATCCAGGCAGGCCAGTGCGGAAACGCCATCGGGTCTCGCTTCTGGCAACAACTATGTCAGGAGCACGGCATTTCGCGCGACGGGAACCTGGAAGATTTCGCGACCGAAGGCGGTGACCGCAAGGACGTTTTCTTCTACCAGTCCGACGACACACGCTACATCCCGCGCGCGATCCTCATCGACCTGGAACCGCGCGTGATCAACGGCATCCAGAGCGGCCCGTACAAGAACATCTACAACCCGGAGAATTACTTCATCGGGGAACATGGCATGGGCGCAGGCAACAACTGGGCGGCCGGGTACGCTGCGGGCGAGAGGGTGCAAGAGGAGATCTTCGACATGATCGATCGAGAGGCCGACGGGAGCGACTCGCTCGAGGGCTTCATGTTGCTGCATTCCATCGCCGGCGGCACGGGGTCGGGCCTCGGATCATACCTCCTCGAGCGTATGAACGACCGGTTCCCTAAGAAGATCATCCAGACGTACTCGGTGTTTCCCGATACCGCGACAGGCGACGTCGTGGTCAACCCTTACAACAGTTTACTCACCATGCGGCGCTTGACGCAGAACGCCGACTGCGTCGTGGTTCTCGACAACGGCGCCCTGTCGAGCATCGCGTCCGAGAGACTGCATGTGCAGGAGCCCTCTTTTCAACAGACAAATCAACTGGTCTCAACGGTCATGTCGGCTTCGACTACGACGCTCAGGTACCCGGGCTACATGCACAACGACCTCGTGGGAATCATTGCCTCGTTGATTCCCACGCCACGATGCCACTTCCTGATGACCGCCTACACTCCCTTCACGGGCGACAACGTGGACCAAGCGAAGACGGTCCGCAAAACCACGGTGCTCGACGTGATGCGCCGCCTCTTGCAGCCCAAGAACCGAATGGTCTCGATCAATCCCTCAAAGTCCTCGTGCTACATCTCTATCCTGAACATCATTCAAGGCGAGGCTGATCCCACAGACGTGCACAAGTCTCTCCTCCGCATCCGAGAACGCCGCATGGCGAACTTCATACCCTGGGGCCCTGCTTCAATTCAGGTGGCTTTGACCAAGAAATCTCCTTACCTCCAGAACACGCACCGAGTGTCGGGGCTCATGCTTGCCAATCACACCAGCGTTGCAACGCTTTTCAGACGGATAGTGGTGCAGTACGAGAAAATGCGCAAGAGGAATGCATACCTGGAGCAATACAAGAAGGAAGCACCATTCTCGGAGGGTCTGGGTGAATTCGACGAGGCGAAGGAGGTGGTCATGGGCTTGGTCGGAGAATACGAAGCTGCCGAGAAGGACGACTACCTTGATCCTGATGCTGGAGAGAGGAAGGCGGATGGTGCTTGATTGGCGACGGCGCTCCCATCATCGATCCTCGAATGACTGCATCGAAGAGAACAGATGATGCCCAGCGTCAGAGCCGAGTTGAATTGCAACTTTGAATGACTGCATGAGAAATGATGGCACGATGGCATATACTAACCGTCTAAACGACCACGAGTTTTGACCACTTGGCAACAGCAACGTGGGGCGGCGAGGAGTTTCATGTTGAAATGCGAACGAGCTGTGTTGCAAAGCACAGTAGACGCGCCTTTTGCTGCAGTGCTAGCAGATGTCTCCCACTTCCCCAGTCACACAAATACCAGCAAAGGAAGAGCAAACATGGCGAGTAGCAGCGAGCTGACCGGGGTCCCACCTGCAAATGCATATTGATGCATGTGTCCTCCATATTACTGTGAGCACATGATCAACGTGTTATCTTGAATCAACTGAGGGCCATAGTGTGATTGTTGGGAAATCACACGCTCTGATAACGGTCAACGCCGTCCGCAAACCGGCGTCGGACACGAGACGAGCAGGTGCAGACACGATGGTTGTGATCAGACTTGTTTGCTTTCTCACGCCGGCTGCGTTTGAACGAGAGCAAACGGTTTCATGCCCGATGCCGCATTCGGCGGCAGCAAGCCAACCGGGCCTTTTCTACAAAGACGCGGCCCAACTACAAACTGCGTATGAGGTGAGGACAACAAACAATGTGGGCTGTTGTTGCTGCAAGCCATAGGTGACAACAACGCAGTTGTGTCAAAGTCTCTTGGCCGGTCGACTAGATTTGGACATGCTTTCGGTGTATTTCGCGAGTACCAGCGCGGGCAGTCCGTTTGCGGTTTACTCCTTCAGAAGCGCAACCTCTCAAGCGCCCGGCCACTGCGGTCAGCGGTATTAGTAGCACAGGCATAGCATGTGAGGGTCCAGGTCCCAAGCGCGGACCGGACTGGGTAATGATCTGGACCCTCAGGGACAGCCGGTTGGGTCGGGCGGAGATCGTGCACGGCTCCGACGGAGCGCCTGTTGAGAGAGTTGTGAGAGCATGGTGTCGAATGAAGTGAGACGACCATGAATAGAGGCAGACGAGGCCTACGAGGACGAGCACCGTCTGTCGCCCTTGCCACCTCTTCGCTGCGCAATGACTTCGAAGGCTATCGAAACGAACAGCTGGGCCTCTGAGTAATTAATTAACTGACCAGGCGCTTCGTCCTATCACATTGACATCAGATCCAGCTGAAAATCTGTTCATCACGAGGATCTCTGTTCGCCTTTCGGCGCTGCCATTGATAATCGAGCCCTCCTCGCCTCTTCCGAGTGCGGTTTCGGGCCTTTGCAGTGCATTCCCATTGACTGGGCAGCAGTACCGCACGGCCGCGTAGCTCCTCATTCGCGCTCGTTCTTTTGGTTGCGAACTATATTCTCCAGAGCTGCTGGCTTTCCGGTGTCCCATGTGCTGGCTGCGTTCTAAAGTATCCGATCCCTTGGATCCGCCATCCACTCCACCCAGACGTGATACGTACCCACATTGTAGGATCCCATCGCCTCCAAAGCAGCCACCCTGGCGCTACTCGTAGTCCACCTGAACTAGCCACCTGCTGCCTCATCGTTTGTCTCTCATCCCTGCTTCGGACCATCTGACTCGGGCCTCGCTACGACGGAGTACCATCCACTGCCAGACGATACATTACACGCTTCTGCCCTTCTCGCAATCTTCACTCCTCACCTACCACTCCTACACTGCGTACCGTCCACGAACCTCTCTTCCAACAACACCTCATCAAGCTCATCCTAGTGACTGGTCAACACTGTCTCCCGGACTAGTACCATACCCTCATTAGCCGGCCGAAGCTCCGCTCTTCCCCAGCATCCGAATTCGTCATCAGTCACGAGCCTATTCTGCTGCATCAGACGGCCGTCACCCGCTCCTTCTGTTAAATCCTGATCAAACTCTCCATCTCACTCCTGGTCTTCTCTACACCCACCTCACCGTCAACATGAATCGCTCAAGATCAGGCTCTGCCGCCTCCAACTCATCCAGTAAGGAGCTTCCTGCCGACAACATGGCTATCCAGGTGCAAATCAGTGGTGGCAAGAGTAAGCAGTGCCTTCTAGAACTCGCGCGAGTTGGTATCCTGACAAATGCCTCAACAGCGATCAAGCTAAACGTGCGACCCGTTCACACCGTCTCCAACGTCCTCGAATTCCTTTCCGCATCAACCAATCTACCAGCCGACGTACAGCTCATGCTCGACGGCAAGCCACTCGAACCATCCACCACTGTTGGCGAGCTCAAGCTTGAAGAATCATCGACTCTGAAGCTTTCGTCGCCGTCGCGAAGCCCTACAGCCTCAGATTCATCGCAACCACAGCCAGACATGACGGCCATCCAACCTCCGACTCCCACTTCGTCCACCCCGGCTCCTTCGTCTGGCGCTTCAACCCCCAAGAAGAAGTCGAACCGGCCTCGCTGCTCCAAGGACGGATGCAAGACGGCGGCTCAACCCATCGTCGGGGATTGCGGGTTCTGCCAGAAGCGCTTCTGCGGGAAACACCGCATGTTGGAGTCTCATAATTGCGAAGGCCTGGCGGACGCTCGGAAGGCGGATAAAGAGAGAAATGCAGCCAAATTGGAGGGAGAGAGAACTGTCATGCTCCGCGGCCTATAACTGGCAGCCATGCACTGAGAATGTCATGGAAATGGCCATGTTCATCATGTCGATCTGGGTAAAGTCGGAGGAGAGAACACTACAGTCACCATTTTGTTGTTATGCGTCGTCTTTTTTTCTTCACTCAGCGCAGTCAGTGATGATTACTGCGCGGCGTTTGGGTGACGGCCTGGTCAATCCATGGGCGGTACACTGGGAATCGTATTCATGAGGCCGCGAATCTGGGTTAAAGGCTCATGGGATGGGGAATCAATTATGGCATTCTCAAGCTACAGTTATGAGTACGGGACACGGGTATCCTTGGTATCCCTGGCAAGGCGCCATGGCTCGCAACAAGGGATCCAAGCTGGATTTTTGCCTTTGCCTTTTCTGGGCGTGCTGGTCAAAATGGCATTCGGCCTCCTCGACGGGTATCATACAGTATACAGAGGTAGATCGACCAATGCAATCAAGGAACCGCCGTGGTGAAAGACTCATCGACGTTCGTTTCATCCCCACTGAAATCCATGTTCCACCTTTTGCTCAGAGCGATGCCGAATTACTGTCTACGCTCGAAAGTCAATGCTGGCAGGCAGTCGCGAAGATGAATAAAGCAGCCACAGATCGAAATGCCTGGTTTGCCTCCATTCTTCGTTTCGGCAACACTTGCTCTTCAGGCAACGAAGACGGTTCGAAGCGCGGCTGTCTGGAGGAGCACAGGAGTTACTCCGTACAACGCAGCACAGCCCGATAAGGTATCACGTGCACTTCACGTGGGTGCCGATATCGCTGTTCCGGCACACCTGGACGAAATCACGCGGCCCGATCTTTCCTTCTTGGGTGTACGAGGTACCGCATATTGAAAACATCACGCCTCTGAGGAGAACCGTTGAGTATCTATCAGAAGGGACCTTCGCCTGGGAATCTTTCACCGCGAAGTGCCTTCGTCTCATCCGTATGTCTATTGAATTTGGAGAGCAGACGTGTCAGCCAAAGCCCCCTTCGTGAATCATAGGGGTTGTCCTGGCGATCGGTGTGTTCCCAGCCCTACTAGTTAGTTGGGCTAGGACAATATCACGTCTGGGACGGCGGCCTTTCTCAGCACATGCCGTCGACCAGGACCACTATTACTACTACTGTACTCCGCTCCGGTCACAGGGCAGGGGCAGGGACAATGCCCCATTCCAATCCCCGGTGAACCAGATCTGCAGAGGTGGAAATCTCGAGGGTGACTTAGATAAGTCCCTTGCATGTGCATCTCACAAGCTACCTAACATATGTATGTACATTCATGAGACACAAAGCCAACACATCTTGGGGGTCGCGGCACCCATGGGCAGGTCAAGCGTGCCGTTCCTGCCACTGTGGCACAGAGGCGTTGTCAGAGCCAGGCAGGGTACATAATTCCGAAGGTGTGTCCTCCGCGTGACGCCCAAGTGGTGCTTGTGCTTGTGGTTTCATTTGACAGATCTCACTTACTCTAGCGGTAGCTGTAGCTGCCTCTGAGGCTCCAGGTTTAACGGCGTCGAGAATACTCGGTACGTAGTCCCAAATGGATGATACCCCCGAAGAAAGTCGCTCCACCCGCCCGCCACTGCTCCTGCTCCTACCCCTGACTGCACGCGTTTCGTGGCAGACCGGCTCCGTATGTATGTATGTATGTACTCTCGACGCCACGAAAGCCTAGAACCGCAAAGGGACCGCTGGACGGCCATATTTGAAATGCGAGCGTCTGCGAGGCCCTACAGCGAGGAAGAGAAAGAAAACCGCCCACCCATGCTTCGGAGGTCGGAGAGATGTGACGAATTCACCTACTGCCCCAGCCCGTCCTGTCAATCCCATGACGACGACCCAGAGGAGGAGGTCCGATGGCGAGGCATAAAGCCAACCAGCCAGATATTTTCCTACGAATGAGGAACTCACTATTTATACCTGGTGGTCTGCCGGGAGAGAGCACACAGAGGAATTCCACAGAGCGGGCAACGCAATTGATATGTCCAATACACACACACACACACACACATACACACGTGCGCTGCTTCGCTCCCCACGTCAGACAGACAAGTCAATCAACTAATACTCACTTACCGCCGAGGTGTGGCGTCCGCATACGTTCCGTCCGCAACAACTCCCACCTTCACTGCACGCCATCCTTCATGACCATGTTCGGTGCAATAGTAGGGGATATTCCCGACGTTGCAGACCTGGCAGACATACCGGCACCACCAGAATACCCAGCTCCGCAATCTCTATTGGTGCGAGCCGCGCGTGACGGGGAGCTGTCCAAGGTCGAGGCTCTTTTCGACGATCCGAAGACCGAGATATCGGAACAGGACAAACGCGATGCTCTGACAGCTGCTGTCTCCTGCGACCGTGCCTCAATCGTGTCGTATCTCTATCGAAAGGAACCGCACCCACGGCAGGGGATGTTTGTGCAGCCATCGAACACAAGGCAATTCGCATTCTCGAAGCCTTCTTCGAGCATGACGCCACCCTGATCAACAAGCCCATCTCCGACACCTTCCCTCCCTTCCTGGCGTAAGTGGCCCCCCTCGCGCATCCCCCACGATAACTGCTCTCCATGCAACATTCACACGAGTCAGGAAATCGTTTTTCGATCCCGCCCTTGCGTTGTGGTTCCTCCACAAAGGTGCCGATCCCAATGCGCGGTGCAGGTACGACATGACGCCCCTCTCGATTGCAGCCCAGGATTCCAGTCTGGAAATCGTCAAGCTCCTGTTGGAGCATGGGGCTTCGGTGCGGTTCGGACAGCCGCTGCACTACGCGGCAAGACGCGAGCATCCCGACTTGGCCATCATGGAGGCGCTTCTCGCACGAGGTGCCGGAGTCGACGAGATCATGTTCGACAGCGATCCGCTCTCTTACCACCACTTTCGGGATTTCAACCTCGGGACGGTCTTGCATCAAGCCACGGCCGACGGGAATGTTGTTCTGATCCAGTTTTTACTGCGCAAAGGCACCCGTGCGAGCATTCGCGATTCTTGTGGGAAGCTTCCTATCGATCGTGCCGTGGCAAATGGCCATGAGGCAGCGGCCGCCATTCTGCGAGTTCAGGGGTATCCCTGGGCGAACCTCTGAGACTTGGGTACGCCTACAGTATCATCTCCCTAGTTTCCTTTCGGGCCTGAACTGGTATTGAACCAAGGCGTCGCGCACATCGAGGATGTCGATATAATCGCCCTGTCTTGCTTTTTACTCGGTATTCGGTAGTCGTAGCTTTTGGTTTTGGAGAATGTCCCGAATTCTGTCAGCGATGCTCTCGTTCTTCCTTTCTTCTGGCCCCACGGCATGGATGTAACGTACAGTGGCGACCCCCAGATTCGAGTTGATCTTTCCCGACTTCAGCGTCCTGGCCCGGTCCTATGTATGTAGGTCAAGCGTGGGAAAGGGGGACGAGTCGAGCATACAACATCAAAGGAAGAGAGATATGTAGACCAACTGCTTTCTTAAAAGGCGGGCGGGCGTGACAGTGGAAAACCTGGGGCAATCAATCTTTGCTTCTCCTTAACGCTGGGGCCACCTTCGGGGTGTTTGAGAAGTGCTGATTGCAGGCTGCCTTGGCCAAAGGATATACCTAAGGACTCCTCCCGCGAACGGCGCGAGAGTTATGGGCGTATCCTTGAGCAGCTATCCCTAGCAATACCTGTTACTTCCAGAATGGGCTCCGCGGCATGGCCTGTCACGCTTATCGCTCGATCACGATCACGTTGAATACCCATTGCAGCACAATCGAGTTCAATATTCAGTACAAGCCCGGCCCATACCGACCGTGGGTCTCATATCAACCAGCCACCCGAGACAGATTGAACCTTTTTGCGTCGTCGTTGCTTGGAACAGCCACTGCGAACCATGAAGAAAGCACCCATGACATCCCCTAAAACAATTTGCTCCTCTGTGCGCCTTGCCATGTCATATCGAATTCAAGTCATTCCAGCAGCACGCCCTGCTTGACTAAACACAGCCATTTTCGTCATCGTCGAGATTCACGCCCAGCACAAAGTCGTTTCCATAATCACAGCACGTGTAGCCAGTCCAGATGCCATCCATGTACATGTACAGAATCCCACGCCGTCGTGACTGAGTGCCCTGATCTCGGCCGGTTCGCCATCATTGCCACTTCCAGTGAAGAGGGGAATCTGGCCACCGTCACATCAGGGCAGTGTATTCACAGTGATATGCTCACGCTCAGGTGGTGATGAGTCTCGCAGCACTACCGCTTGACGCTGACAGGACCATGGCTGGCACTGCCAACGCGACCACTGGTCTTTCGAATCTTCATCTTGTCTTCTCCGCCGCTGCGGCGAGGAGACTCACGGATGGATCTGGTCTTCGCAACACCCATGGCGCCCATCCCGCTAGCAGATCTCGGGGTCTTCCGGGTGGTTTCGGCTTTCTCACTTCGGGTGCTGAGCTTCAGGTTCTCCTGTTCCTGTGCGAGCTCGTCCCAGATAGCATTGGTATCTTCCATCCTGAAATTGACGTCGCCATCGTCTTCATAGATGCCCACGGTATCGCCAAGATCGAATGACTTTGTCACCGTTGTCGTCGTGGTCGTGTACGACACGCTCCTAGCCTTGCCCTTGCTACCGGGACTTTTGCTCTGGCTTCGCCGTGATGCTGCTCTCTGAAGAATGAGCTCCTCTTCGCTTTCAAGGCCGCTTGTGCTCTGTCGGTGAGTCTCCGTGGAGACGACTTCAGCTTCAGACTTGGTTCCGTTGACCTGCATGGTACCAGAAGTTGATCGAGAATATGGGTGTTGCCGAGGATCCATGCGAGCATACTTTCGGGGCTGACCCGGCGTAGGTGCCGGCAGATTCTCATCCGAGTAGGAATTTGCCACATCATTGCCATCGATTTCACCGAGAGCAGTCCTCGGGGCGCTGGATCGTTCAGGTGTTGCCATCGGAGCACCACTCGAAAGACGCATGGGGGTCTTGGCCGAGATGCCCCGGGGCGTCGAAGGCTTGGATAGCTCCATCTTCGCCTTCCATTGATCTTCCAGGTACCACTCGCGGAATTGTCCTTGATTCAGGTGAAGCCAATGTTGTTGTGGACCAACCACCATTCCCGGACGCATGAACCGCATGAACGCAATGACTTCGTTCGCGGTGAAGCCGTGGCGATAGATCAGGTAGGCGCCAATCAAGCAGCCGGTTCTCCCAAGACCAGCCTTGCAGTGGACGGCGATGCCCTTCTTCTTGGCAATCGTGTCGCGAGCAAGCTTGATGAATTTTCGGACGATGGACAAGGCAGGACAGGTTCCATCTTCAAAGATCATATCGATGTGCTGGATTCCAAGGGCGGTGAAGTATGTTGGGCAGTAAAGCTCCGAGTTGAGTCGCACGACCAGGCCAACATTGCGCTGGACAAAGTGGGTCAGGACGTTCTTGAACGGTTCGGGTATCCTGGCATGCTGGATCTCAGGGATGCAGGATGGGAGGGTGGCATATGCTGGGGAGGAGATCGGGATGGGTGTGGTAGGCTCCGACTGTGGCGACGCAAACGCGACAAACTGAGGCGACACCCAGTTGAAATCGCCTTGGTCGACTCGTTCATACCGCTCGTATCTAAGAGGAAAGTCAGCACGTGCGTCGTGTTCGTGGGCGAGAAGGACATACTCTTCGAGGTTGAATTCTTTCAGCTGGCACAGGTTCTCCTCTTTGGCCTTCCACACGCCGTACACGATGTCTTGGATGTTCAGGATGAAATCAGCCTGGCTGTATCCGGCATCTCTGAATGGCATGTAGGGAGGGTCTGCCTGCGCAATCGGTGCCAGAGCCAGATGGGGAGGCCATGCTTGAATCAACACCATGTAGCATGCGACCAAACACGCCGCATTGGCACGGCTTCTTGCGTCAGCTCTGCTCCAGAACACCACCGCCTTGTCATTATTGGCCGGGTCGCCCAATATCTCGTGGAATTGCACCGCAAATCTGTACAGGTGGCCGATGTGCAGAGGGCCAAAATCGGCGTGGAAGGCATTGTAGAGCAAGGTGTCGTCGATGGTGAAGTAGACTGGGGGTGGCCGTAGCTTTGTAGGAGTGGGGACCGGTTGCGCCTTGGACGACCGCTTCTGCGGTGATCGCTTGGGTTGCGCAGGATACGGGAATGGAGTGTGGTCGTCAGGTGCGTGAGTGTACGATGCTAGGTACAGCCGGTCTGGTGGGTGCGATTGTCAGTCTTGCCCATCGCAGTGTGGGGCAATGTTTTGTTTCAAGCCGAATGGATTTACCTTGGATGTACTCGATGACCTGGCCATAGCTGGAGGGATGCCCCAACGAAGGCGCCATCGCTGGTCAGGACGGAGGTTGGGCGCTATTGCTTGCCGTGCTGGACTCGTGCTGATCGAAGGGCTGCAGGAAAAGCTGCGCAGAAGCTGGAGGCGTTGAAGGCGGGAGGAGTGCTTGTCAACAAGCGGTGGGATTGGAATGTGTCTAGCTAGCTCTGTGGCATATCACTGCGACGACGCAGCGCAACGATGGAGCAAAACAGCATAGATCTCTAAGAGGATGGAGCGGCGACGGGGGGGTTAAAGATGCGGCGACTGACTGGAGGGGATAGAGTGGTCGAGGTGAGAAATAGGTTGCAATATGTGGAATGAAACAGGGATGCCACCACGTCGTCGATGTTGACACGCCGTTGCCCAGCAACCGCGCCGTCGAGTCGCCACACATTTTCACTTGGTCTTTGTCCCGCTCAGCCACCAATCCGCCATCCTTGTCCAGACCCTCCGAGTCAAGGACACCGCCAACATGGTGACTCCCGCTCCCCAGTCCGACTTCCCATGCTCGCTGTGCGTTCAGGCTCCTAGCTCCCGCAATTGACTTACCTCAGTCGCTGATCTGCCTCCCAGAGTGATTGATGTCCCACTTCTGAGCCCCCGCCTCGCTTCCACCGCCATGCGCGCTTTACAGGTCGACGCGGAGCTGTCTCCTCTGGTGCGGCGCAATTTCACCTTGGTTGCCGCTGCTGAGGACCAGAACAATGGCACGCTCGATTCCTACAAGACCATCCTTCGCACCGAGTATAGCGCAACCACCAACCGCATGCTTCGCGTCGCCGTCAATGGCTTCATGGAATCCCTTGGGGTTGTGCTTCAGGTGATGCAGGAATTAGATGTGGATGTGCTTGATACCAGATCATGACCTGCACCGGATGCTGCCCCTCAACGCAGACTCAGTTAAGAGCGCAATGAATCAGCCATGGATAACAGGATGGGTCAATCGATCAATGTTTCGGCATCTCTACAGAGGCGGCATAGCTTGCCGTCTAGTAGCGACATCAGTGCCACAGTCTTGGTGTCGGCGTGATATTTGGCTTGGTACAGGCTGCTGATTGCCATCTTGACCAGTCTTGTTCGCAAGTTGCTCGCTCCACTTCCGCTCTCCCCGAACCGACCACCATCTAAGACTACCAACACCTCCTTGGTGGTAGACTGTGGCCTGCGCGAGACTTCCGAATCCTTCCCCAGCCCTCGAGACTTCAGATCAAGTTTGTGATTGTGGTAGCGGACGCCATGAAGGATGAAGGATGAAAGATGAATTTGGCACGTCAAGACGTGTCTCCGTACGCTTGGTTGGCGGTAGATGTGAGAGAGGGATATGACTGATGCTGCTCAGAGCGGCACCGCCATATGAGATCATCCCGAAATGTTGAGGCACAAATTGGACTCCTGTATTATTGTTGTCGGCAACCATCACCACGTCATCTCGGGTGTCAGGGTCTGCGCTCGTACCCAACATCACTGTCGAGGTTTTTCTCTCGGGAAGCCGAGATCCATGCGTCTGACCCGGAGTCTCTGGAGAAGTTGGGCTCGGAGCATGCACCAGGAACTCCACGCTACTCGATGGGGGAATGATACCACGCGATCCCAGGACTTCCACGATGCTTTGATCACTGTCGAGGTCGGGGAATCCAGCCGTCGACTGGGCTTCTGGGGCTTCAAAGTTCACCGCAGCTTCCAGGGAAAGGAGGCCTTGCCGCTTTCCCCAACCTCCTCCACCGCCTGACACTTTGAAAAGCTTTGCTCCTCGCCATAACGCCTCCAGGATGCTTACGGGAGGGTATGGCTGTCCATCTCTGCGATCTTCGTCAGGCGTCATCGTGCCTTCAGGGCGTATAAGAGCATAGACAAGCAGTGGTCCCTGAGCAGTGCTGGTAGGATTGCGTGCGATGAATGCGTGAACAGCCTTTTCTAGCTCTTGTGAGGCAGGGACAGATTCAGTACCGACTTGGATCTGGGCCAGGACATTGCCCATAGATCCAACCACTTTTCGCGGTTCAGTCAACCGTCGAAGGGGACTGGATCCCGCCCTCACAATCTCGTCCGAGTCGCAACCCAGGTCTATGTGGTACGAGGCAAGTGGTTTTCGGTATAGATAGTTAATGGATGCCTCTCTGGTTTGGCCGAACTTGATTTTCCAGCCATCCTCGAACAACGTAGTCCGTTGGCCATTCACAAAAATAGTATTGGCGACGGGCAAGCTCACGTGTCGCGAGGTGACCGAGGGTTGATCGTCGCCGGCGTCAAGATCGCTTGAGCTAAACGCGGTGGCGAACTTGAGTGTCGTAGCGGGCTCTTTCTGCGAGTCGCCGTGCGCGGTCCCCGAAGCATAGAACGAGCGGGAGCGTCCAGCATCGGAACTCAGAAATACAGCAAGGCCTTCCGTCCCAGCAAGACCAGGCGAGGGTCGGTCTACGCTGAGGGAACCCGGGCCAGGTATAGGAAGTGCATCGACAACACCGTAAATGCATTTGACGGTCATTTCGCGGTCTTGTTCAGAAAAGGACCGGCGCCCATGATACAGAGCTGGAAGAAGGTCCCTGGGCAAATCTCCGGGTTCAAGTAAAGAAGCCAAAGACGGCGTCGCCAATACAACGATGGTCCTCACCGGCGCTCTTTTGTCACAGTGCTTTGGAACGATCGATAGCAGTTGTTCGAGGTTCTGAGGTTGTATTAGAGCTTGTAAGCACAAGTCGACAGAGTGACTCGTGAGTTGACGAGATGCGTCTGCAGGAGGGACAGTCCACTCACCACGAGGCCCGGATCCTTCGTGAACCAGGTGAATCCTTCGCGGACGCCTCCGCGTCTATCATCGTGGCGGACGATTCTGTCGCCAGATCGTCGAGATGGTCGAGGCGTATATTTCGCCCGGTCCACGGCAGTATTTGACCCAGACGATGGCCCAGGGAGAGGAACGCCTCGAGTTTTTGCAGAGCGCGGTAACTCGACTCCTTTGCTTTCTGCAGAGGCTGGGACATTCAGCGCCACCCCTTTGAATAATTGCCGTCTCAGTTCGAGCGTGCCATGACGGTGGAGGTCAATTGTTGTTTTCCATCGGCGACCACGCAAGGCTCCTTTCAGCATAGCTTGAGCTCGAACAACACGCGCGTCTCCGGATCACAGAGGTGAATGCCAACAAAGTGTGCGTCCCAACAACCACTCGCCGAAGGACACAAGACCTTGTCCAACGTTTTGGACGTTTGTGGATAGATCCGAAGATGGCGCGGGAGGGTCAAGTTCAAGGAGAATTTCTTGGCCGTGGCAAGAGCCTCGTCTGACTGGGAGGCAGGCGTTGGCAAGGCTGCTGGCTGGACCGGCGTCGGCTGAAAACTAATTCACTAGCTCAATACAACAGCAATCGAGATTCAATGTTCATATCTTCTGTTCTATCAATCTCGTCTCATAGGCTTATTTGATCTGAGCCGCCCCTGGGCTTTTCACGTTACAGTACATTGGATGGGTGCAAGGCGACCGTCATCTCACAAAATATGAATACACAGCTAGAAAAGGTTCAAACTGGCCGTCAAAATCACTTCTCAGATCTCAACGGTCAGGTACAAATCTCCGGTACTCGATTTACTCGGCGTCAATCGAGCTTTGGTGGATGGCGATCGCTGCGGTACCACGACATCGACCGTCTTCGTCTCCGGGGAGGACTCTCTATGTAGAAAAGTGAGCGTCTTCGGAGGTAAAATGCCCTTGTTACCGCTGGAGGGATTGTTCCTCAGTTGAGATAGGTTCGACATTCGAGTCCTTGATGTAGGTGGGATTGGAAACTCGATGGTCGAGTCGGAGTAGTACCCATCCGAGGAAGTTGTATCTGTCTGCATGAAGCTGGCCTCGGCTCGCACCAGCTCGTCCCTTCTTGGTCGAACGGCTGGAACCGTCCTTGAGACGAGCATTGGATGCGACACTGGACTGGGGCTTGCCCGGAGTTGTGCAGGCCTTTCCGCTTGCCTCGATATAGCCGCTGAACGCGGTATTTGAGGGTATCTTAAATCCCTGATCGGGCTTTCTTGGTCCGGAGCTACTTGTTGCAGATTCGTGGAGCTGATAGGTGTTAGCGGGTTTGCTCGCAGCCCGAGCTGTTTGTTGAGCTCTTCCGGTGTCGTGTCTTCTTCAATCTCGGTATATGCAGAGCTGATGGAGCTCCGTCTCTGCATTGCAGAGATTTCGCTTCGTGCTGTCGCTGCCTTTTGCGTCGTCGGGGTTGCCTGAGGTGGACGGGGAGCACTCCGCGGCTGCGTGAGAGGCTCAACAGGCGAACCAGTAGCCCCTCGAAGGGGTAGTCTTGAAGGGGGATTCTTCCGCAAGACGTTTCGGTTCGCGTAGATTGATGATGAAGGTAGCTTGCGTTCGGCTACGGGAAGCGGTCCTTGTGACGCCATGGGAGAGCGAATGCTGCGCGGTGGTGACACGAAATCGATATTGCCGTTGTCGTACGTCGGTGTCAGAGGGATTCGCGCGCGAGATACATTTCGAGAAGGGCTTTCAGGCACCGCTGGCAGTTTCAGATTCGGCGGAGGTCCTCGTGGTCTTTTCGCGAGTGGCGGTTTCTCTAGGATGAATGGTTGATTATCGACAAGAATCCGCTCGGGCTCTTGTGCGCTGATCTGTGGTTCGTCGTCAAAATCGGTGGCCTCACTAACAGGCCGTTGTGGATATCTCCTGCGGTCCCTTGTAGCCTCAAGATCGAGTGGCGCAGGTCGCAGTGCTGTGATAGGCACGGCGGGCAGTAGGAGAGAGAAACTCTGTTCGGATGAGGCGCTTGCGGGAGAGTTTTCGCCGGGTATCTTTGGCGAGACAGCGACGCCAATGTCTTCCGGTCGAATGCTCTTTCGCCAGAAGCTTCTCCTCTTTTCCTCCACCGGCTGCTGTGCGCTGTAGAAGCGACCATTCGCACGGGGCACAGCTAGCGATGAGCCAATGTTGTCGAATGTTGGGGAGGCTTCCTTGGGGCTTTGATAAGTCGGGGGAGGTGTCTGCTCTATCACCCTCGAGCGCCTCTGACTTCGACGGCGTTCGCGGCGCCGTCGGCGCATCCATAGCGCAAGCATGAACAAACCAAAAACGATCACCGCCGTAGCAGCCCCGCCGACGGCTATTCCGGCTATCTGAGGGGTTGTCAGGCCTCCACTCGAGGAGGCTGTGCTGGACGTAGCACTGGCACCAGATGTCGCTGCAGGTCCCAGAGACATGCCTGCAGTAGAAGGAGCAGCTAAAGACGTAGAGGTCGATGTCGCAGATGGTGTCGCTATTACCCAGGTTGGGCTGTCCGTGGCCATCACAATTGTACTGACCTCCTCTGTTGAAGTCGGATTGCCGATTGTAGCAGGGAGGTTGTCCATGGTGGAAGACGCGGAGGTGGCACTCCCGATGATTGTAGCTGTAATGGTTCGAGCCGTCCGCGGTTGGGCGTTTGCTATACCATCACAGATATTATACACATCCACGTCCAGCTGATCTTGTCCAGTGCAAGAAGCCACGACGCACTGTACGGACCCTTCTCCAATTGTGAGCCCAGCAATATTCTGCTGGGTGCACAGGTAGCTGAGATCTGAGGTGTCGGCGCAGGTGGCACCCGGGTAGCTGAGACTGGCAAAGGATGCAATGCAACTGACAGCGCAACTTGGGACTGTGGTAAGGATGGACTGAGGGAGGCAGGTAGTCGTCGAGGCTTGTCGGGCACGGAGCTCGAAGCCATCGTGCAGATTCGACGCCGGACTCGGAGAGGACCATGTTTGGTACCGCATGTCGAGTGGTTGGCCTTTGTCATCGTTGATGGCTCATGCCTTCGAAGGATCCGTTTGCGGAAATCTTCTGTGAACGGCCACAGCGCGACTGGTATGCAGGTAAACAATGTTCAACAACAGAGAAACAATCTTCGGGCAGCGACAGTACGGGGAGATTCGCTGCAGATATGCGGCGCGAAGGCAATCTAGGCTCTTCATCGTAGGGTTTACACTTTGGCCTTACCTTACCCCTCGAGCAGGGTGGATATAAAATTTGTCTCGCTGAGCAGGACATCCTCGCAGTGGTATGACGATGGCGGCTTCGATACTGAACCGCGATAGGTTGTATAGCCTGAAACCCAGGGAGCATCATGGCGGACATGGTCGAATGTGAAGCATTGGATGAAGCGTAGTCGCCGAGCCAGCGGTTAGGGATTGTCCTAAGCGACCGTCAGGAGTCGTCACGTGCGCAAGCCTTACCGTGTAGGCTTGGTCTGCCCGGAATGGGCAATGCCCGTAGGGTTCGGATGATGCCCAGCGGTTACGGAAGACTGGGCGCGAACGGCCGCGAACGGGCGCTTCCTCGCAGATTGATGATGAACAAGATGCGGCCGTTCAGCTTCGTCACCGCTGCAATCTGTCTTGTGTTGCCCTATGTGCTTGGGGTGTCTTGCACGTTGAAGCCCGATTCTTAGGACTCCGTTTTCCTCTGCGCTGGTTGCGGTCGTCCTGGCGCCCTACTAGACCATTGTATCATCCCACTCTGGATCCCGCGATTTTTGTCATCCTGCTTCAGGACAACGTTGGCAAGGTTTGGCCATCCAGGATGTTAAGATTGCAAAAACATTCGATCAGCCTCAGATGACGCACACCACCGTTAAAGAAGCTCAAAAAGCCGGGATTCCCAGCTTCAAAACCAATGCTAAGACCGGATTCGAGGGGCTCGGATATGCCAGCTCCGAGGAACCCGTTTGGTTTCACCATCCGCAAGGCTGTCAGAATTAGTCCAGTCGAGCTCTCCCATGCACGGGGGAAACGGCAAACAATAGAAACAGATGACAGAGATAAAGGGTTGTCTCATTATGCTGAATTAAGCTGTTTACATCCACACCACGTGCAGCATGCATGTCCTTGTTGCGCCGAAGTTGGACGGAAGTGCTCCCATCCGTCCAGCAAACGAGTTGTACAATAGTCCATGTCACACCACCCTATCCAGATTCAATTGCCCGGCTGTGGCCAAGCAAACCTTGTGCTCTATCAACCGTGGAGGCCGATCTGGGTGCTTAATCTGTTATGGTAGGCGTGCCGTGGGAGGTTTACGTGTATCATGCTCTGGGAATCACAAGCAATGGGGATATCAAGAGTTTGACAAGGTTGGGTCGGTCCTTGCCAGAAGCTGGTGAATCGCGGCGGGCGTTGAGAGGCTGCAGGTGCTCATCGCTTAATACTTCAGGATGATGTAGCTGTTCGATCGGTTAGCATGCATTCGGCGCGTTTCTGTGAGCTTGGCATGGTGTCCTTGAACGTACAGCGCGTGGATGATACCCGGAATGTAACCCAGGATTGTAAGCAGGATGTTGATGAAGAAATCGGCATTGCAACCTCTCTCAAGGAAGACACCGAGAGGAGGGAGGATGATGGCAAGAATGATCTTGCAGATGTCGCTGTGAGGAAGAGTGTCAGCGCTGCGGGCGTACTGCGCGGAAGGGGACGGAAAGCGCATGCAACAACTTACGATGCGGTGAACGGCATGTTGACGACGGTGTTGTGGTAGTCTCGTGTTTGAGAATTGACTCGTGGAGTAAATAAACCAGGTGCGAAGGCAACTAGAATGAAGCGATAGGCGATGGGAGAGCAGAATTGTGGTGAGAAGGAAACAGAAGGCAGGCAGATTGCGCGACGGGAGATACTGCGGGCCTATTTAGATGATGAGCCTGTTGCCCGTAGGATGGCTGGGGGGCGGATGCAGTCACCCACTGGCCAACCCGTATGAACAATCCTGCCTGCATCTTGGCCGCTAATTCTGCCTAGCCTGGACTTTCGGGGGCACAGTCCAAGGAAAGGAAGACATAATCGAGCCACATGACGTCGTGCTTCGCCAGGCCCCGAAAGTCATCTCTCAGGGCGGCAGCCATTCATGCTGAGACGCCACAGCTGTTCCCTGAGTGACGCCATTTGACGAATCAGAACATCATTCGGGAAATTAAGCATTCTGCCTCGTCAGCTGCACCGCCACAACGTGTGGCTTGACACTCTACGATCTTCATGGTCCACCGTCCGGGACTTACCTGTTGCCGGCTGGTCCTCCGCGATATCCGTGCTCGCCATTGCTTCAAGCCCTTTGACGTAGGCCGATGTGGCGCACGAGGTTCAGGTTCTGCAAGACATGAAGATCCGGCAACAACTCACGAACCATCCATGTACCGTACGGGTAGTATTCGTCCCCAGTATCTCGTAGCTGTAAGGCGCATCTAAGACAAGCCGTCAGCAGGCAGAAAGGCCTCCCGGTCGTTCGTCCCCGTCCTTCTGCAGGGATTTGCTCTTGGCCGAATAGATCCCCCGTAGGGAGGGACATACTGCTTTATCCTTATTGAAGTAAGACTTGTCTCATGTTTGCCCAACCGAAAGGCTTTGTACTGGCTGGTGACACCAGAAATGATCGCGTGTCCGGGCCACTCGGCTGGCTATCAAGGTTGACCATTCCGTCTCCCGTACTCCGTGTAGAGCAAGATATTACCAGAACCATCCTCTCTCCTATGTGCAGAAATCGCTCACCAATCCTTCGAGGAGAACTCACTCAGCAGGAACAAATCTTCTCCAACAGAACTGCGTCACTGACCACAGTTTAGCCGAGAGCCCGAAGCGAGCCAACTACGTTTCTCGCATGAAAGATCTCTCGTGGTTCCTAATCCTCCTCCCCCACCCAAGACGAGTGCGCCGTGCTTTGCCTCGTCCTTCCGATACGAGGTGAAGCAGGACGTCGGGAGCAATCATGCCTTGCACCTTGTCAAGAAAGTCTGCGCTTCTCCTGTATGACTGACACCTATCCACTTTATCCACAATAAGCTGCTAGAGCAATGGCTTCTACAAGCCCGACTTCCACAAAGCCTCACTTCCTACGCGCCTTGGCCTCTCCCTCCACAAAGCTCACAAAGGACAAGCCTCGACTCTACATTGCGCTATATCCGCGCGGGGGCTCCTCGACGACTTCTTCCTTCCGCAATGTCTCTAGCTGTGACTCGTATCACTGGGCTCTCGTGGTAGGGCCTCAAACGGCCTGGCGAACAGACGGGGGAACACGGTATCACGTGGCCCACCTCGACGAGAACTCGGCCAGGTATCTCTACGAGGAGCAAGACATTCCTTTGAACATTGTGGCGCAGAAATGCCTTGTTCGTGTCGCAGTCTGCAAAGTCACGGACGAGGCGCGTCTGCAGTCCATCCTGCGGGACTTGCCTATCCGGGGAGATGACTCGGCATTCAATTGCCTTACATGGGTGCGCGAAGCGTTTCGCAAACTCCACGACGACGGCAAGGCGGTGAAGACCTATCTGAAATCGGACGATTGGGACGATGTGGAAAAATGCGCCAGGAAATACTGCAAGCGGAAAAGAGATGCAGGCCGATTCCAAGAGGGTGCTACAGTCAACAATAACAACAACAATGGGGGAGCCACCAACTGGGATGTGAAAAAGATCAGCACGTTCAACTTTTGGGAGAACCGCGAGACCACAAGCTGAGCGTATGCATTTATCGAAGAACGTAGTGCGTGACTGGTTAATGGTGATTTCATCAAATACACACAGGTGCAATGTTAGGATATGAGTGCTAATGACTTTCGCTCTGTGCCTTTCCTGTGCATTTCCGTAACCCGCGCAATGAATTTCTCAGGTAAGCCGAGGCAGGTTACGCCTTGACCAGCGACAAGATTCTGACTGCACTCCAGATAGCGATTTCGGAACTCAATCCACAGAGTGCTGTCCGGGGATTGTGCGGTGATCGAAGGGCGGGGAAAGTATGGGTCGTTCCTCAAGAACGCACATGCGGCTTGCTCGACACCAGTGTCGTCCATGGTCAGCGTCCTGCAGCAGTCAAAGTCCAGGACCCACAGAGAGTGAGTTCCTAAGATGCTGTGTGTATATCTGTCACGGACGATTTCTGTGTCCGTTCGAACGCTTCCTAGCACAAACTCGATATCGTTAGCGTCGACTTTCGCAGTCCAGTGCATCGTGGCGAGCATCTCAGCCATCGCATGTGCGTACTTCACAATGGGAAGCTTGAGATCTTCTGCCTGGTTGAGATGCAAGGGGTAGTTGCGCAGGGAGAAGAAGTTTCGTCCTCTCCGGGCCTCGTTCTGGATCTTTCGCCGGCCCAGGTACGGGCGTACCAGGCAGTCTCGGTCGGCGTCGTTGGCCTTGATAGTCGCAATTGATGCGGGCGGACAATACCGGTCGATGAGACGATGCCTCACCTCCTGCGGCAGGGGTGGTATGCGCTCGGCGCAGAGCACGTTGCAGGCAGTGTAGCCGGTGGGAAATCTTATCAGATTTGTGTCCCACCAGCTGTCGTCGTTCTTGATGAAATTCGGCCATCGTGGCACGCACACACTAGCCTCCTCTAAGGCTGTCTCGAGTATGAGTTTGTGCATGTTGTAGTCGTTGATGAGAGACCGCCCCGGACCGCCGTCCTCTCTTTTCATCGCCATCGTGCCTTCTTCGGCTGCCCATACAGATCCACAGAAACCCTGGCCTATCCGGCGGAAATTGGTAGACGGGCATTCTTGCTGAATGAAGGATCCCATTTTGATGAAGTGTAGTTGTCACGCACTGAATGAGATACCGCCGTATATCACCATTGTGATTGTGTTTGCTAGAACATGAATGTCTGTCAAGTAAGATAGATGGGATCCCCTTTTTAAATACCTAAGTGGTCAGTTTGAGGAATATTGCGTTCATGTCCAAGAGCCGCGAAATGAAGTGCCTATGGTTCACCGACGTCTGAGGTCTGGTTAGGAGGTTTGATTGGCTTCATGACACTTGAAAAGGTTGTTTAGTTCAAACGTTGGCAGAGCCCCGCAAGCAGTATCAAGGACATCAGAGAACCTCAGGCTAGGTGGCAAATTAAGGGCAACACTGACAGCACACTCTTGTGGGTAGACTGGTTTAATGACTCGAGGTAGATCATACTTGTCCGTGCTTGTCATTATTTCCGATGTTTGCCATTATTCTCGCGTGTCTAGTCATCTCAAGCCCCTGCCAAGGCACCACCCCGATCAGGCAACTGCGGCGAAGTCTGCCTCTCCGCACACACACACACAAACCCAACTTTTTCGATTCCATCCTCAATTGGCAGGTCGAAACACACCCATCCATCAAAGGCGCAGGATATCAACTTCTTTGCGACCTGTTCTCCCGTCCTCATTCCTTGCTTTCCTAGCTTCCATTCAAACTCTTAAACCTTCATATCCTCACAATGTCCGCTGTCAAGGTAAGCCTCGCTCTTCTCTCTGGGCCGCCCATCCCAAGCGAACCGCACCGAACCGAACGGAATGGCTTTGCTGGCAATGAGCTCCCCCGTCTGTTCGTTTCATTTCTGCGACTCGACTCGACGGGGCACAAGCATGCAGTAGGCTAAGTTCTCGTTCTTTCGGCGGAGGATAGGCTCGCGGCACTGCGCAAAAGGCTGGCGCCTCTAAGGGCGGGAAGGCTGCGAAGGGCGCGAAGGTCACGAACAAGGTACGAATACATATCCACCTACTCTTATCATCCTACTCCCTGTGACGCCTCTGGCTTGGGCACACTTGCTAACCACGATCGCAGTACACGATCAACTGCTCCCAACCCGTCAGCGACAAGATCTTCGACCTCAGCGCGTTCGAGAAATTCCTGCACGATCGCATCAAGGTCGAAGGCCGGACGGGCAATCTCGGCGATAACGTCGACATCAAACAGGTCGGGGATGGCAAGATCGAGGTCGTCACCCATATCCCATTTTCGGGCCGCTATTTGAAGTATTTGTAAGTGGTGGCCCCAGCCAATCAATACCTCAATACCGTCTTTTCCTGGGCTTGGTTCTGTGGCGTCATGCTGTGTGAGGATGGCTGGCTAACGCGATTCATCTGCGCGTTGCAATTATCTAGGACCAAGAAATTCCTCAAGAAACAGCAACTCCGAGATTGGTTGCGCGTGGTCTCCACCTCGAAAGGCGTCTACGAGCTGCGGTTCTTCAACGTCGTCAACGAGGAGGGTGACGAGGATGAGGATTAGACGTGCGGCGAGAGATGCCGTGCCATGAACACAACTGGTACAGCTGAGAAGTATGTGGAAGGGGAGCAGAGAGCGGAAGGTCGAACAGCGTCGGCGGAGGATGTGGCCGTGGAGCATCACCCGCAACGAAAAAGGACGACACAACGGGTCAGTGGACAGGGAAGAAGTCACTTCGACGTCTATGCCGCTCCACGAAGTCTTCCCTGACACGAGGAGTCCTGCTTCCTCCTGCTTCGTCTCTCATCTTCATCGGGCAAGAGGGTCAACGGAATTCTGCGAGCGAATTCGTGAACTTCCAACTGTCAATTTCCAGGCGTGTAAAGGTTCGCATAGAGATCAGTCTGATCCATCAGTCAAAAAGCAGGCAAGACAGGCAGAAATCTAACAACCATGATAGATCATCATTGTCGTGTTTGTCCATCCAACCAGGTGCGAAGTGCCTTCATATCCATTCCTCTGCGAATTCCTCTTGCGTGCGTAGCTTGTGATCCGCGAAGAGACTTCATCCCATTATGAATCATTCAGGCTTGCTGGGTAATTGGAAGATTGCTCAACGTGGCAACCACAGTACTTCCTCTACCACTCCCAAGTCTCCGATCGCCTCACCCATTCGAGACGGGTGTGCCGTGGGTGGGCAATCAGACACAGGCACACACTTAGCGACAGTACTACCGTATTTGAATGTACTGCTTCTGTCATCCTTCATTCCTGCCTGTGCCCCAAGCAGCTGCTCACTGCTCAAACGTTTGATGTACTTGTACCTGTACCAGTCTACGGTCGTACGGGCAGGTCAACCATCCCTCCGCCCCTTCATACATGAGAGCAGTTGGCACTCGAATTCACACGGTATGGTACCTTGTATTCTTCTGTATAAGTACGGGCTGTACTGTCCTGTACTTGTGTCTCCTCTCCATGGCGAACGGTTTGGTGAAGGTATTCCTGTATCTACGTTATCTATTCTGCAGGCTGGTAGACTCCGTTAAGCGTATAGAGGACGAGGAGCTGCAAGGTGGCTCTTGGCAGAGGAGACCTGGATTGAGTGGTCTGGGTTTGAAACATGAATTCTCCGATGGAAAGGGTACGCTGAGCTGAAGCTCCTCCCTCGACCTCGCGAGTTCGAAAAAAGAGAATCTGCATAGGCAAGCCTGTCGCTGTCTTGACTCCTGGTGGGCCACGTCTGATCATGCTTTTTGCCGCATGAGATGGCATGTCACTACCTTCGGCTCTGAGCTTGCGCCCCAGATTGCTGTTGTTTTGGAGAGACTTCCCTGAGCTTTTGTTGGCGATGGTGAGTCGAGCAATCTCCCGGTCAAATTCGTTCATACAGATGTATTTGGTACCTCATGTTCTCCAGCTCGATGGGATATTTCAGTACCTGCTGGTTCAAGCGAAACCATCTCGAATCGTCACTCACGACTTTCTTCCACTTACTGTTGTCACCGTCACGAGCCACTTCCAGCAGCGTATGGTCGAGAAGCCACTTCATTGGATACTCCTTGGTCTTCGAGTCGTCTCCCTTACCAAGCTTGACTTCAGAATAGCTCCCGGGGCTGTCCACGACAAGGAGCCAAGAGCCCGACGACATGGACTCCGTAAGCGCCAGGAGGAATGCCGTCGCTCGCGTAATTGAGGCTGAGAAGAGTTCATTTAGCGTGAACATGATCGTGCAGAGATGCACGTCCTGCAGCATGATCGCTAAATCTGCCTCGTTGATGGCAAGGACATCATGCCGCGAAAACCGGACATCAAAGGCATCGGGTGAGACGAACGCTTTATTCGCCATCTTCGCGCTCTCACTTGCATAAGTAGACAACTCAGGCGGCGTGCAGAGCGCATTTGTGAGGCTTTGCAGGCATGTCGACCAGTCTGCAATATCGACGACGTGGACATTCATTGTGACCAATGGTGGGAAGATCGTTTGTGCTGCAGCCGCACATGCAGCCACTTCTGCCCCTCCGCCACCACCAATGCAAACCACTCTACAAGCGCTTGCAAGCGAATGTGGCTTGCCGGGCGATAATGATGAGTTTGGACCCGATGCCGATGCATCCACGTCACTATGGGCTGGCGCTGAACGTTCACGGAATTTGCGCCATGCCTGCTGCAGGTTGCCGTGTAAAAAGATGCTCGTATAGCCGAGTGCACGGCTGGCGCTCCACCTGAGTGCGTATGCATCAAGATATTCTGGCTTGGCGAATGCCTGAGAAAAATCGCGCTGGAAGAGGTGGCCTTTGACCTCCTGGATGGCGGTTTTGAGGTCGTGTTGGTCATGATCGAATGGAAATGCCCGGCGGAAGACGTCAAGAATCATCTGCTGTAGTTCGACTGGTAAGGAGGCGTTGTCATTCTCGGGGCGGCGCTGTGGTGCCGCCCTCTGACTTGTGCCGCTGTGTTGAGATTTGATCTGATGAGTTCCATTGCTTCTATCCTTCTGCTGCTTCGTGGGTGCCATTGCGTCAGATTCCGGGGGTCCCTGGTGAAATCGATACACAAAGAGCCAGATTGCTGAATTCGACCTTCGATCGAGGTCTGCGGGACGAGCGTGCAGTCTCAGCCTGATATTCTAGAATGTTGTGTTACGGTCGGAAGTTGGGCATAAGTCACACAAATTGAGCGGGTTCCGGAGAATATCCCGAGATTGAATTGTTTGTCGTGTTTCCAATCAGCCCGGCCGGATTATCTGGCATGCAACGACTCTCAGAGGTCACTGTTGAAAGGAGCCCGCAGGCGTGTGGGTGTAAGGTCGGCTGAAGGAAGAAGAGGCGAGCTTGAACCCGAAGTAGTAGTGTGTCGACCTGCAGGTCGTATGCAGGAGAAAATTTTCTACCTATGCTTCTGCTCGAAGAGGCACGAACCAAGGTTCTTTGCTAGATGCACGCCGCTCGCTTTGTGGTGAACGCCGAGGGCGTCTTGACGTGATGGCCGAGCCGAAAATGGGATTATTGGATGTCAGCTGTCCTGCTGATGGCGGTGAACTGTAGCTAGCAAAGAACTTCCCCACACAACTGTGAAGCCACTGTTCACGGTTTCACGTTGGATCTGGTCATGCTCGCGTGTGTACTTTATCTCTTATCCAGCAGTAACCGAGATTCACGATGCAGTTGTCGAGGTGACCACACGAAGCGAGTTTCAGGCTGGGCTCACAGTCGTCTCCACCATTTTCAGCGGAAGAGGCTTTCTTGCTCTTGGGGAGGGAGCAGGTCAAGGTGTCGAGCCGATTCGACGGCAGCATCCGCGTACAATTATCTACTCGTCAGATGCGGCAAGTCCATCAAGTACGAATCGGCGTGTCGAAGGACGGCCTGGATGGAAAGCCTCTTTATCGCTGGTGGACACTCGTGGTCCACTGAGCATGACCGCGCAAGGGCGTTCCTGCGTTAGCTCGCAGGCTGCGACTCCGCCAGGAACAGGGACGGGAGCGCGGTGCCTTGTTTCACGCTGATCCTCGACGATCAGGTTGTTGTCTTGACTGAAGACAATGCTTGCGATGAATAGCTTGCTTAAGCCACAATCAAGCACAGATGAGGTCGATCCGAGAGGTCCCACCATCAGCACAGGCACCGAAACAACTGTGGGAATAGTGTAAGGGGAGGGGAAAGTACCAATCTCGTACAGATTGAGCTCATTTGGATGGGCCGGGGCTGCGCCATCTTCACTATCGTCGCTTCACTCAATTTGTGCCTGCCAACACATCAAATGGCTGCCTCTCGGGTCACGCTATGAGATTGACAATGTCAATCACCCAGAATACTCCCCTTCTGCAGGCGAAGAAAACTGTGCACTACAAGGCCGTCGAGTGTCTGCAGCCATGGCTCGAGCATGCAGGGGTAGCCCAGGGTCGTGCTGTGCTAGGACTCGTAACATTAGCAAATACGAGTAGACATTCCATTCTTTCATCGATGCGAACGTCAGCACGATAATGGCATACGCAGCCAATGCATCGTGGCCTCATTGGAGGCCGCAACATGGCCGCACAGGACATCACAGTGCCCCATGGAGGTGCTTGCGAGTTGCCTCCACGCTTTGTTGGCAGGAGGATCCGGCAGGTGCAAACCCACTCGTAACGAGTAGCAGGGCCTAAACGGGACTGGTGACATGCCGCTACGGTTGATGAAGCCACCGAGAGTTCGCCTGGGGCACGCCTAAAAAGGGCCCCTAGCCTCGATCCATCCATCGTTGAGCCAGCCAGCCCGAGCACTGACCCAGCCCAGCTTAGCGGCCAGGTTTCCCGGTGGACTGTGTGCACCCCAGCTGGACACACGCCCTCGAACTCCATGGCTCTGTGGTAGTCTGCTACTCCATCTCTGACTTTCCTCTCACCACCGTCTCCGATCTTCCTCACCTCCTCCTCCTCTTCCTCCTCTACCTCAAGAGGCCTCTCATCGCCTTGTGGCTCCTGATAGAAGAAAGCGCCTTCATCGGTCTTTCTTCCAGGTCGCCGTCCACTCCTTCAGCCAACCCGCCGCGCTCATCTCGCATCCCTTCGGCCCATCCGATCCACGTCTCCCAGCTCGGCTGCGACCTTCAATTTCGTGTTCAGACTTGTTTTTCAGGTACCACCTGCAATAGCAAACAACTTGAGACAACAGGTCCTGACCTCCTTCAGATACACCGTGTACAAGTTATTATCCTGCACCAATAGTTGCCCATTCAACCCTCTTTAATGGTGGTAATCGTTCCTTCGCTGGGGCCGCCGCATTCAGAATTGTCTAAGGTGCCGGAACACCTCCCACGCGCTACATCGCACCTTCCTGCTGGCCAGAACAACGGCATTACTGTTAAGCTTGAGCGGCGGCTTTATTGAACTATGACTTCCATTTCTCTGCCTGCTGCAGTCCCGGTCCTGTCTCCATTCGACTCCGCTCCAGGCAGTCCACCTCGATCCTCACCAGCTCACAGACGGAGAGCTTCCCGCAATCCAAATGCTCCTCCTCCGCTACCGACGTTCTCATTTAATCCTGGTGGAGATGAAAACATCGTAGGAATGGACGGAATGGATTCCACGACGGAAGGTGTGAACAATGCCACTGGCGAGGCTGGTCGTCGACCCGCGAAGCCTCTGCCACTTCCCGAGTTCAGGTTTAATCCGGGGGCAGACCTGCCGTCTGACCGCAGTCCGAGCCCAACGCATCCGGTGCTGCAGGAGATGGCTTTGAATCAGCAGCGCGCTGTTCGATCTGCGAGAGCGGCACCTCTGCCCGCCTTCACGTTCAACCCGAATCCTGCACCTGAACAAGCCTCTCCTAGCCCCACAAAAACAGGCTTCGGCGATGTTCAACAGTCGCTCCGAGGTGGTCACCGAAGAGGCGGAAGTGAATTCGTTGGTGGTGGTCGGACTGACGGGCCTCAGATGGTCAGTACGAGCCCTGAGAAACCGGAATATCGACCTCATCTACCGATATCTGGGGTCAGAGGACATGCACACCGGCGTTCTCAGGCTATTTCCATCTCCGATATCGACACGTCTGGACTGATCAAAGCGAGCGCTGTTGCCAAGGCTCGGGCTGGCTCTGCCCCAACCACACCATCTGACGGCGCAGACGCCTTCACATTCCCGCACACCAGCCCTCACACGCGCCAGTCCATGTCAGGGATTGTCAGGACCCCGCCTTCATCTCCTCGACGCAGGGGTAGTGCCCCAGGTATTCGACCTCGCGTCGGCTTTGCTGATCACGTCGATGTTATTCCCAGGCCATTATCCATGATCTCCTCCGAGACCGAAGGTAGCAACTCGACCATTCGGGGATGTCATTCCCTCTCCGGCAGCATCAACTCGATAGCAGCGAGTCCCACACCGAATCCAACACTCATTGTGAGCCCAACAAATGATGCACACGTTCCTCTAGAGAGACCGAAGACAGCTGATGCTCTTTCTACCTTGTCACCGGGAATGGCTTCTGGTAAATCCTTATCGATGATCAACCTTCCTAAACGCCCACTGTCTGCTTCCGGGTCACCTGGAACCCTCAGTTCAGGCAGCCCCCCCAACAAGAAGAAATACTTCTGGTTCAACCACCCTGGCGGCGGCTCACCGTTGACAACTCCCAAGGCCGAACGTTGTGATCCTATGGATATCTTCAGCTCGCCGACCTCCATTTCCCGGCCTTCTGGCGACGAATCACGGCCACAAACGTCGTCCGGTGTGTCAACCTCCAAGAAGCGGAAATACCACACATGGACATCTGGAATCTTCTCAAGGAAGTCGGAGAAGCGCTCTAGCAAGGTCAAGCGAGGGACTATGCCAGCACCCCCACCGTTAACGAGAACTCCAAGTGACCGACTGAACGAGATTTTCGATGCGGATGATACAATTGTAATCAGAGAGCCTTCGCCCGTGGCTACCAGGGTTCGAGCTTCCTTGCAAAACCTTCCCCCACCACAAAATTGGGCTTCGACTCCGCCGGAAGAGCAAATCACCAGCCCGGTCATTGACTTAGATGCGGCCTTGGGTCCTTTTGGAAGCGAGCAGAAGCTCTCACACGATAGCGCCATCAAGCAACCGCCGAGGCTTGCGAAGCTTCATAGCAGTGAACGCAGAGGGACAGTGGACGCTTTCGGTGCAGTCCATAGGAGGACTGAATCAGCACCTGTGATGCCCGCTGTGAATCGCAACACTTTTGGCCTACATCACATTGGTAGCAACGCGTCTCTGTCAGACGATGTGTTTGATGAAGAGGAGGAAGACAACTTTCTAGCTGGAGAGGGCGCTGAACAACAGCCCTCCACAAACAGGTCGAGTCCTGAGGAGCCTGTTGCGACACCGCCTTTGGCGGGGCGCGAGATGGAAGCCACCGATGGCCTTGGCCTGTCCATGTGCGATAATGCTGGAGACGGAGTCATCATCGTCGACTCAGAGGACGACATCACTCGAGTGGATCCCAACAGATCATCGAACTCGACAATCGAGGCACCCGTCTTCCACCATTTCGAAGCCCAAAAGCGACCCATGTCGTCGCCGATGACTTTTGCGTATCCAGCGCCCCAGTCACATTATACTTCGTCGACAGATGGTCGCACAACCTCAGCTTCGATGATGTCATCTCCGGATGCAGACCATCTTTCGTTCGATACCATGTCACCGCCGTCTCGACTCCTTGGAGAACCGAGTCCAGATATGGTCCTTCGTGCCTCCAATGATGATCTTCCGTCTCTCAGCGACAGCATTTCCAGTGGTGTCGTCCCCAGATTTTCAAGCAGCGCAGGTACAAGATCTTCTGGCGAACAACGGTCCGCGTCCATGTTTGTTCCGTCGACATCGAGGAGGTCGGACAGCACTCAAGCGTGGAAACGATCTAGTTTGGCTAGCTTAAACCGACTGATACCTGGATCGTCACATGGTAGCAAGCTCAAATTTGAGACAGTCCCCGATGCCGCTGCGCTCGACGAGAAGAGCAGGAAGAAGACCAATCGGCTCAGCAAGCTTATGTTGTTCTGGCGATCGAAAGAGAAGACCCCAAACTGACAAGGTGTGGACTGCATCACCCACTTAACGGCTTTATGAACAGCGCCTGGGCGTTCGGAGCTTGACGAATTATGGAATTGGGGGCCCCTTGGTACGGCATTGGTTGATGCACCGTTTACGACATTTCACGAAAAGGAGGCGGCGTATCGCCTGTCATTCCTTTTCAAACTCGAGTCAATCGTTACAAAAACCTTCTCAACACGCAGAACAATGCACATACATACATACAGGCATTTGGAGCCTCTACTCGACCAAGTCTCGTCTCTTTTGCAGCATTGTGGAAGGGCGTGAAGAAGAATTGTCTGATGATCTGATGACAATGTCTCTTCTCGTCCGACAGGGCTTTGGCCCTTTACATACTTGAACATGAACTATCGACTGTGTCCATATGAGGGATTGGCAGAAATGTGGATGATTGGAACTGAGCTGAATTGACGGAACGAGCTTCGAAGGGTTGTCTGGACCAGAATAAAACACATGAGATGTCGGTGGAGATGCGGTAAAAAACCCCGAAAAGCTGAAGTAGTTTAGCTCTTGGAGCACTGACTGAACATACTGTTCTGAAGACAAATAGAAAGGCTGTGAACCTTCGACATTGTATCCTCTGCTTGATGTGCCCTCTCTCTATTCCTGTTGCCTTCTCCAACATGGCGGCTGGTCTTCTGGCCGAGTAGTCGGGTATTTGGCTGGATGCCTGGAGCACCGGGAAGAAGCACACGCTGCGATGCATTGTACGTGCCCCGTGCCACACTGCTCGTGCGAGGAAATGCACCGTTTCAAGATGTTGTCAAACGCGTCGCCTCACAGCAGCGCGCCTCAGGGCTGCACCAACCAGGGGTTGGGCCAGTCGATCCCCGTGTTGTACAGCCCTCGAACGCAGTCAGCCTCCGCATCAAGCACGATGTAATTGATTCGCAAGATGGGTTGACACAAGAGGCTGTTCACGCTTACATAACAAAGCTTGGCCTCTTCTTTCTCTATCTTCACTTCTCGCCCTGCGCTGATGCCGTCTTTTGTCGTCCAAAGGTGCCTGGCTGCTCTGCCAGTGTCCTCGTAAAAGGCAGTTCATACCCTGCTGTTAACCCTATTCTCAAGTAGAGCGATGACTGCTGGCCCAATCCAACCGTGGAAGCATCTCAAAATGTACTCACCGCCCTCGAACATGTCCAAAATCTGTGCAGAGGCCGACGGAAATCTGCACAGGCGCGGAAGAGAGCATGGCGACTCTGCTTCTTTATGCTGACCTATTTGATTGGGGAGGCACAAGCAGCATCACAAGATGCTACAAAAAATATGCACAGGAACACTGCTTCTTGAAGGTGAATTGGGACCGATGGGAACGTGAAGCTGCTGCTGTTACGACTTCACCCCAGCAGGGGACAGTGATGGACTTCACTGCCTCTGATTGTCAGAACATAACAACCTTTATGTCAAGTATGCCTTAGCCTTGCTCCCCCTTTCTTCTTGGTAATGCGTGATCCCCTTCCGATACAAGGGACTGAGGGAAGGACGCCATCGACATGGCCGAATTCTTCATCCCCGGTCCGACCCTCTCGTCACTCTCTGATGCAAAGAGCTTCGCTCTCCCCGAACTGCCGCCCAATCGCTACTTTGACGACCCCTCGGCTGTCGATGAATCACTTGAGCGCTGTTCTCCTGTCAGCAAACATCTGTCACACAGGACTGCATCACCGCGTTTACCGACATCGGATACGAGGACCATCCATGCCGCATCTACAGCTCCAAGTCAGGGCCATGCACCCACGACAGACGAACTTGTACAGCTTATCCTGATCGACGAGGTGCGAGTCGCGGAAGATAGATTAGATGCAGACCGGAAGGCTTTCGAAAGACAAACAGAATTTCTCGAGGAGGCCTGGAGGCGAAAAAAGTTGACTCTGGATCAAGAACGGCGTGTCTTGGCGCTGGAGAAGCAGGGCCTTGCGCAACGAGAAACGAACCTGTATGTCTGGGAGAGTACTCTCCGGGAGCACACGGCCCAGTTGTGGAAGGAGAAGGCAATCCTCAGGCAGCAACGAGATGGAGTGGGGCAGGAGCAGCAGCAGCAGCAGGATCAGTGTCCAAGAATCCAAAGATTGCGCGAGCTCATATGGACGGCAAGCGAGGAGGAACTCACGCCCTTTTTCAACACACTGCTCCTTCGCCTAGGCGCACGAGGCTCCTCCACCCACGTCCTGGAGCAGATGGCGCGAGGAGTCATTGCCCCGCGATTACTATGAACCGCCGACATCTCTGGCTGGATCTGATATGCGATGCAGCGATGTCATACGTCCAGCCATTGCCGAGCGTCACATTTTCCTCCGTCCTGCAGCTGATCAAGCGGTGATCAGTACATAGTCGTCGGAAGACCATGCCAATCTAGCGACGCCGGCTTTCACCTCCCGTGCCGACCGATCTCAGTCCTGATATGACACCCACCGCAGAGGTCAAAGGCCGCGACAGCCCAAGATAACGACTCTCTCGCTGTCCCTTTTCGTTCCCGCCACCACCCAATCACTTCTCCGCGGAGGATATCGCGAACATGGTCCCCGCGGAAGGGATCTCGGCTGAGGGAGATAAACAATACATGCCATTCTCCATTTGTCGCGAGGGGAGTGAGAGTCCGTGGCATTGGCAAGGTCGCTCAGCAGACCAGGCCTGACAAGGAATGTGAGAGCTGGTGTTTCTGTCTGAAATGAAATAGACAATGACAGTCACAGTGATGTGAACCATGAGCATCTTCCCCTTGCGCGTCTCTTCCAGCTTTCTAGTACATAAATAAGCTCATATCCATGACTTCGCAGCTCGAGTTGAGTCGTAGACACTCCCTCTTGGAAGCGGTGGTTCATCCTCCACGGCTTCCTCGTTGGTATCAAGGTATTCTTCACTCGCAGAGGGCCTGGAGGAGGGGTGATCAAGATGAAAGCTGGGCTTGTAAAGTTCACCCAACCGAACGGCGCTCATATACCACTGGGCTGCCTCCTGCACGGTTAAACCCCTGGACAACTGTCTGCCTCTGCCCGCTCATGGGACCCATCCCTGTGTTGATCATGGATTCTCTCGCTCATCGCCCTCCCATGCCGACCTTGGACTCATATCGTGTGGTGATGATCACTGTGGAACAGCGAAGCAAGAATTGGTGACTCGGCACGTAAGGACACATTGCTCAAGTTGGAATATAGCTACTGTAGCTGAACAGATAGATAGGTAGATGGATGTACGATCCAAAGAATAAAGCCCACGCCCACACACGGTACACTGTATGGACCGTCACTGCCACTGCCACTCCTAACGCCACCACCTCGCTCTCAGCCCGCAAATATGAAGTATCCTGCCTGTATCCTGCATCCTATGCATATGCCCCATCGAGCCGTGTTTATTGATTAGAAGTGCTTGTGACGTGTCCTCCTATGCTGATACTTATGCTTCTTCAAGCCTTGTGCAACCTCCATCTTCAGCTGGACCAAGTCAGTGCCAACGCTCGGGTCGTGGACATTCCTCTTGGCCAAAGCCCGGACTTTCTTCCGTCCCGCAACGGGCGCGGAGCTGTTCAAGACCTGCTGGATCAAGTACCCGTTGATCGTGTTGCCGGAATTCTCGAGAGCGAGTAACGGGCATTTGCCATCGTCGGTGGAGCAGGAGACCGTGGGCGGACAGCACACGCCAACACTGTTAGGGCACACCTGGCAGAGGGGGTTGTGGTCGATGGTGGAATTCGACGCGGAAGTATTGTTCGAATTCGAGTTCGGATAGGGTGACGTGTAGCCCAGGGGTGAGGTGCCGTTCAGGTTAAGCTTTACAGGAAAGATACCGTCAGTAGTATTGGAGCTGGAGGCGAGGCGGAAAATGGAGTCCGCGCCGGCACCGGCGGTGGAGGCGGGACAGTAGGACAGGTAAATGGAGACGGTCCTGGTTGGGCGGGCCGTGCTGGAGGGTGTAACCAGGACGGGCGAGCCTGCCGTTGCGCTGAAGTAGCCGGACCCGGTCTGTAGGAGAGTCGCATGTCAGTCGAGGAGAGGAGAGCGTCACAGAGGAGCGTCTTTAGTCTGCGCAACATCATGACTTACTATGGTTCCACAGCCGGCGAAGCTTCCTGCCCCGGCGACTGTGCCGGAGCTGACGAACGATACCAAGCCGCCGCCATACCAAGGCCAGACTGTGCCGACGCCAGTCAATGTGCCGGTCCCGTGACCAAAGCCGCCTATGAAACATCAGTCGTCAATGGCTCGAGATGTTGCAATATGCATCACACTTACAGCCCGTGATTGAAGCAATGCCAGAAAACGACCCAGTTGTAGCGATGATCGTCCCACACCCGCTAACTTTGGTTGCATAGCCTATGCAAACATGTCAGTCGATTGCCAGGCCGCATGTTGGGGGGGTTTAGGAGCGTACCACTTGCGGTGCCTGATGCGGAGACGGGCGTGTTTGCCAGATATACCGTGCCTGTGCCCTCTAGATCAGGGTTAGTATTGGGAGCTCGTCATGTAGATTGAAGAGAACATACCGATAATGCCGCTCCCAGAGGCTTCTCCGCAGCCGATGATAGTGTTTGGTTTTGTGGAACTGCTGAGCGAGACCGAGGACGAAGCGAAAGATGTGGATGATCCTGTTCCCGTGATCACCGTTAGTGTGGGCAGATCTGAGACTGCTCCGCTTCCGGTGGTTGACGTTGTCAGGATGGACGGCGTGAGAGTGATCGTCGTGCTCGAAATGACAATGATGGAGTAGCTGGTTGTGGTTATGATTACAGAGCTCGACGGCGATGCGTACGGATTGCTCGAGAAGAGGCTGGAACTCGGGCCATTTCCGGTCGTTGTCATAGAGCTGATAGTCAACGTCAAGATTGTCGTGGTTCCACTAATGACAGTCACAGTCGTGCGAGCAGATGTGGCGGAGGAAGAGGCGCTCGTAGATGTGCCAGTAGAAGAGGAGGCGCTTGCAGACGTCGTGCCACTATTCAGTATGGGTCCCTGCGACGGAGACTTGGAAGAGCTGTCGCCAGTGCTGGTAGGTGTAGTCAGAGAGAATCTCGAGGTCGCACTCGTCGTGCTGAGCCTTGTTGTCGTGCTTGTGTTTGCGCTTGAGCTTGTACTTGTCGGTCGAAACACACCAGTCGAGGCTGCGAACGATGTGGTCGTGTTTGCAAACAGCGTGCTGTTCAGTCGGCATGAAGCCGGGATCGTAAAGCAACAGGGCAGACCGGTGGACGTCGGAGCGCTGGGCTGGAACACGCCGGTATAATTCGTGTTATAGCAAGCGGAGGTTACCGAGTCTGGCGGAAAGTCAAAGGCACCCTAGTTCGTTAGCTCCGGCGGCTCCATTCGAGATAATGCCCGAACCCACATGGTACGTCCGAGTCGTGCACGCCGCAGTGGACGTGCTTGAACTCAAAGATGCCGATGTAGCAGCATCTCCCCCGCAAGGAGTACATGTTGCAATGGGCGGATCTCCAGAAAAGACTCCACGCTTGTCAAAGATTCCTCTTCCTTGCCGTGTCTTTGAGAAATAGTGATGATAGTGCAGGCTATACATGATTTCAGCAGTCCCGTGGCCCGCGAGCGTCACTTGAGGAGCGACTGCCGTGATCATGGAGGGAAGGATCTCATGACGAAGGTCGTAGTCTGGCGGTAACTGGTTCGGCCTCGGGGTCGGCTCGTACAGGGCCTCAACAGGGAGTGTCAAGGCACCAAAATCAACATAAGCATATGTGCTGGAAAACAGAACGCCGGCAAATGCAAGAAACGAGCGTAGCGGAGACATCTTGAAGCGATGCTCGGGGTCGGTCGATCACCCAAACTCTAAGATAGCGTTGGCGGCGGATTCACGAAGCAGAGGCTGCGGTGTGAGCATGAAGTCTATCCCTAGCATCGCGTTGTGATGCGCACAGACCTGGAGAGGAATGGAATGGAATGTTGGAGGAACCGAAGGGGGACGGCGTCCCTCCCACCTCGCACAGCCGAGTCACTTGGCATCCATATCTTAACAACTTGAAGCGGTGGTAGTGCGAGGACAGAGGAGACAAGGGAGACAAGCGGAGATGATCCTTGTTGTGAAAGCATCAGTAGTACGAGGTACTATTTGTTGTGTTGATGTCGAGTATCGCAGTCTAGGGGCGCGCGTCACTTTCCTCATCCGCGAGCCACCACGTGACCTGTTCAAACACGCCTTACTGAAATCGGTACGAAGCTCCAGCGTTGCATAGAATTGCTTCCGCATGGCATGCTGAGGACATGCCATGGGTCAGCCTAATAATACGTCAAGTATTATATACAAGAAATGAAAACTCCGTAGAGTCGATGCTTTTGCTTGCAATGGAGCAGCAATTTCAGTCCCAGGATCGCACCTAGTCCTCCAACTCCTCGCCATCGACCCAGCAGTCCTTGTAATGGTGTCCGGAATGGGTCGGGGTTGCCGTCACTGTCACCGTCACAGTCGCCGGGCCTCCTCCATCAACAGCAGAAGTCGGGGCGACCGGAATTGAAGATATCCCGCTTGATGTCCAAGCTGGCTTCACAGCCGTCGAAAAGGTCGTCCACGATGGTGACACTGAGGACTCAGAGACTGGAAGAATCGTGAACCCGGTCTCAGAGCTGGTCGTAGAGAGCGACTGGACATGAGTAGGCGCGGATGGTACGAAGGTGATGGAAATGGAGGCCGAGGAGGTTGTGGACGAGAGTGCAGAAGACGAGGCGGGTGCGGAAGGTGCAGAGGGTCCGTCCTCGAAGATATCGTCCTGCGGTCCCGGGGCAAAGCCACAGCGAAGATTGTACCCAGGGATCTCTGAGCGATCAGTGGTCACGACATTGTTCCCGGTAAGCTGATTCCACGCAATCATTTGCTTTGCACCCTTGACACATTTTGAAGCGTCGGTGTCGCACATGGCTGGGGGTTGGGCCTTGGCAAGAGGAGTGGTCGAGGTTGCACCTGTGACTTTGCACTTGAAGCCTTGCATGTATACGTTGGGTTGACCGCAACCTCGAGGGACCCAGAGCCAGGCACACGTGCATCCGTCTTCCGGACAGGCGGGCATCGCAGCAGGCACCTGGTACGTGGCAGATCGCTTCCAGGGCGTGTGCTCCAGCACGCTGAAGACGACCAAGTCCTCCATCGTGATCGCATTCAGGTCGCTCTCATAGGCGATGGCGAACGCGGTACCCTGAGCAGAGGTCTCGTTCTGTGTATGAATCCATCCAGAATCTATGCGACAGATGAACACCGAGTTAGCTACCAATTTCCCTCGAACAACATGGTATGCACAAGAATGACTCACCCTGAATACATCCTTCGCCTGTGCCTGTCCACCCATTCCAATCCTCAGGGTGGTCGCCACCATCTGGCCACTCCGAAGTTTTTGTGCCGTCGTACGACAAGTTCGAAAATGCCTGGTTGTTGGCGAGGTCGACATTGAAGGAGCCGCCGGCCGGGAGCTCGAGAAAGACTCCCGGCGGGGGCGGGACTTTGTCACAGCCTCGGTCGTGTTGAAACCACCAATCTTCTTTCGTGAGGTTGTACAAGGGGCTCACAGGTGCATTGGAGTTGAAGTTTGGGTTGTTTGGGTCTGTGCCGTTCTGGCAGTACATGCCCGGGGCGAAAGCGGCCACGTGGGCTTGAGCCAGGCCAGCTAGGGCCAAAGCCGAAAGAATGAATGACGCAGCCATGTTGTTCGAAGAAACTTTGTGTCGGAAAGTCTGTTCGAGAGCACTCGAGACAGTATCTGTAGCAGAAACAAGATCTCAACGGCTATCGGCTTTCGAAACACGGATTCGAAGTCTAAATGAACGGACTGGCTTGGTATGAACGAATGGACGAGCGCACTGCGCCGGAAACGAATGAACGGACTCGTGGAGTGCCTGAAGATGAAGAACAAAACTGCTTGAAGAACAGAGGGAGGCAGGATGTCGGCGAGAACGTTCATTTTGTACTGTCTGAGGCTCACCCACACATCCCTGGCGACGGACAGGGTCCCTCGGAATACGTAGACGCTTTGTTGAGATGAAGGGCAGGCTAAGCAGCCCACGCCCACCGACGTCTCAGGCTATCAAGACCCTGGCGTCGTAGCAAGCGAGTCGGCGAGTACGAGGCTGAGGGGGTGGGGCCAAAGGATGGCGACTCTCCCGTGAATCTTAACCTTGCGTTTCAGACCCACGCTAGCACCTGGCTTCGGGATGGCGAAGCTGGGGTAATGTGACATTGATACTACTCGAATTCCGACCCAAGGACGTCTCCTTTTCTTCCATCTGTGGGCCAAGACGCGCGACATCAGCTAAAGTTTCGCATAAAATCGTCAGGCCAAAGCGGGCGAGTTTCTAACTGGACATTGCCGAAGATGGAAAAAGCTTAGCAGGCATCGTCGCATTTACTCCACGAGGCCGGCGCCGACAGTCTCTCCATTTGCTCGGAGCACAATCCTGGCTGGAGCTTCCAAGGGGACAGCCTGATCTAGCTGTACCACGACCCGGACGACGCTTCCTGGCTGCACAATTTTCGGCCGTTTTTTGATGACTGCCCCCGTCGATTTATCCAAGACGGCAACGAGCTGGCTGATGCGGCCCGGTACATGCAAGCGCCCCTTATGCACATCGACATTCATCGGCGTCAGGTGATCGAATGCCAGTATCTTTGCCTTGCATTCCGTGATGTTCCGAATGGGTAATAGGTTGCCGCAAAGAACGTCTCCTGACTTCAGGTGGATAGGGTCGATATCTGTGAGATTCAGGATCACATTTTGTCCTGCCACCGCCCAGTCCTGGGGTTCATCGTCCACTAGCAAGCTTCGGATCTGTGCCTTTTCGCCACTGGGCATGATGACGACTTCCTCGCCCACCTGAATGGCGCCAGCATCCAGTCGACCCGAAACCGACAGGGGATTTTGTATGCCGTGCCTGAAAATGTCGCTTATCGTCATTCGCAAAGGCTTGTCTAGCGCATAGGTTAGTGGCTCGGAATTGTCGAGCTCTTCGACCAATGTCGGACCACTGTACCAGGCTGCCTTCGCATTGGTGACCTTGGTGAGAATGTTTCCACCTTCGAGGCCTGAGCATGGTACGAATGTAACATTTTTCGACTGAAACCCAGCGCTGCTTAGGAACGCTGCCATCTGCTGGCGGATCTCGTTGAATCGCTCTTGCGACCAGTCTGCAACATCCATCTTGTTCACAGCTACTATTATCCGTTGGACGCCAATGGACCTCACCAAGAGGGCGTGTTCTTTGGTTTGCCCTTTCAGCCCGGACTCAAAGTTCCCCGTGGAAGCGTCAATGACGAGGACGGCGAAGTCGGCCTGACTAGCTCCGGCAATCATGTTAGGCACAAAATCACGGTGACCGGGAGCATCGAGGATTGTGAAGGCCGTCCTGTCCGTTTCGAACTTGTTGGTGGCTATATCGATAGTCACACCTCTTGCTCTCTCTTCGGTGCCCTGATCTAGAACCCAAGCGAACGCGAAAGAGCCTTTGCCGATGCGTTCGGCTTCTTGTCGATATTTGTCCATGGTTCTCTGGTCGACGGCCTTCAAATCAAAGAGCAGTCTGCCCATGAGGGTGCTCTTGCCTGCATCAACATGGCCTTGACCTATTAGCGAACCAAAGTTCAGCCAGAATTCAAGGGGACCGCGTACCGATAACAACAAAATTGGCCGCGTTCTTCCGTTTTGTCTTCTTATATTCTGCAAGCACATCGATGTTCTTGCTCTTGATCTTGGGTGTGTCCTGAATTGACAGGCCCTGGACACCGTCTTTCAAGGTCGCCTTCGACTTGGCCGGTTCTTTGGGTTTAGGTGTGGCTGATGGAGCTGCTAGATGATGCCGGAGTTAGCTCCTGACCGACAAAATTTAGCTTTACATCCGACCTTTTGCAGACTGTGCCTTGGTCACGATATCATCTGGACTAGGGTCTGCAAAATTGAAGGACTTGGCAGTCGCCTTGACCGAGAGGGAGTCAGTTGAGGGAGTGAATTGGCTTTCAGGGTCGTGGTTGGTCATGATGCTTGCGAATGCCGACGGATGGCCTCGTAGATTCTGATCGACCACCAGTGACGAATCTGGTGCATGTTTCCGTCCATCCGCCTCTGCTGACCTTTCTTTGTCTGTTGGCGCGGCCTGGTGTGCACCCGCTTGAGGATCGGCCGCTGCAGATTTGGGTTGGGATGAAGGGGTGATCCTCGGTTTTGTCCGGTTCGGCAAATAGTGCTCCTTGAGTTCGTTGCCGGGCGTACGCTCCGAAGCTGGCGGGTGGTTCTCCTTCTGTCGGCGTTTGGAGGCAAGCGCAGCAAGCTTTGACATCTTGCCCGCATTTGCGGCACCACCTCGCAGACCGAGACGCGGATAGAGTGGCTCGATGATAATCTCGGCTCTTCGATGCTCTGGAATCTTCAGCCAGGGGCAGTCCTGGAAGAAATCGACGGCCGAAAATGGTGTTGCGCACGTGGTGCAAGCGTCGAAATCTTGATGCCCATCAGCATCAGCATCGGTTCGGCAACGGCTCGGTTGAAAGCAATCATGACCACCACGACCTGAAGACACTTCAACGGCAGCATATTTAGGGTAGACTTACTCTTGTTCTGGGTTACCTGCTTCTTGATCGCAGTAGGAGGAGGCTTCTGCTTGTCTGATGAAATGAGTATCTGCTCAACCATGGGACCGCGCAGCGAATCATACTCTTCAGGTATGCAACAGACTTTGCCACATCGTAGTAATAATGCCATAGTGCCTCCTGGATTTCACCGTCGGTGGCCGGAAATGCCGATCCGAGAGCCGCGCGGACCTTGATGGTGCCCTCGCGCAGCTGTTCCTTGTCTTCTGGTGAAAGGTCGTCGTGGCCGCCATCTTCATAGTCGTTGTCGTAGTCGTCGTAGTCGTCGAAATCATCTTCATCGTGCGCCAGAGATTTAACGCGGCGGTTCGACATTGCGATAACTCTGGGGGATTAGTGGGATGAATGAGAGGCACGAATACGAGTGTTCTCGAGGTGAGTCTAGGCAGACCCAATCTGCAAAGACCTCTGTGAATTCAGGTGGGCCTTCGGTCGGTGGGAGACAGTCTTTGTCTTTGGAAGCTCAACGCTTGAGGTTATGTCACAAGTGGAGAGGTCCTCTTGTCTTCAGCGGTGACTCGTGAGCGGGATATGAGGGACATGGATCTCCAATTGCATGGGCGACGGGGGATGACTAAGACTCCTCGACGCTCACGTGCGCCTCACCTCGCTGACCTTACACTCGCCCTTCGCTGTAGCGCTAGCTACTCGTCTGAATTTAATGTTCAGCATAAGGTATAATACTCGGTATGCCTTATTATTATGCTCTATTCCTAATGACTGTAGAGATCAATGGATCCGTCTACCCTGTTCTTGGGATCGGGGGTACCGGAGTCGTTGTTCTGTCCAACCGCGTCGCCATAAAGCTGCCAAAATCGTTCATCGCCGGTGCGGATGACGACGACAACGACGCCACCCAACGGGAAAAGCAAGTCTACAGCCGCTTGGGGGACTGCGAAGGTGTCGTCCCATACATTGGTCTTTCTGGCCCTGGCATCGAGATGGTCTGGATGGAAATGGAAATCTCCGCGGTTATCTTGCCACGCTCAAAGTTTCTCTATCGATGCGACTATCATGGCTCCGGCTACTGGCCCACACTCTCGATTTCATTCATAGTCGTCGGGTCATAGTGGCAGACATAGCCCCCGGAATATCCTTGTGGCGAAAGATATGTCGGTGAAGTTCTCCGACTTCACGGAGGCGTCTCTTCTGCCTCTCGATTGCGATATGGAAACGGTCGATGACAACGGGTACTCGATGCAGACTGATATCGGCCAATTTGGCGCCCTGATGTACGAAATCAGCACTGGTATAAGGTGTAACTTTGACCTTTTCGAGAATAAACCTCCGGGGCCAGCCACCGCTGCCTTTCCACAAAGAGACGGGCTACCTAGCACAGAAAGCGTCTGGCTCGGTCCAGTCATTGAGAAGTGCTGGATCAAGAACGCATTTCGCACCAGTCGGGAATTGTCTGAATGTTTGGCCTCGTTTCAGGGGACCAAACCACACAACCATGCCAACTTGACGTCTGAGTTCATCCACGGGGCAAAACCCAGCCTGGATATTTGAGTGTTCGTTAGGAGGGAAGGCGATTTCAGGATACACGGAAGAAGCCGGGAGGGGCGGCGTCCAGGGTAGGCAGCACCCGCATGAGGGAACCCGAGGCTCGTTGTCGTAGGAGATCGGTTTCGCAGGAGCGATGTCTATCACATCGTTTCCTGCACACCCGAATCCCCCAACTCTGATGGGTCCATATGAGCGCAGGGAACAACTAGCCTCAATGAAGGCGGCCACTTGGAAGGTTGAAATTCTGGTATCGTACAACTATCTTCCTCCGGTGTTCGGCTCCATGTTGAATACTTCGTAAAGGGAGTTGAGGGCAAAGTTGGTGTGGAGGGAAGGCTCAAAAAGATTGCAAACACGTTGAAGATGTAAATATCGAGGTTAGAAGGCACCTAGTGAATGGTGTGCGGACGTTAGGGGAAAGACGGCTTGCGATCGCGAATACCTACGGCCTGCAGCATGAGTTTACCTACAGATGTGTATCTGGGTGCACGCAAGCAGCGCAGTCCGCTTCGAAGAGAGCTACAAGATGGAACGCGTGAACCGACACACCAAATAATAGCCTCGTCATCGACTGGCCAGCCGCTGTCGGACTATCTCCAATCGTCGGCAAATATGTCTGATGTCGCTGAGATCAGTGTGCGTGTCATCTTCCAGGGTCTAGCCTGCCGCTCAAAGGTGGGAATATCTAGGAAGAAACAAGGTAGCAGCAGGTAAGGTGCGTACTCCCCGAGGGGGTATGGTAGGTGAGATTGGCAAAGTCCCTCGGCCACGGAGTCAATCAGTGAACCGTGGCAATTGCTGATTAGTTACCTTATGCTGGCAATGCCCGCCACGTCTTGCTTCCTCTGCTCTCGCCTACGGTGCCAGCGCATCTATTCGAAACTCCAAAGTTAGAACTCATAGGGAGTTCTTTACTCGTCGGTTGCGTGAAATGACACGTAGAGGATAACATATTCAAATGACCGGTGTTGGCGAACATTGGCCAGGAAGCTCTGTGTCTTGAAATGTGACCGCTCACCACACATTGTCTTTACATCGCCTACCATCAGACAACAACATGTCGCTTAAGGTTTACAAAGTTCGCTCCGACACTATTCCTGACCCCGATATGCCAGGTCGACGATATCACACAGCTCTCTTCGTCCAAAATACAGACGACGGAGGTACCATTCACCAGGTTACAGGAGATCTCGTTACTGGCATGACGTACGAGGTCAAGAAAGCGCAAAGGCCGGAAGATTCAGAAGGCTTTTACGACAAAGAATTACTTGGAACGGTGGAACCGTCGCAGTATCCTGCATTCTTTGATCAGATCTGCCGGCAGCAGCCTCCACCGCCAAAACAGAAGAAATTCAACCTGGCAACGAGACGAACAGAGCAGACGAAGTCAGATGGCTCTTTCTACGCTCCAGGGGAGCAAAAGCCACTAATGATCAAATGCACTGAATGGACGGAGCTCCAAGCAATTCCGGCACTCATCAAAGCTGGCATTCTCAAAAGACACGGAAGTGAACGTTGATGCAATCAGTGAGTGAGATTGATCAGCCAAGGCATCAGAGCGGGAGCCGAGATTGACCACTGTTGAGACTTACGATCCAGCTGAGAAGTGGCTGCCTTTGAACGTCGCAAGATAGACACGAAAGTAAAATCCTACCTAGTGAATACTTGGCCAGCCAAAAGGCCTCGTGCAGGAATCTTATGTCGCGGGATGTGAGGACCTCTCAGTCGAGAGATAGCGCACGGTTCATTGGTTAAGCTTAACGACGATCACACCAATCGCGACTCCGGACCGAGATATCCACACGGCCAATCACAGGCTTGTTCCAGGGCAGCGTCATTGGCTCGATCCAGCGTGGCACGTCCAAGGTTGCCGTCCGCATCCAACTTCACCATCCAGCCGCCCGCGTAAAGACCACATGAATATACCACACAAGCAAACCTCTGCCTCAAGCACGTCCTACCTCTGCATTCCGTTGTGAAGTCCGTCTCTATGCCTATCTTTCAGGGCCGTAAAGCTGGTATTTCCTTGACGCCATGATTTGTCTCCAGATCAACTCGAATTTGGTGCTTCGGTAGCGTGGCGCCCACCAGCTTCAGCAATGTCTGCTTCCCTCATGCATGCCCCGCCCGTGGGGCTGGGTCTCTCTCCGACAAAGTCCAATCTCACACAGCAGATCGAACAGAGCGAGGGCGAGCGGACTCCGAGATCTTCTAGAACCACAGTGAAGGGCTCCCCGAAACCACGTTCACTCTCAGACGCCCCCAAACCTGTGCTCTCACCTTCACCTGCTTTTCGAGAACCCTTGCGACACGTATCCCAGGATGACTCGGTCCTCGCTTCTCCCTCGACGCCGACTCGACCCTCCACCCACGGGAGAGGACTGTCCCTCCACATGCCGTCGAAAGACGCCTCCGGGACCAACGCAGGCCCAACCATACCGCGAATACCCCTATCGCCCAAGTTAGACTCGTCCTATGTGTATAGCTCACCATCTTCCATGGTTCCAAGGAGGTCAAGAGGGCTGGACTACGCAAGAGCATGCACAAACCTGCACCATTCTACCTTGGCAGAGGCATCACCCGATGCATCGCCGATTACTGGAAGAGGCATACAAATACCGCCAAGAAGGAGTGTTGGAAATTCTATGCTTGATTCGCCGAGCAATCAGTCAAACGCACTATGGTCATTGTCGAACGACAGGACAAACTTGTCCAGCTCCGTCAGCTCTATTAATATGTTGGGCTCGGATTCAGATTCAGAGTCGAATAGCTCTTCAGACGACATGGCGATCGATCGCGAAATGGATGAAGCAATATTGACGACTCCTGCAGCGTCGAGGCTGAACCCTGGTCCAGTGCCCGGTTGGGCGAACAGCCCAGGCATGGAGTGGATGAACATCCAGCCCTCCCCAGCTCAAGCGAGCCTTATGAGCTTCCAGCCGAATTTGATGAGTTTCAGGAGAGCTCGGACGCGGAAGGGAAAGAGTCATCATAGCTCGAGCAGTGTGAGCATGAACAGCTCTAAACCTTCACCGGGCCCTTTGTCCCCCGGGGTGCTGAAAAGTGTGGAGAACTCAGGAGGCAGTTACTTTGGGACGGGCTTGACCAAACAACAAGTACAGTCACGCCGTGAAAGTCTAAGCCTGGGGACAAACGATCTTCATCTCTCCGATAGCGAAGATAACACTGCCTCTCGCGCCACCGCTCAACAGTCCCTTTCCGATATGGATGGCCCAGGTAACGACGACCCCAGGAAGGTCATCCGCAGAGCCGTGACTCGCAGAGGCAATCTGCTTCCCAAAACAAAAGGCTTCGCCCGCATCCGCGCTCAGCTTCTGGAGGAAGCTGCCCCCATCGAAAGCGAAGCGCGCCGCGAGGCTGAGGTGATTCGCCAGGTGCAGGACAACGACCCGACCATATCACAAGCGACCTCGCCGATCTTGCCCACACACGCCGCAAACAACTTCGCGGTCGAACCGATAGAAGAATCGATCGAGGATATGGTCATGGACAACACCAAAACCCTGCTACCGCCTGATAGCTTCAGCCGACAAGCGGAGAGGAATTCTGCCGGGGTCGGTTTCTGGAACGGCTTCGATGAGCGGTACCGAACTCCACCACCTTCTCTGCTGCCCCGAGAAAGTTCTTCGGTCATCAGTGACGAGCTCCTGGACACTCCTGGCTCCTTCGACAACCCGGCTCTTAAACACTTCAACCGTTCTAGGTCGAGGTCAACCACGCCTCTGGCGCACAACCCGCCCATGGTTGGAGAGGTTGCACGGCGAGTGAACAACAAGCGCCGTAGAGAAGAGGACTTTGACCCGTCGTACACCAAACGCCGAGCAGTGTCGCCGGGTATGAGTGTCCAAAGCAGCCCTATATTGCCCCAGAGTCCTGTTCTTACCAGCGACAAGGCATGGTCCAAGCTGCCGCCAAAGGGAGGGAACGGACATGCCGATCGCAGCAATAGTGGAAGTAGTCTTAACGGGGCTAAGAAGATTGGTCTTCAAGGCATGACCGAGACGAACGAAGCCATCATGAGCATGAGCATCGACTAATGGTCTGCCATATTCCTGACAGTTCGATAAGCGAGGCGTTTTGGCTGGGTCAAATTGGTGACTGCTGCTTCACATGACGATAATGTACCCAGTATGAGAGCTGATTTCCAAGTACTCGCCGGGAACGTATACACGCGGCGTTAGAACCCGCATGATTAATAGCATTCCAACAAGATATGCGAACGCAGCTTGTTCCTGCTGCTTCTTCTTCGTAGCCTTGAGCCCAACTTCAGCCTTGCCCCGCGCCGCGCCGCAGAGGACTGGCCAACTGCTCCTTCCTGCCACCCCCTCAAACAACAGACCCATCGCGGATCCAGTTAACCACAGTTATCCTCTGCAACACTCGTAGCCCGGCAAGATGGGATCGGCCGGTGATATCACTTCATCGTTCATCGAAGGAGCGCCGCCCGGCGAGATACACGATGTGGTCAAGGACATCAAGATCCTCACCTCCGACGACGACCCAGCTCTCATCGCGAAACTGAAGCCGGCGTTTGAGAAGTACAATGAAGATCAGATGGTCGCAGTGAAACTGCCAGGCGCAAACGACTATGTATGAGCACCTCCGGTGGCTCTCATTGCCCCAGCCGTGCCCTGTGGCCAGCTTGCTGAGTTCTGGCTGACACTCCGCCCTCGTCCAGGTTCTCATATCCTCGCACAACAAACTGGCCTCGGGCCAATCGCAATACTACGACAGTGCATCCTCGACGTCCTTCAGCTTCGATCACACGACGCAGAAACCCTCCTCGCCACAATCCTACACCCATGACACAAAGCATTCGTCGCTGATTTCCTCGCTCTTAAAACTGCTCGCCGCTCACGTCTCCGAGCACTACCCTCCTACGTCTTCGCCGTCGGCGTATACCGTCTGCGCAACGCCCGATGACTCCAAAGTCGCCATCCTGATCAGCAGTCTGAAAGCCTCGCCGAAGAACTTCCTCAGCGGCCGGTGGAGGACCAGTTTCCTGTACGACCCCTCCTCGAACACCCTCTCCGGGAACATCAAAGTCGACGTGCATTATTACGAAGACGGCAATGTGGCTCTCGCGACGTCCAAATCCTTTTCCAACGTCGCGGTGGAAGGTGGCGGGAGCGCAGACAGCGTAATTCACAAACTTGCGGCGATCGAGAAACAATATCAAGAGGAGGTGAATAGGACAATTGTGGGCATGAACGAGACAAGTTTCAAGGCGCTGAGACGGCAGTTGCCCGTTACGAGACAGAAGGTCGAGTGGGAGAAGATCAGGGGATATGGCCTAGGAGGAGATTTGAGGGGCGAGGGGAAGAGGTAGGATCTGGAGGGAGGAAGACCTGTTCGGTGGGCTTGCAGAAGGACGCATTGACTATGGATGCATGAGAAGCCGATCGGGGGTGTTCGAGGATATCAGATATGCCTGCAAAGACGGGGATATGACCAAGGATATCGCTGCTTCCTTCGCGTCGTCAGCACTTGTGATGCTGCTGCGTTCTCGGACCATTGGTCGACATGTTAATACCGCGAACCATGGCCTATCCACCACAACCATCCTCAACCGGGGCTGTCTGGAGTCAAGGAAAGAAATTGAAGATCACGGCTGGTTTGCCGAAGAACCTCGTCACCATGTTCGATGACTTCCACTCGAAGTACCGCCCGAATTGTCCCGCTTGTTGAGTATTTGGTAGCCTCTCTGCCTCTCTTGACCTGAAGAAGCTGAGTATCGGCTGGAGTGAGTGCAGCATGGATCCCGAAAAGTGTTGAGATGCCGCCATTCTTCGTTGCCATCGTAGAAACCTGCCGAATCAACGACCTGTCGCTGTGATCCAAAGCATATACGACACGACGACAACGACGACTACTATCAGTGTTCATGGAATCCTTGGGAATTTTAGACAAGTCTGTGGCAGCGCCTCTGCGGATATTGTACCTCGTATCGTGTGTAACAATGTCAGTCGTGCGAGGTACATACGTTACGTACCCGCCTTGCTTGGTTGCTTGCCCATCTCTTTAATACTTGAAGCAAGCATGATCTACTTAGTAGTAATAAAAGCGTCTGTCCCATTGCTCGCGGCCGCATGCTCTGAGAAGAGGCGTGACTTCTCGTCTATCTCAGGATTCAATCCTCATGTACCGTTGAGTCTGGTTGAATATACCCCATGTGACTAGGCAACCACAGAAGGTACGATGTACACATACAAGGACTCCGTATTTGACTTGAACGTTTGTGGCCAGATGAGCTGTGGCATCTCACAGTAGACAGACACTAGGACTCCCGCAACTCGATAGGGACAACACCAAGGTGCGAAGAAGGTGCGAAGGTGTTCGGCGCCCTCAGACGAATCAGGAGAACGCTCGTTACCTATGGGCATGAACTGCCCTTGCTCTGATATGGCCTTCGACACATGGTATTTGCACGGAGTACGGAATACTCACGGTATACTCTTCGATGTATGTGGCGCATCGTACACGTCAGCCATACTCGTATCTTTGTTCCCGTGGCCTTGTCAAGAAGCTGAAAGTTTCTGAGATCAGAAAAAGTCGTTGAGCGCTGTATTGGTTACCATAATAAGCCCGCAGGCCCGAAATGTCCTTCGTCTTACAGTATAATCCAACGTAACCCTCCTTGCGCAGGTCATGGTAGACTCCTCCCTGCTCTCGTGGCCTGGCCGACTTGGCTTTGGGTTTGGTCCTCGGCATATCTCTTGTAGGCATCGATATACTGTTCCCTGTCGCTCAGCGTATCCAGCACGCTCTCCCGCTCTCCCACCGCTTTGGCCCACTTCCGCCATCTGTTCCAGACTTCCTCGTCCTCACCACCTTGGCCGGGTTCGGGGATGCCCACTCCGCCTTTATACACGTCGAACAGAAACATCCTGCACAGCCACGGCGCCAGCATCACGTCCACCATGCTGAACCGGTCGCCCAGGAAGAACGGGCCGCCCTCCGCATCAAGCGCCCCGACAAAGGTCTTGATATGCCCGAGGAACTCGGCCCGGGCCTCGTCCAACGAGTAGGCCTTACCTTCCGTATGCTGCATGAAGCGATAAAACGCGGGGATGATTCGCGTGGAGATGTGGTCGATCCAGATCCGGCATTTCGCCCGCAGATACGCGTCCTGCTTGCCGCGCGGCAGGAGGTCGCGCCCGTGCTGCGCCTCGTCGTCGTACACCTCGTCCAAGTACTCGCAGATGACTTGGCTCTCGTAGAGCGGCTTCTGCTCCTTGCCCTGGCCATCCACGGGGACGGCCAGCGTGGGCACCAACCCGCGGGGGTTGAGTTTCAGAAACTCCGGATCCTTGTGGTATGGGTTGATCTCGAAGTATTGGTGGGGGATGCGCTTTTCGTGCAGTGTGATCCACGAGCGTTGCACGAAGGGGCAGAACCACCCTCCATACAGGATCAGCGGGTGGGGAGAGGAGTGGGAGGCTGCGAATTCGGCCGCCCGCCCTGAGGTGTGCTTGTAGAGGGAGGTGTCGACGCTGCCCATCTTAGGGGAGGAGGAGAACAGACGTGGGCGCAGATGTGGGCGCGGGGAAGGGTGGTGTTGCACGAGCAGAGAGGAAACTTGAAGACGGTGTGTTCGGGTGATGTTTGGGCGAAGAAGGGATGGGAGCAGGGATGTCATGCCATGGAATCTGTAACAGTACAAGCACACGACAATCTGGAAGAAAACCCGGGAGTAGAGCCTCCCTGGTGGTGTGTATTGTGCATGTTGTAATATTGAGCAATGCGCGGCTGAATCTGGCGCGGGATAAACGATGACGTCGAATTTTGTGGTCGGCGACGTCGGCACCATCGGCGAGGGATCGCTTACATAAGTGTCTTTTTCCGGAGGACCATGATCGGCCCAATCATTCACTTACGAGTACATACTCCAGGCTACTAACTAGCGGGTGTCGATACTGTCACCTGGTAGTGCATCGAGGATGCTCATTGTCGCTGTGCAGTCAGCGGGTCAAGCGCGCAATTCTGTGAACAAGTACAAAATGACGCGACGGATCCAGTAATGTGCGTGGATGAATGAGGCGCACAGTAGGACAGTACAAGTAGGAGTGATGAAGCCGACTCCTCAATTGCCTGCTGAGAAGACTCGGCTGGGCGCAGCCATACCGGAAGACCCTCGAATGTTCTTTGGCTAGGGGCAGCGGTTCTAGAATAGTACGGAACAGGGACTGTGCGCACGCTCTCGTGTACTCGTACCCAGACCTCGGAAAGGCCAGGCTGGCATTCTGTCAGGGGCAAAAATAGGGAGTCAAAAGGCCACCTATAACATGGTGCCAAGAGCGCCTTAGGCTGGCTTTTGGGGGCCCCCCGTTTTTGCGGCTTTCGAGCGCCTTCCGCCAGTGAAGATCGTGGAAAAGGACAGCGTATCGATAACTGCGGCTGGCAATAAATATTTCCTCCACCATTGCGGTCGCTCCTCGATCTCTTCCCTTTCCATTACAGGCCCTCTCATTGTCTCGTTTCTTTTTCACAGACACCATGGCGTCCGGTAACGTCCAGCGTCGACCTCGCAGAACCACCACCTCTGCACTGCAGTGGACCACTCTCTTCTACCTCCTCCTCATCTTTGTCGGTCCCTTAGCTTTGATCGGTCGAGCCAATGCTGAAGATCAGACACCTCTAAACAACTCAGATTCGAACTATGGCACCGTCATCGGTATCGATCTGGGCACCACATACTCCTGCGTCGGTGTGATGCAGAATGGAAAGGTCGAGATCATTGTCAACGACCAGGGAAATCGGATCACTCCTTCATACGTGGCCTTTACAGACGAAGAGCGCTTAGTAGGCGACGCAGCAAAGAATCAATATGCCTCGAATCCCACGAGGACCATTTTTGACATCAAGTGAGCATCTCGCCCCCCTCGCCTCGTCTCGCGTGCACCGTTGCTGACAATTGATATCTAGACGTTTGATCGGGCGGAAATATGACGACAGGGATGTCCAACGAGACATCAAACACTTCCCCTTCAAGGTTGTCAACAAGGACGGCAAGCCTGTGGTCAATGTCGAGGTCAGTGGCCAACCGAAGACCTTCAGCCCTGAAGAGGTTTCGGCAATGGTTCTGGGCAAGATGAAGGAAGTCGCAGAGGCATATCTGGGGAAGAAGGTCACACACGCCGTCGTCACGGTCCCGGCATACTTCAACGACGCCCAGAGACAGGCTACCAAAGACGCCGGCACCATCGCCGGCCTGAACGTTCTCCGTGTTGTCAACGAACCCACTGCCGCAGCTCTTGCCTATGGTCTCGACAAGAAGGGCAAAGAGAGCCAGATCATCGTCTACGATCTTGGTGGCGGTACCTTCGATGTGTCACTTCTCTCCATTGAAGACGGCGTCTTCGAGGTCTTGGCTACTGCCGGTGACACCCATCTTGGTGGTGAGGATTTCGATCAGCGGGTCATTGACTACTTTGTCAAGAAATATAACAAGGAAAACGACGTCGACATCCGCAAGGACCTCAAGACCATGGGCAAGCTCAAGCGTGAAGTCGAGCGAGCCAAGCGAACCCTCTCGTCCCAAATGTCCACGCGCATCGAAATTGAGGCCTTCCATGGTGGCAAGGACTTCTCTGAAACGTTGACCCGAGCCAAGTTCGAAGAGCTCAACATGGATCTGTTCAAGAAGACCCTCAAACCCGTGGAACAGGTGCTCAAGGACGCCAAAGTCAAGAAAGCCGACATTGATGACATTGTCCTTATTGGCGGCTCAACCCGTATCCCGAAGGTCCAATCTATGATTGAGGAGTATTTTGGTGGCAAGAAAGCAAGCAAGGGCATCAACCCTGATGAAGCTGTCGCGTACGGTGCCGCTGTTCAAGCCGGTATCCTTACCGGTGAAGCCAACACGGAGGAGCTTATTCTCATGGATGTCAACCCTCTCACCCTTGGAATTGAAACTACCGGTGGTGTCATGACCAAGCTCATTCCCCGCAACACCCTTGTCCCGACCAAGAAGACTCAGATCTTCTCCACGGCTGCTGACAACCAGCCGGTTGTCTTGATTCAGGTGTTCGAAGGTGAACGAGCCATGACCAAGGATAACAACTTGTTGGGCAAATTTGAGCTGACCGGCATCCCCCCGGCCCCTCGTGGCGTTCCTCAGATCGAAGTATCTTTCGAACTCGACGCGAACGGCATTCTCAAGGTCACGGCCGGCGACAAAGGCACCGGCAAGGCAGAGTCCATCACGATCACCAACGACAAGGGACGCTTGACCCAGGACGAGATCGATCGAATGGTTGCTGAAGCAGAAGAGTTTGCCGAGGCCGACAAAGCCTTCAAGGAGAAGATTGATGCTCGCAACAAGTTGGAGAACTACGCCTCGTCACTGAAGAACCAGGTCAACGATGAAGAAGGTCTTGGTGGCAAGATTGATGACGAAGACAAGGAGACGCTTCTCGACGCCGTCAAGGAAGCACAGGATTGGCTCTCCGAGAATGCCGAATCGGCTGACAAGGACGACTTTGACGAGCAGTTTGAGAAGCTTTCGCAAGTCGCATACCCGATCTCAAGCAAGCTGTATAGTGGAGGTGGTGGCGCTGGCGGTATGCCAGATTATGGAGATGACGATGACGACGACTCTTACGGACACGATGAACTGTGAGGGGGCTCGTCGGAATTGGGAATGGGCATGACATTTTTGTACCAGCGTTATGAATTGATTGCAAGCATCTAGACGTGCTCGACAGGAAGGAAAGGTCGGGTATGGCACAACGGCGTTGGCTTGTCGTTACTTGTGTCTTGTACCACGAAAGCGAGGGCGGAGGCAATCAAGATGAAAAAATGCAATTGAACTTGAACTTGAATATCCTTGAGAGACTTGACTACCTCTGATCTTTCGTAGTTGAGCCATGCCATAGCGTCATGTCTACGCGGTTCTCGCACGAGTTCTTTCACCTACTCCTTGCAGTCATTCTGACCTGCTCCGTACTCCGTATCAACTCAAAAATCCTCACACCTAACGACAAAGACCCCCACGAGCTCATAAGGATGTTGTACGCTCCTCAACTCGGCCACTGCCCTCCGCACGGTCTCGCGTGATTGCTTGGTCGGCTTGAGTATGGATATTGGTGTTTGTATATGTATGTGTGTGTTGATGCCTAGGGACTGAGACATGGGGTGGTCGGTTCTGACTACGCGGAGGAGGTAAGTAGTGATGATCGGGTGGTGGACGGCTGAGACGCGGGGATGGGATAGCGGGAATTATCTAGATGAGCGTTCTTGTGTGGTATTCAACTTTGGAGACTACCGAAACTGATCATAACATTGTACACGTGCTCGGTACCTCGATCCTAATATCGGCGGTATGTACCTGTCGAGCAGTTCTCCGAACACATCCATTACCCCATTGCCTCCTCCTTCCTCGACCTCAGTAATCGAAGTTCTCGAAATTAATTACCACCCCTGGCAGCCAGTCTTGGATTTGCTTCCTCATCGCGGGTGCTGTACATAGATACCAGTTGTCGACCGCGGATTCCCAGCGCGTCAAGTCGTCTTTGGTGACCCTCCTCCTCTCGATCTTGACACCCGTGTCGATCAACTGTTGAAGTTTGGCTTTCTCCCCAGCGGGAAGCAAGGACTCGTCCCCGGTTAGGAAAATCAACGTGTCGGAGTCCTTGAGCTTGGGGTATTGCTTGAGGATATCGAGAGGGAGCCCGACATCACGGATGCCGACGGCCCAGCACAGCTTGAAGTTTTCGAGATCGATGCTCTCCATCTGGCCCAGGAGCGGTGTGATTCCAATGCCCGCTGCGATGAACGCATTCCGCTTATTCGGCTCGAAGATGAACTCGCCGCCGAAACCTCGAATGCCAATCTCGCACATCCCTTCTCTTTGCCCTTCAAGCCAGCCTGTCACGTGGCCGACTTTTCGCACCGTGACTTCGAATTCTTCGCCGTGGAGACCCAAGCTCTGCGGGATGGAAGAGACGGTGAACGTACGGATGAAGTCGTCGTTCAGGCTGGTAGGATCGTCGTCGCGCATGTGGGAGTACCCCATGTCCAGTTCCGCAGAGAGGTCCATGGCCACGTATTGCCCTGGTTTCCAGGGACCGAAGACCGCGGGGTCCGTCAGCGCGAAGCGATATCTCATGATGGTGGGAGTGAGTTTGGTCTTCTTGAGCAGTTTCGCAGTGGTGGGGACGCTGTCGCCGGCGGTCATGCCGAATCCGTCTGTCTTTTCTGTTGTGAGGTATCGGATGCGTGGATTATATGGTGAGCGACCCTGTGCGGCGTCCTTCATCAGTTCACCTCGGAAGGGGAGACCATTCTCGACGAGTCGGGCTCCTGTGACCTTCAGGCTCACGGCGAGGTTGGATTTGGCTATGACTTTGCTTGCAGCGGCTCCAACCAGCGTTTCAGTGTCGCCTGTCACGTACAGCACGTCGCCGGTTTCGAAGTCCGGGATGACCAGGCCTGCGCGCGGAGTAGTTTCTAGGTTGCCGAGGGTTTGGTACAGATTGTTGCCGCTGTATTCGGGCCATACGATCGTGCTGGGTTCGTCTGGGTCTTCTGGCTGCATGACACGGATGAAGCCTGGGGGTCCGCCGCGGTGATTGCAGTCCATATCCTCGTGTTTGTGGGCCGAGGCGATGAAGAACAGGTCTGCGTTATGGGCGAGGTCGATGGCCTTCTGTGAGAGATGTGTCGAGGACGATACAAACCGTGGCTCCGGGGTGTGAGCGACGATGTGCTTCTTGTTGAGGTATTTCGGACAGTTCCCAAGGCTTTGATCGATTTTGACGACCAGTTGAAGTTCGCCTGATCTACCGACCTCGACGCCGTCCTGGAGTTCTGGTTTGGCCACGGAGGACTCGTTGGCAGTCAACGCACCGGCGATAACCTGCCCTGCTAGTTTGACCCGAGCGCGCTCCTCGAGATTGATGCTCAGACCGGACATCAGCCTCCCTTTGCCTTGAGCTCGGAAGACTTCTCCGTCGTCTTTGCCTTGGTAGATCGCTTGCACAACCGGGTCGAAGCTTGCATCAACCGTGGTTCGGACGCCCATGACACTCTGCGCCACGGGTTGAGCGATAGGCAGTTGATCCGAACCCCAGACCGTACACCAAGGTCGGTCGTTGTCATCAAGGGTCCCGATCGCCATCATCGGGAATCGCTGGATCCAGGCCCCATACCGCGGCGCGAGAAAGGGCGTGGTTGGGTTGTCGTATTCGCCCACGCGAGTTCGTTTGTGGATTGCAACTTCGCCTTCATGCCAGGGCGCGGCTTCGAAGAATGCCATTTTTCTTTTTCTGCTCACCATCAGTAATCTTGACCTTGATACTGAGAGAACGGCGACGGGGCAGCGACTGGGAGGCTTTACCAGAGACGATCCTTATATCCCCAGAAGACGGAAGGTATAACTATCCGTTTCGCGCCTCGATTTCCAATGTGTCAGCGCGGCTTCTCTTCCAAACACAGTAAACCGTGACGCAAAAGAAGCCAGAAGAAGTCAACCGGCATCCCAATCAAGCCGGACAGAGCGACATCTTAACGCTTCCATTGTCATCCCAGCAAATGGCACCGCGCCCAGAGCGACTCGGACTCTGGGAGGGAGGAGGTGCTGGAGCACTAAAGCAGAACCTGTCAGCACGCATTCGAAGCCCCGCCGCTTGAGCCTGAGCGTGAAAGCAGCATGCGGAAGCCAGCACGTCCATTGGTTCGAGCACTTTGCGCGGGTTTGTCAGCGAGACAATGTGTGCCGGGCAGCAAATGAGCGACGAAGACATGGGCAGTGGATCTCCGAGGGAAGAAACGAGCGGCCCCGCCTTGCCAATGACAGCCGGTGTGGAAGTAAAAGCGGCACCGGCATGACGTACATGACTTGACGGACAGGTACGGCAGAGTAAAGGCGTCGTGGCTGCGCGATGCGCGTCTGAGTTTGAAGTCAGTTGATAGTCAGGTGAAAGTCAGGTGGAAGTCAGTTTGATGAGAGTCCAGCTCCAAGGCAGCACAAACATCACATAGGCACCACCTGGTAGTTGTCGGATTGCAACACTCAATCAACATGGCACTACCCGGCACTTCAGATCAACCTTCTGCACAGCGACGCCCCTCAAATGCCACACATACTCCAGCTCCTCCAGTAAGAGCAGTTCTTCGCCTGAGCAAATATTCTGATATCGTTGTTTCAGGTCGTGCCGGATAATGGCAATGTCCTCCGACTTCTCGACCGCGTATCCTAAGATGACGGTTGGCCAGGACCCAAGGTAACACCTCGACCAGTCGTCGTTGGCTTGTGCGCATCGTAGTATTGCCAGCCCCCTGCGGACTTGCCACGTGTCACCCGTGGGCGGCAGCGGAAACTTGATGTCGGACACTTCGTGCGAGCGCATCACCCAATCGAGGAGAAGCGATCCGGCGAGGATATGAAGACTCGTTGAATGTTGATGGAAGAGTCGAGCTCGTTCGGAGGGGGTTTTCGTGGACCAGCTGCCCTCTTCTCTCAGGCAATGCCCTTCGTCCAGAATTACGCTCTCCCAGTGCCGCATCTCCTGCGAGAGTCTTCCCAAATCTGCTGCTGGCTTTGCCGGAGTTTTGCAAAGCTGCACGACGTCGATGATCAGCTTCTGCAGCGACAGAGGAAATCCAATCACCGGACTGTTGTCAGCTGGGGAGGCGTCTGGAAATGTGAGAGACTGCAATGTCTCTAGTGCTTGCGCACAAAACTCGGAATCAAGCTGGAAATCCATGGCAAATGGACGGTTGGCGGTTTGGCGGAAAATCTGGTAAAGAACACTCTCCCATACTATTCGATGGATTGGGCGTGGCATTGGCGGCCGTCGCGAATGAGCATTTCGGAGCTTCATTAACTGAGTGGCTCCCGCCACATGCTTGCTGATGTCCTTATTGGTGTCGATATTGAAGATCTGTTTTGCAGCGATGGTCAGTAAGCTGAAACGCCAACCAAGCCACCATGGAGCATTGGGCGGACGGGGGGCCTTACTCCGTGAATATACAGGAGGATGATGGCTTGCAGCAGCGCATCGTTGAAATCATCACGGCCCCAGTCGATCCTCGTCAGAGTGCGATTGATCCCAGATACAGCGCGCCCATAGTATCGGATCCCAGCTTCATTCATTTGAGAATTTCCCGAGAGGAGATACATGTGTGACGCACTACAAGCTAGGACGGCATTTCTCATGCCGTCGAACCCTAGAAGCATCTCAACTAATTCTGGCACAAGCCCCGATTGAAATCCTGGATGGCTAGTGGAAAGAAGCAGTAAGGGCAGAAATCTGTTGACGAAGTGTCGGAAGCAGTCAACCTCGAGGTCGGATTGGAATGTGGTCGAGTTAAAAAGGTCGGACCTGAAACCAATCTCCCGGCACACAAAAGTTGGCAATCGGTTGGTACCCGTGGCCGATGTGGCGACATCTGCGTCCTGGACGACGGTGTCTGTGTTTTCCACGGACCTTGCCGGCGACGGTGACTTGGATGTCCTCGAGACGCGGCGATGGCGCCGATCGAGCAACTCATCTTGTGTGGGCCACACACAAGCCCGCGCCGATTTGATGCATCTGCCACAGGGAGATGGTCTTACGGCATCGTCGCATTTCTTCCGTCTCTTGCGACCTGTGAAGGAGCGATGTCAGCGTCAGATAACACCGTGGAGCCAGGGCTAGACTTACAGGTCAAACAACCGGTCTTGGTGCGGAGTGTGGCACTTGATGTCGCGCGAAGTGTCATTTGACCCCAGCTCCGCTCCTGCGTGTTTCGATGTCATGGACGAGGCAAGCGTACATGGTCAACGAGATCAGGTCTTGGCCGAGGTGGCTAGTTCACTTCGAGGAATGCCTTATCAATCATCTGGCTTTGGCTTTGGCCTAACGACCGGCTAGGAGAGAGCGAATGTACGATTGGATCCCCCGCACCGACGATACCTGATCCGACCGAGCCAAGCTACTGGGTCTCGCTGGCTCCATGAACTCCTCGTCCGGCGGCGGAATTCCTCGTAAATTCGCGGAAGCATCGAAGAAAGATACCAAGCTTCTTTCCTGGGCCCCGACTACAGTAAACCGACGCATCCAAAAGACATCGTGGATATTCCACTCTTCTTGTATCCTTGTTGACGTCCTTTCCTCAAAGTGGTGGATCCGGCCTATTTGCCGAGGTCAGAGCGCTAGGTGAAGGTCTGTTACAGTTAAGCACGCACTGCTGGGGATGGGGAAGCCAGGAACGATGCTCAGGATCAAGTATGACAATCCATGGTCAACCATGTCTGAAGCAAACTGAAGGAGCCGTTCTGCCATACAGATCACAACTCCTTGCCGGCGGATCAGCCTTCTCGGCATCACATATAATATTGGATTTGCAGCGGCCAAACACCCTAACCGAGGACCTTTGATATCGTTTCCACGGCGGCCATCAATTCCTCATCCAGCTCGGATCTTGCGATAACTTGAATATGACACGGCGCACCGTCAACAGCTTCTGGGTCATCTACTATCCGTCAGCTTTGCCAACCTCGAGATAAGCCTCCATGACACTCACAGTCTGGAATTCTCGGATCAGGGAGGTCGATACTCTTATCGGCCTTGAGATAAGGGATGATACAGGCAGGGTACTGCTCGCGATCGTTAGCTTTGGCCAGAGAATCATTTAATGTTTTAGTGCTCAGTTGCTCACCGCCAGAAGATTCCACATAACCCTGTTGCTTGTCAGACCTCCTTCTAGAAGTTTGCGGACACGGGCTACTTACGTGTAAGGGGGCATTCGAAACGTGTCGTGCGGCACAGCAGTCTTGTGAGATCCCGGCGCCACGATCACGTCTAGTTTGTTCTCAACGAAGATCTTCATCCAGTCTTTTCGGAACTTGAGGCGTTCCTCGTTCATGTCAAGGAGATCGCCTAAGCTCTTGTCCTTGCGCCCTTCTGGGGGAGGGGTATACATGTCCTTGACAGAAGTCACCCACGGCTCTCCGGAGGCCTCAATGTGTTTGAACCCCGTGATCTTATTGTCAATGTCGAAAAAGTTCCAAGACAACTCGGTGGCTGCGGCGAAGGAGGGGAACTTTTCAAGCATAATGACAGTATGCCCAGCCTGCTTGAGTTTGTCCGTTGCAGTCTTCAGCGCCCGTAGGATGGTGGGTTGCACAGGCCAGGTTGGGCATTCGAGGATGACGCCGATGGTCAAAGTCGTCTTTTCTTCCACAGGGTGCCACGGCACGGCGAGCGCTGTATAGTCATAGTTCCATGGCTTGGAATTGATGACGGCTTCCAGAAAGAGCCGTAGATCTCGGGGACTCTGTGCAAGGGGCCCCGCGACTGGCATAATGCCAGTCCAGCCATCCAGCACAGGATTGGTTTGGCCTCCAAATGGAACACGATCGACGGACGGCTTGAAGCCGAACGTGCCACAGCAGAAGGCGGGAATACGGATGGATCCTCCTATGTCGGTCCCGACGCCGAGGAGCGAGCCGCGCATGGCGACGAGGGCGCCTTCGCCGCCACTGCTTCCGCCAGCAGTGAGTTTGAGCTTGTTGGGGTTTAAGACCCGACCGAAGACATTATTCTCCGAGTCCGCCGTCATCAGCGTTTGCGGAAGGTTGGTTTTCACGTACAACACCGCACCGTTGTCGAGGAGAATGTCAACCAAGGGCGAGTTGGACTCCGCTGCAGGGCGATTGATGAATGAGACATAGCCGATGGTCGAGTACTCGCCCTTAAGGTTGAAGGAGTCCTATGGCGTTATCTGTTAATTCCGCGCAGGCTGATATACGCCCATCTCTCCGACTCACCTTGAGTGAGATAGGCATTCCGTGCAACGGTCCCATCGGTTTTCCTTCTTTCTCGAGGTACTCATCAAGATATTTAGCTCTCTCCAGGGCTTTGTCGAAGAACATTTCTGTTAGACAATTGGTCTAGACCCATCAGCTACAGCCTGTTGGTTCATGAGAATCTAACGAACCACTTGATGGGCGATAGCGGCTCTTTTGCAAAATGCTTGGGTCACTTCAAAGGAGGACAGCTCTTTCGCGGCCATCTTGGCGATCAAGTCGGTGGCATCGTGGTTCTCGGTGATGGCAAGCTCCTTCTCTGTGAGAAGGCCGCACTTCGCTGGTACATCGAGCACACTGATATCAGCAGTGGCGCTCACAGTATCCAGGATGCTCGAAGGGAGACGCCATTCTTGCGGCAGCGCCTTGGCTACCTGGGCACGTTTCGTCGCGACGAGGGCTCTCCAATCTTCTCGGACCATTTTGAGCGCGAACGAGATTACGATAGACTACTGGAGAGGGATTCGACTGTGGTTGTGGGCAGGAGCAATCAAGCTACTATACTTATGTGCATTCAGCTTCTGTCCTCGCCATATCAGGACGCCGAAGCGAGGACACTCAGGGCGAATCATGGCGTGGCTTCCACAGGCAGGCGATTTGAGGCAGGTGAGACCTCGCCTGTGTACTGGTCAAGGCCCATCTAGGCCCTCTCGAACAGGACGCGGATACTTGGCCTCACTCAAGATATCTCTGGGGTCGACCACGACGTGTCAATCACACGGAATTGCGCGGTCTTAAGTTCAAGCTAACATCCCCAAACGACGAGGGGGGGCGTCGAGGAACTCCATGTGGTGCAGCCAATCGTACAGGATAGCGCACCCCGAGTTGGAGTGCGGGATATCGCCGGCCAGCCCCTAGATCCACATCGTGCCCCCGACTCTGGACGACTGCGCAGATCTGCATGGTTATCTCAAGGGAGTCCTGCATGATTTCGTGGCCATCGTGACGTTTCGCAACGGCAACCATGTGGTACACGTGTGTCGCCGGCGAGTCGACGTGCGGAGATCCCAGAGACCCTTATCTTTTTGCAGAAAGCTTCTTGCGACTAGGCTTTACCGCTTCCTGGAGGTCGACAATCGAGCTGCTAGAGCTATCTCGAAACCGATAGTGCGAGCCTTATCGAGGATGGGGACAGCACTCTCTTTCCATCTCGAGGTTGCCACATCTCTCCCCGGTCAGCTGTCGCGGAATTTGGCGAGGTTAGGAACACAGACGCATATGTCAACGTTGCTCTCCGCGTGTCGATCGCATAAAGCGTGCCGGTAGCCACCTTTCCCCCGGTTTTGGACTCCCTGCCTTTTCCTCAGTTCCTTTCACTGCGTCTTGGAATAACAACAACGTCAACCGAGATGGCGGCCTACAACTTGCCTGTCGATAGTGTGCCGGGCACGGTACATCTCGTCGACATCGAGCATACTATGCACACCAGACATGCTGGCTCCGGAGACAAAGATATCGTGTTGGTGCCTACGCCGTCGAACGATCCTGATGATCCGTTGAATTGGTCGCCCAAGCGGAAGTTGATGAACACGGCGTCGGTCAATGTGTGAGTTTGAAACCAGGCCCGTCAATGCTTGTCTGACCGCGAACACTTCTAGCTACACACTGGTTGTCGGAATTGCCAACTCGGTCGTCTATTCCGTGCTGGTGCCACTCTCTGAGGCCTCGGGTGTTTCTATCAGCACGCTGAACCAGGGAACCGGCTACCTATTCCTCCTCGCAGGCTGGGGTCTGCTCTTCTGGGTAACGTACTCCGCTCCGGTCACCTTCATCCCAGAGTTGGGCTTCTTCTGAAGGCGGACGACCCCAGCCGCCCAAGACAATCGTCTCGGATGGTGTCCTAGGTTGGTGCTAACCTGCGGGGAACAATAGCAACCCTTTGCTCTGAGGTATGGCAAGCGATTAACATACCTGCTGTCAATCTGCGGCACGATCGGAGTAAGTTGTCCTCGCCTCCAGCTTGATTCTGTGAAGACCGGGTATCTGCCGGGTTGAGGCGGTCCTTGTCCACCCTTTCTTCGGTGCTGCGGGTATTGACGGTCTTGCAGTGTACCATGTGGGGACCGTACGCGCGCAGTAATGGAGAGTGGATCGCGAAGAACATCCTCGGCGGGTTCTTCGCGGCACCGATCGAAGCGCTTCCAGAGGTATCCGTAACGGACGTCTACTTCCACCACCAACGCGGAACGTACATGGGCGTGTACGCCTTTTTCCTTGCTGGCAGCAACTACTTTGCCCCAGTCATCTGCGGCTTTATTGCCGACCGACAAGGGTGGAAGTGGGTGTTCTACTGGCCCACCATCTTTCTCGGCGTCGGTCTGATATGGTGCTTTTTCTTCCTGGAAGAGTCAAACTACAAGCGCACAACTGTTGGGATTGTGGAGGTCAACAGTGGCAGCCAGACTCCCACATCAGTCGCCGCTGCAGAGAAAACCGGGGAGAAACTGCCCGAGATTAGCAATGAGCCTACAACTGTGGAAAGCGGTACGATCACCTACGGGACCAACAAGACGTATCTGCAAAGGCTTTCGTTGTGGCAGCCGTCAAAGGGAGAGAACATGTTGCCAAGGGCCATCAGATCGCTGAAGTACCTAGGCTGGCCTGTTATTTTCTACGCTGGCTTCAGCTACGGCAGCTACCTGGTGAGTTGGCCACACCGCACCACTGTCGTTCTGGATGGGCCCTGCTAACGTGGCGACCCGTAGATCTGGTTCAACGTCCTCAACGCCACTGCAAGTATCATCCTCGGAGGTCCGCCCTACGACTTCAAAGCGTCCATGGTCGGCCTCTCATACCTGTCCACGTGTATCGGAGTTTGTGTCGGAAGCTACTTCACAGGTCGATTTAGCGACTGGCTCACCATCAGACTTGCCCGACGCAACAATGGTATCATGGAACCGGAACACCGGCTCTGGCCATTCGCCGCGTGCATCATTATCGTCCCCGCGTCCCTTATCCTCTGGGGTGTGGGAGCTGCCCACCACGTCCATTGGTTTGGCTTGATATTTGCGATGGGGACGCTCGCTGGCTCGACCGTGTTCGGCATCACCCTGAGCGTCAACTACCTGATCGATACCTATCATGAGAGTAAGTGGCTGCTGTCTCTGCGGCGGCTCCTTCTGTCGGCTGGCTCCCTCGCAAGCTACTACAAGCTAACACATCGGGTACAGTCAGCGGCGACGCGATGACCACCGTCATCTTAGTGCGCAACACCATGTCCTTCGCAATCGGGTATTGTACCACCCATGCCTCCCTGCTTCTCCGTCTTGACTGGGCTAACATTATGGCCATGGCCGGACAGATACGGGATTACCCCCTGGCTCACCAACCTGGGCCTGCAGAACTGCTTCATCTCGGCTGCCTTCATCGGCATGGCGGCGTCTTCGGTCTTTCTGATCATGATCTTCTATGGCAAGAAGTTCAGGGAGCGCAGCCGAGTCAAGTACTGGAACCTGGTGGCTGAGCTGATGGCCAAGGGAGATGCGACCATTTGACAATGCCAACGCGAAGTGAGCTCGACGAAGCCTCGCTTCTGATATCCCGCTGCTGCGAAGATGTCACGCACTGGAGGATATGCCTTGGCTTGAGGAAGATTGAATATGGGGTCATGTTGCGGCGAAATACTATTGATGAGTACTTGTGAAGCGAGACATCGGAGGTCGTCTCCTTTAGAGCAGGGCAGAAAATAGTAGAGTAGAGTAGAAACATGAGCAATCATGACACCGTGAGAGAGGCGCCACAGTGCGTGGCGTCAGGGTGGCGTAAGGCTGTCAACAGCTGACTAAGCAGCCTCGTCCGCGACGGGAAATTTTCTCCCCCGTCACGTTCTTTTTTCCAGCACGACCAGTCGTGGTTGACGTTATCTCCAGCGATTGCTCGTATCGTAATAGGCGACGGCTGTCATTGTCATGCCCCTGGGATTCTATTCGAACAACATGATCTAGATCCTTGCGCGTCTTCAGTGTGCTCTCCACCATTCCAGCGCTTGGACACGCTCGAGGTCAACATGCTCAGCCTTGCACGCCCGGCACCCGGTTGTCCAGAAGATACGCAGCAGCCGCAGTTGGAGTCGCAGTCGGCGTCAGGACTCCAGTTTTTGGCGGCCAGGCTAAGCGATCCTATTGATGTTCACGAGGCCTTCTCTCGTTCGACTTTTCCTTGTCCATTCGAAGTCTCGGGTGGCGAGCACGGCTTCTAAGACGTTTTCTTCTGTTAGCACCAGGGCGAACACAGGTTCTGACCATCCTTCTTCCCTCAGCACCATGGCGACCACCGTGAAGAGCGTCATAGATGATCGCCTCCATTTATCCTCCTTGCCGTACTCAGGCTGTAACACCCGTATAGTGTCGCTCCTCGACGTCAACATCCCCGATCAGGCAGCCGAGGAAGAGTATCGCACCATTTACGCCCGATATATCCAGGGTTCCTCACCTGGAGACAGAGCCTCCAACGCTAGTCTACTCCGCGACGCCGTCGAATCTCTCAGATATGGTATCGCGCCGCCGGTCGCATTTCCCACAGAGACGGTATACGGACTGGGAGCCGATGCGACGAACGAACCGGCCGTCAGCGGGATCTTCGCCGCAAAGGGCCGCCCGAGCGATAACCCTCTGATCGTGCATGTCGCAAGTGTTGCTCACCTCGAGCGGATTACGGGCGTACCTCTACCCGAAGTGTATAGGGCTGTGGCGCGGCGGTTCTGGCCCGGCCCTTTGACCATCCTCCTCCCTGTGCCGGCGGCAGGGATTTTTGCGAAGAACGTCCACCCGGCCCAGAACACGATCGGATTCCGCATCCCGTCGTCGAAATATGCGCGATTCTTCATCGCCGCAGCGGACAGGCCGATTGCCGGGCCGAGTGCGAACTCGTCGGGGAAACCGAGTCCCACAACGGCGGAACATGTGCTGCATGATCTGACGGGGAAGATCAATTTCATCCTGGACGGCGGGGGATGTGACGTTGGTGTGGAGAGTACGGTCGTCGACGGGCTACATGATCCGCCACTCATCCTCAGACCCGGGGGTGTGGGTTTGGAAGAGTTCAGGGCCCTAGGACGGGAGGTTGGTGGGGAAGTTGGGGACAGATGGGCGAGAACCACGATCGGATACAAGATTTCGACGCATCACGCGATCGAGACGGCGGAAAGCAGGAGCGGAAGTCTGCCCGTGTCTGCGTCGAATACCAGCGCGTCTGGGGCTGCTACGCCTTCGACTGAGGAGCTGGTCTCGAAACACACGAATGGAAATGGCAATGGTGTTGCAAGCTACGAAGAGGATATCAACGGCGCTCCTCGCGCCCCGGGCATGAAGTACAGGCACTATGCGCCCAAGGGGCGGTTGATTCTGTTCTCCAAACGTGCGTGCCAGGCCGGTCGCGTGCAGGAGAAATGGGACCAGCTCGTGGGCGTGGAGAATCAGCGATCCGTCAAAGTCGGCATCATCTCGTGCCACTGGCCTCCATTCGCTGGCCTCAAAGACATTATTACCTCCACAGTCGATTCCACGCGCGTCAGCGAGATCTCGGCGCCGAAAGCCGCAGGGCAGCGGAACCCAGACCTGATCACTCATTCGGGATTCGCTGACATCACGTCCATCGCACACCTGCGCGTGAGAGATACAGATGTTGTGCTGTACAATGTGCAGCTTGGTCCCGAGATCTCTACGCTCGCGCACTCACTGTTTGGCGTGTTGCGATTCTTCGACGAGCTGGAGTGTTCGTACATCTTCGCGGAGACGGTGCAGCACATGCCATCACCTTCGTCGGGTGGCCAGAATTCGTTTTCTAATGTCGCGAGTAGAGAAAGCGCCATGGGGGCAGCGAAGGACCAGAGTGGGCGCGACCTGGAGGATGCGGTGATTGATAGGATCGAGAAGGCGGCGGCGGAAAGAATAGACGAATAGACCTGTGTGATTAGTGGCGCTGGCTAGGAAGCGCCTCTCTCATCTGTCATGGCGACGAGGCCCCCTCGAATAAAGAATCTTCTAAAGTGCGCGGCTCGTCCTTGTCTTGTCTGATCGGTAAAATTCCGTGACATCTTGTCCACGCAGACCTGAGATTTGACTGGCGCTGCCGCTGTGCTACTGTTATTGATGTCGCCTGGAGCAACTTCCATAAACTAGCGACATTGTAAGTAATTCGGTGGTATTTCACTGTGCCAAACCATGACGTCAGCCACGTGACTATGCTTATAGTCACGTGAAGCATACTATATTCACGTGACTGGCTGTGGTTATAGCCGAAGATTCCCCGCGTGACGCGCCTTTAGGACGAGACAAGACGCGTCGCTTCAATACCTCGATATCGCTCCTGTCTTGAGAGCTAATGACTATAACGATGACTTCGACGCATTTCTGACGCTTGTCCTCCTCCCATCCACTTGGCGAAGATGGACGCTGAGAAACACTTGCCCAAGCAGGTGGCGGACCTGCTGGTCGAATGCCGAAAGGCCATGAAAGACAAGAACTACAACGCAGCAATCAAATCAGTCAACACGGCGCTGAAGTGCTCCGAGAAAACCGCCACTGCGCCTTATCTCTTGCTTGGTCTCCTCGACTATCGCCATGCCATTTACGGGCGTCTGGGCGACCTGGACTTAGCCCTCAGGGACGCCAAATCCATGATCCGGCTGGACCGCAAAGATGCCCGAGGATATCTTCGCTGTGGTGCTGTCGAGCAGTCCAAGGGCAACAAGGCCGCCGCACTACGATACTTGGAGCACGGACTTAAGAGCTGCTCAGAACCAGAGGGCTTGGACATACTCCACAGAGAAGCCAAACGGACACGCGACCAGCTGTCGGCCGAACTTGTCCTTTCACGAGCACGAGATCCGATGACCACATTGCCGCTCGAGATCATAGAGATGGTGCTGTCATATCTCCACTATAGACAGCACGTTCAGATGCTTCGGGTCTCGAAGTCTTGGAAGCGCGTGCTGAGTGTACTCCCCCCACTGACTGACACGCTTGCGTTTCCGAACTTCACAGAGCCCATCACGCTCAGGATGATGCTCGTGACTCTGAGGCGACTCAAGACCCCCAAGAGGCTCATCCTGGCTGGCCTGACGGGTGGCGCTCGTGCCACACTCCTGGCCCGGTTGGTGCGGACGCGAATGCTAGAATCCCTGCAGGTTTTCCAGATCAGCGACCCGTTCATCGACCTGGATAAGTTCCCGTTGTTCAGCGCCAACTTGAGAACGATCGCGCTCGAGTATCCGACAAGATGCACTCATGAACTGGTCCACCGCATTCTGGAGCAGTGCTCGGGCCTCGAAGTTGCCCGGTTCATGATCAACGGGACTATCCACGACCTTGAGAGCTGGAGGTTCACCAGCAACTCTCTCCTTGAGCTCGACCTCATTTGTAAGGACGACAGGACCCAATTGGTAAGTGGCCCATCATCACATTGGCCCCCCCTTCCCTTTCAAGCAGTGACTACTTGCTTACAATGGTTCGTTTGTAGTACGAAATTGTCCTCAACTTGCCGCGACTCAGACGCTTCTCTCTCCGTGGCCTCAACAACCTGGGGCACAAAGCATCGGGAGATCTGGATCTGCGCCACCTTCAGAACCTAACGACCTTCTCCCTACTCGACTGTGGAATCTCGGATCTCTTTCTCCCCCCCTCCATCATGGACTTGCGCATGGAAAGATGCCACTCCAAGATTCGCAGTGCCGGCTTGGTTCAACGACCACACCCAGATTTCCCCGCGCTGGAGAATCTCGAGAGCCTGAGCATACTTCACATTGAGCGACCGCGCGGTTCCCAACCCACATACCCGCCTTTCATCTGCGATGCAGCCGCGAAGACCAAGCCCGGCAAGCTCACCTCCCTAGCTATAAGCCAGGTTCCGGACAAGGCAACCGATCTCACAGCACTGCTAGAGTCGGGGTGGTTCGCGGGCCTGACGGCGCTGCTGATCGAGGGTCCCCAAGTCGGAGACCAGCAAGCCGCGTTGTTCGTGGCCCACTGTCCCCAGCTCGAGAGGGTTCACGTCAGTGGAGCAGCCATCACGGGCGTCTTCGTGGCCGAGCTGATCAAGGCGCCAAATTCTAAAGTGCGGACCATGACACTCCAAGACTGTCGCAAGGTCTCTAAGGATACTGTGCCGTGGGCGGCGGAACGTGGCGTTCACGTGGAGTGTATCTCGACGTGGCCCGCGTGGGGCAAGGGCAATGGCAATGGCAATGGCCGCAGAGTCCGCGAGCTGGAATGAGAGTGAGAGAGGGTGTTCCTTCCAGTGTGTCACTCCAGGACTGCACGGAGAGTGGACTGCACTGCAATGGGCTGCACTGGACTGCAATATCCTGTCTTGTATCATATTGTACATCACATTACAGGGTGTGCTCTGAAGCCACCAAGGCATGAAGTCATGAGACAATGAAACAAAGGAACAAAGGCATACTCTGTAGAGACATTCTCAGAATAATTGAACTCAACTTATATGTAACTGTTATTCCTCCCTATTTCTCTATATATTCCCAGCACTCCTCCGTCTGCTACGCTTACGTGCAATCCCAGTTTTTCGGCCCTTTACGTCCTTCCTGCCGGCGTCTCCAGCATATACTCACCCCCGCGGGCAATGACAGGATGGTACTCGCCCTCGCCAAACAACAATTCATCGTCCATGTCGACGGACCGGTCGATCTTGAAGTAGCGGATCTCCCACTCCTCGTCGATGACGTCCCCGTAGCTTTCCAAATCCGCCCACAACTCCGGGTAGGCCTTTCTGGCCCACTTCTCGACCTCGTCCTTGCGGTACTGCCAGGGGATGGCGTTGTAGAAGGTGCCGATGGTGAGGGCGTCGGGCGGCTCGCCTATATCGCCCTCCATCTCCTCGATCAGTTCGACCGTGTTTTCAAACTCGCTCTGTCCCGCTAGCGCGCCGACGTACGCGTCGTAGACCTCCTTCGTGATGACCAGGTTGAAGCTCTGCATGAGCGCCATGATTTGTCGGGCCTCGTGGCCGCCCTGGGGGATCCACTTCTCGCACGCGCGGAGCGCCAGGATGAACGAACTCAGCGTGGGGCCTTCCCTTGACTCCATGATCTTCCAGAAGTGGTCGATGATGGCGACAAAGGGCTGTTGGCACTCCGTGTACGCTGCCATGAGGCCGTTGTGGATCCGCGTGGTCTGTTCCACTTCCAGGTCGAGTTTCAGCATGTTGTAGACCATCTGGAGGCCGTCGATGTCTTTGCACGAAGCGATGCCTTCGAAGCATTTGGCGTACGCGGCCGGGGTGGGCCGGGCGGAGAGGTCTTCTTGTTGACGCATGTGTCCGAACACCAGACATGCAAGATCCGGCCGTTTCCGCGCGAAGAAAGATTGCATTATGGCAATACGTTCCGTGACGGGCGTTTCGGGAAAGGCGTGGCGGAAGAGTTCGTAGGCGTTGAAGGCGCGCTGGTCTTTGATAGAGAGGTCGGTGATGAATTGTTGGAAGACGGCGCCGATGCGGGCGCGGTCGTCCCTCGGGTAGGAATCGACACGGTGGCGAAGCAGGCCGGTGGCTTCCTCGAGTTCGTCCCTTTGTAGAAAGACGTGGCAGAGGCCGGCGATGGCTTCGGCTTCGAGGTCCGCGCCGGTGGAGAGGAGGTGGTCGACGATTTGCATAAGGTGGTTGTATTCTGGATCGGCGGAAAAGGAGAGCGATGAGATGTAGTGGTTGAGGACAGGCACATCGGACCGGTCGAGGGGGACGTCTTCGCGGGAGAGGAGCTCGAAAGTTTGGGCTGCCGCGGCGCGGTTACCTTGTTTTAGATCGTAGTCGAGCTGTAGAGTTCGGGTCCTGCCGTCGGGATGCAGGCCTAGGGATTGGGCGAGGTCCATGTATTGTGATGCGGTCTCGGCGCTGTGTTGTGCGTACGCGTACTCGATCAGGCGGTTCATGGTCTTCATGGTTACTGCATCGGTAACTCCTCGGTCTGACAGCTGTTGGATGACTTGTCGCATATGTTTCACATCGGGGTCATGGGTGGCATGCCAGACGAGCAGCGTCCCTGCCATGTCTCCGGAATCGGTCCTCTGCTGTAGTAAGTTGACTGCCTTTCCAGCCCACTCCTCCTCCCCGTTCCGCATAGCACAGTCCACCACTTTGATTAGGGTCGGCGTGGTTGGTACTTGGAGGGTTTCGAGCGGCAAGGCAAAGACCTTCTTGAGCGCGTTGATGTCGTCATGTTGGGCGAAGTGCGTTGCCAGTGTCTCTTGAGAAACAGCATCAAGAGGTCCGACGGTGTCCTGCACTTCTTGCAGTACTTCCCAGAACTCCTGGATGCGGCCTTCGTTGGCCAGGCCCGTGAGCACAGCGGTCCACATCGGGAGGCTAGCTCTTTCCGAGCTTGAGGGAGACTTCCGCAGGAGGTCTAGGGCCTCCAGTGCAGATCCGGTCTTTGATAGCACCGTAATATAGGTCACCAGGAGAGAGCCCCGAGCGTCATGGAGGCCAGAATCCACCGGGTGGTCAATATCCTGGGCTGTGGCTGAGCGATCCTTCAGCGCGTCAAACACTTGTGTGGCCAGGATTCGGGCATCGGTGCGGAATCTATCGTGCCCCGTGGAGGCGGCCAGAGCCAGTAGGACACTACGAAGGTCATCTTCTGACAGACTCGTCTTCGGGTCGGAGCCCAGGATATGTCCACGCTCTTGCAAATGTTTGAACGCCTCTGTAGCCAGAAAGACGTCGTTCCTCGTCAATCGGCGTGGCGACTCGATCATCGAAGCGAACAGGAATCTGAAGGCATCGACTACCTCGCTCTCGGGAGGTATTCTAGACTGGCTTCTTCTTGCCCGGACGAGATCGACCAGCTTGCCCAGAGCCAGCTCGACGTTGGCGGAGCTGCTTCTTGCGCCCTCGAAGCCCTTTCGAGTGGTCCCAAAGTTGATCCCGAACAGGTGGCGCTTCTGGTAGAGTGCGTAGGCGGTGCGGGGGTGGTTAGACAGCGGTTTCGTCCTCGTCCCAAGAGCTCGTCGGCATCCTCGAACCACATATGGCCGATTTGCCAGAATGGCGCGGAACACGCCGCGGGTCAGATGTGAAGATTTCATGGTCAAAGCATGCACCATGTATCACACTGGAGCATTAATGGAAGAGCATCAACCAGGTATCACAATGGAGCATCAAGGGAAGAGGAGGAGCAGGGTGCTGTTCAAGACTGACGTCCATCTGGCAATGGTGATGGCATGATGGAAGTGGAGTGATAATTTTCGGCTCCAGACGTGAATCAACACCGAGCGCACCTCGACACGCTCCCGACCCGCGCCGCTTTTAAAACACAGCTAAAGCAGGCTGCGGGGACGTTGGAGGTCTGAGGAAGGTTAGCCGGATCAGTTGTGAGCCGAAATTCCCTGCTCGCACTCCCAAGAAGCTTGTTACTGGCTCTGGTCCATCAGAAGCTGAAGAGGGAACGGCCGGCCCAGAATCTAGTCGGTGCTAGTTGCAGTTGGATGCGAGTACATTTGGGCCGGGACAATTCGGCGGCTGGGGCGGCGCCCGTCCATGCCTAGGGCGGCAGCAAATCCCATTAAGAAAACGCCTTGGAGCAGCGTCAGGTGGCCTGCTAAGAGTGCGGAGCTCATGTAACCTAGAAAATCACCGACTACTTATAGGGAGCTTCCCCGGCCCCAACTTCCTTCCCATTTGACTTCCCACCAACTTTGCCTCCCTGATTGATTCAATACCGTGAGCAATAAAATTGGTTTCTTCTCCTGACCTCCACCAAGTTCTAGGACCAGCTCCTCTCCTGGAGCAAGACTACTGACGTTCACCACACACTCTACATACGGCTTCCGGGGGGGTGAATCGAGGCGTGCAACCTCGATCACCCTCGGTAGCCGGGGAAACTCTAAGAAGAGTTCCAATTCATGAAAGTCGATTCTTTGAGTCACGCCTGCTGATTGTGACACGTCATCGCGATCTTCTGCAAATTTTGGCGTGTCACAATCAGCAGGCGTGTCAAAGGTTCGACTTCCATGACCTCTCATGATAGAAGCGGTCTGGCGCCGCTGACCACCATCGAGATCCATGGAAGATCGAACTTGTGAGGTGCTCCGAAGTTGGGTCCGCTTCGGAAACCCGTCATCCATGCTCGGACGCTTGGATTGGTAAGTGACACTGCTTGTACTTGCCTCTTTTTCAGAAGTAGCACTCTCATTACCAGTGAGAGATGCGCGGGTTCGCGCTTCCACAGCGGCCTCGTCTACTGTCTGAGGCGGTGTATTGGTCTGCAGTGGAATTGCGGGAGGCTTGTTTCCCTCTCTGGGCGTCTGTTGGACCTCCACCTCCCCGATCTTACATGCTGCTCGGACTTGTTCTAGTTGTTCGATATCAGATGCAGCAGCTGGGAGCTCACGTGAGCGTCTACTCTCAGATAGACCACCCTTGCGACCGAAGGACTCGTCTGATTGCATCCATGGCTGGAGGTGGGTCAAACTCGTCACACTTTCGTTTGGATGCGTCGGGTTTGCACTGATGTGCGCCAATTTCTCCCGAATTTCCGCTTGAACGTGTTGACGAAACACGTTGGTCACCTCGTGCATCGCCCGCCGTCTCTCTAGCCCAGAGATCTCATCGACGTCTGGTAGTGTCCACTTTGGGTATAACACCCCGTGGGTCCTTTCGATGAAGAATCTCCCATGAAGTCGAATGAAAAGTTGACACAGGAAACATGCATTTTTGCTTGAGCATATGACACGTGGACACTTGGGAGTAGGACTGATCTCATAGTGAAAGAGAAGCTGGATTTCGGCGTGGACTTTCGGTTTGAGTGTGGTTATTCCCTTCGCAAATTGTTTGCAAGCCTGGTTCAGTGGCACGCCCAACCGCTGTTCCGTACCGGTGCTCCAGGTGAGGCCTACCCTGTCCAGGCAGTCCAGGAATCGCCTCTCCGGACTCGTGTTAAGCGAGGGATGAAGCTTGAATGGACTGGCCGTAACCGCGGACACTTGAATCCGACGGAAAATGCCGAAGCGTCTGGCTGCCCGGACCAGATAGTCACAGGCAGCTCGGTACTTGCGAAGCTTCGTGATGGTCATCACGACGGCTTCTTGTCCCTGAAATCCGCCCCCCGGGGGCAAGCAAGCGAGAGCCTCCGTCAAGTCTCCGGCGGAAGGGAGGTCATCGAGTGATTGCAGCAGTGGCAGCAAGAATGCGTCGACTCGAGCAATTGTGCGGGGAGTCGTGGGCAACGTCTCTAAGCCGTTGAAGATCTCCATGAGTCGATCCGCAGTCGACTTCAAGCCGGTGGCCGTCTCGGCGGCTGCTCGATTCAGGGATGTCAAAGAGCTCAAGCCCGCAACCATGTCACCCAGGCGAGCGAGAATTGCAGGTCGGTCAGCTTTCTTCCGCGATTTCGCCTTTCGAGACCTCAGTCTCGCGAGGATGCGATTTCTGTTCATTGCGATGGCGAGACTTAACAGTTCACGGAGGCAGTCTCCGTGGACTGACAATGGACATTCAGATCTTCAGCGTGATGAACGTAGACTGACTCGGGCTCACCTTTACGATCGGCGCCTTCTAAGGATCGAGCGATCTTGCCAAAGTCGGCCACCAAGCTACCCAACTTGTCACAATTCATCGCGATACGAATCGTGCAAGAGTCGGACTGGGCACCCTCTTCCAGACATATAGCCGTCACCTTCTCAGCCTCGTCGGAGGTGGCCGAGAGAAAGGCTAAATTGTCAACAATGTCTCGCTCAGTCGCAAACGAGAGCGTTCGGCCTGCATCACTCGAAGACGGAAACAGGCCGTCCTCGTCCACAAGGGCGTTTCGATTGGGGGTGGCAGGTTCAGCTGTGAGCAATCTCAGCAGGACGATCTCCTCGCCCAGCTCTTTCATTGGCAGGACGACCTCGTCGCCCGGCTTCTGCATTCTGAACAGGGCGGACGTTACCAAGGATCCTTCGTCGGAAGGAACGCATGCCGGGCCGAGACGCAACGGGGCATTCTTTATCTCAAAATCTCGCGTTCCCCGCGGTGACCATTTCTCTCTTGAGATTGCGGGGCAAGTGGACACTGAGAATTAGGTGCGTCTGCCTGGCGTGACCCCCGCACTTCCTTAGTCGCATATCCACTTCATTACCTCGTACGGATATGACAACTCCATCATCCCTCGTTCAAAAGCAAGTTCGACAGATCTGACCATCTCAGAAAAACAATCTCAGTAGATTCTGCTTCGGAGGTGAACACAGAGTTCACCCGTAAAATCCACGGAAATGCTCCTCAAGTTGAAGTCTTCGTTCCAGACCCTCCCGCAGTAAGAAAGACGAGACCTGATGTCAACTGCTGCGACTCTCAAGGTCGATACCACCCACCTTTTCTAGTTCTGAGCCATCACATGGCTTAGTTGTGCACGAGAATGTCCATGATCCTCTGCAATCTTGCAATCGCCATGTAGTCTTCCAACGTCGCGACATCTGGATTCCGAGTGAGCAGTGATAAACAATGCCCAGAACTCGAACGATGTTGCCTTTGAATGGAGGTATTGGATTCCAAACAAGCGCTGCGTCCGCGGATAGTGCCAGAAGACTCACGGGTGGAGGCCGTGTGGACAGATTATCCACCATCGTCCATGGCGAAATTCCCGTCGATGAGACGAAGTCTTGGCGCATTGGTACATTCTGGGCCGTGGGCATATTGCCATCAGAAGCAACGACGGCGAGGTGAGCGAGTCGCCACAGTTAGTGTTGTTTTAGCAAAAGCCACCTGCTCGCGAGACGCGGGCGGGGGCAGTCGCGGCACGAAACGGCGTCCCCGGACCCGTCGAGGTTTGGACCTTGCAGTAGCTCGTCTTGGAGGCCGTCAGTGTGGCTTCGGATTGGGGGGCACGCCTAACTAGATACCTACAGGGAAGTTGCGGAGGCCCGAGGCAATAGTGTACGAGGCCTTGGCGGCGTCTTTACAGTCTCTCGGGTAACCTTCCCGGTCACGGCCAGAATCGAGTCTTCTCTGGAATGTGTCCCCTGCCTCATCTCACCAACACAGGACTCGATGCTGGCATCTACGAAATCCCCTTACGCACCAGCTCCAATGAGGATTTAGAACATGTCAACGCCTCGGTCGACATCCATGGTTGAATTCCCAATTCCATCTCGTACTTCCGAGCACCACGTCGACGCGGAATGGTGCCTTTGATAATTTCTTGTCCAGCGACCACCTAATCACCCTCGCCCCAACGCCTACCAAATTCAGGAGCATCCTCCTTGAAGACTGCCGCCCGTCATCACATCCGTCTCACTCTCCCAAAGAAGATCACGATGGCGTGCGCTTGTTCCATTTGCGAAGTATTTCAAAGCACCAGCGACAAACCTAAACTATCCACGGTACGTATAACGCACAAGAGGATCAGCAGTCCTGACATGTCCGATCTGTTCTATGTAGGCCTCCAATCGACAGAAGCTGGAGGAAGGCCGGCAACGATTGCACTTGGCCTATACTGGCAAGGCCCAGATAACAGACGAGCAGGAAGTCCAGCTGTTCACCACGATGATCCGTCGCGCAAATGAAGATGGATTGGGCGATCTGAGCAAGATGCTGCAGCATCTCCTTGATAGTTAGACCCAGGGCGGACGCGCGTCGGAAGCTTGTTTTGCGCTTGGACTTCTAGGACCAACCCCAGTCGAAGTCTCCTTGGGTGGCAAGGGTTGTGATCGCAAGCTTGGGCGATCAGGGCCAGTTGTGCATAAGGGCGGGATTTTCCAATCTCTGGTTTCCTTGCATTTGCTTCTCTTTTCGTCGCGCCTTTCGAAGTTGTTCTTCTCGTCGCAGCACACCGCTATTTCGCTTGATCCGCCAGATATGGAGGCAGGCACGAACAGCAAAAGCCTGGTGGAAGTTGGTGACAAGGGAGGAGGGAAAACCAGGCTCGTCGAACAGATAAGGCGCCGCCAAACCGGCGGACATGATTTTGATGCTAAAATCATGTCACAATCATGTCCGCCGGTTTGGCGGCGCCTTATCCGTTCGATGGAGGCCGACACTCCGGAGGACGAGTGTATGGAACCACTGTCACCTCCAGAAGGCGTTTACGGATCACATATGGGGCGGTCATTCAACAAGCCACAGTCTTTATCCTCAAAGGTCACAAGAATCAAAGGCCTTGCTGCATTATCAGCTCGGGTGGCCAATTAGCCTGGTTCTTAAAATATTGATAGCGAAGCAATCACATAATGGGACCACAAACGAAGTCGAAAGACAATGGACGGATGTATGGCCGGAAAATTGCAACGTCAACATCATGAAAGAAGTACTCGAGTTCTGTGTTCGGACGAGAAGAGGGCGGTCCTTGGTGATAGAAGGACTCTGCTCTGCTTCATAACATCTGCACGATGCCGTGTCAGGAGGCAATGATCTTGGCTACATATCTTGGTCGTCCTCGTTTTCATTCTCTGGGTGTGTGTTATCTGCTACTGGTCAATTCCGGCCTGGACAACCATTGCAGCACGAGCTTCCAGTTGCCCCCAAGAACAACGCTCACGAAATGCATATTATTCGCTGAATCATACCACGCCGTGATTCTCCATCGCAACCAACAAGGCACTGGATAGCTCTCACATGTTCTGATGGCTTATGGGAGGAGAAAACAGCCGTCACGGGCATCTCCCCAGTGAAGCAAAGATTCAGAGATTGGACAGTTAGCTTTGTCAGTGCTTCAGAGATAGAAATCCGGTTTGCGTTCTCTTATCATTTCTCGTCTCAGAAGGCGGCGTTCGATGATGTGGTTCCCACCTCAAGCGTGGCAAGATTCCTCGGGTGAGCACAGTGTCAACCTTCCTCCCCAGTGGTTTGTGGAGTGCACAGTAGACTTAGGATCGAAGGGGAGCAAGGCCGTGAACAGGAGGGGAAAATGGAGGCAAGGTCTCGCGGTTTAAAGAGCATTGTCAAAACGAGCCCTCCTGATTTTTTGGTAGGTTTCCGGCAGTATGCTTGATGTGCGGATCAGCACCGAGGTTGAGAAGAAGCCGAATCAACCTCTTGTTGTCCTGCTTGACAGCTTCGTGCTGCGGAGTTCCAAGTCGCAAGAATCCGAAACGATTGTACGATGGAGCATGGTGCTCGTTCTCGAAAGAACGACGCGCACATGAGCTTGCAATGCACCCTGTCGTAACATCGGTGAAGGGATAAGAATTGCTCCTTCCAACCTCCCAGAAAATAAAGTGTAGGGACAGCGTGAACGGGGCAACACAGGAATTCTTGAAGGACAAATTCTCCAGACGACTGAATCATTGACCATATTCCAATCCCGAGCTCCAGCTGGGCAACTCGATTGTGCTTTGTTTACGGGTTGGCCATCATCTAGCAAGGAATTCCCGGGCCGAATGGGAAATGAGCGGTTGGCCTGGAATGATGTGGCGTGCATTCTCCCAACTCAGGCTGGTCAATCTCATTCAGTCGAGAGACTGTGGAAACGAGTCATAATAGACATCATGGAAGAAATCGAAGTGAGGAATCGTCACGGCCCACGGTCAATAATTCCAAGACGACGCCTGCCCATTGGTGAATGAAGTTTGTGCCCGTCGCAAGAGTCGGCGTGCGCAACTCATATCGAAGGGAGACCTTCTTTGATTTGTCCGACTTACTTTGTGACTAGTCGGAGACTTTTCCGCGGTCGGGCTGGCTGTAGAGATGGCGTCCGCCTTTTCTTCTTCCTGACTCCCTTTGGACTGCCCGCATATGCCAGCGGATTCTGTTTCTCGCCGCTCTTCTTCGTGACCCTCTTTGGACTGCCCGGATATATCAGCGGATTCTGCTTCTCGCCACTCTTCTTCTCCTGCGGGAGACAGTTGGTTGCGACAGTACCCAGGTCGGCCGCAGCGCCAGATTCTGCGGAGTTGACCTTCTCCAAGAGAAGTGGCATGACATCGCAGATGAAGTTGGTCATTCCCAGCAGGTGTCGGCCACGGAGCAGATCGTGCCACTTTCCCAGAGCCCAGGGTGGAAGTGGGAAGGCCGCGACAAAGAACTCTGGACGTGCGTCCTGGAATCTCTTCTCGGCCTCCACACGACGTGGCTGTAGATCTCGCAACTCCTGCATCACCACTTTTTGTGCACCTTCGGGATCGTCACTGAGCCGTGCATCTTTCAGGGCTTTTTTCAGTTGGCGGAGAAGTCGCCAATCCTCTTCGATCGGAATAGACACGCGATTGTGCTGTTTAAGCAATTCATCAAAATTCAGATTGGGGCAAAGGAGCTCTAGATAGTTCTTGACGGCAACGTCGGAATCATCGTTGTTGATGTCGTAGAGCTCGTCCGGTGCGAAGGTTGGGAGGTTACAGTGAGCAGGGGTTAGGGTTGGTGGAGGAGTCAGAGGGTGTTGGATGTTCGCCATGCGGGATTGGGGAACAGGAAGCGTGTGACCGCAGGAAGAGATTTGGGTCGCGAGGAGGGCCAGACCGGAGATGTGAAGTTGAATATCGAAGCGAATACCTGGGGAAGCGCGAGAGTCTCTCCCGGCGCCAAGGGAGTTGACATTCGCCCCGCTAGGCGGCAGCTCGGCCGCAGTGCCAATCGATAAAGTTGATACCAACTCCACTAACTACTCGGTAGTTCCCGTTCCAACCCCTGCGAGCCCTGCATCACGAAAAAGTTGACCCCAGAATCGATCGACTCATCGCATATGCCGGAGGCATCCGCGGTTTCCTTGTTCCACTGTCCGACGCGGCGGTCTTTTCCACCCACTTACCGTACAACCGTGTCCATGTCAGTCGTATTGACAGGGAGGCAGCCCACCCGCTGTCACCTCCCGAGCCTCAGGCTGACTCGGGCGCTGATCCCGATGGAGCGATTAAATGGTTCCTAGGTGAGTTGGGGTTGTAGACTCGTTCATCGTCCAAGAATGCCATTTTCCTCCGCCAGTTGAAGGACCTGGACCGCTTCTCCCTCGGTACAGATCTGCGGAACTTCTTTGTTCTCAAACGCAACTCCTCCTCTAAGGAGGACGACGTCTGCTATGTCAATTTATTCCTCTACCCGGACCCAGACCCGTTCGACCTCTGGCTGCAGAACTCTTCGATGTCCGAGCACACCGCCCAGAGACAATCATTAACTCTCACCCTATTGCCACAGGAGAGTGTTCGGCTTGGGCCGGGGTCTTGGACGTTGAGCGAGGTGTTTGATGGCGGAACGCGAGACGCTCAAGCCATGTCCAGCTGGATTCGATTGATTTCCACCACAGTCAAGGAGGCATGCTTACCCGATGCGGACCTCCTGCGCCGGATGGTGTGCATGAGACACACAGAGCGAATTGCATCAAGTGAGCTCGTAAGCTCCCTGGCCTCGACTCAACAGCAGGCCTTCACGAACTAACAGTATAGGGATGGTCATGGCGAGGACGAAGGTGGGTAGTGTTGGTCGAAGAGACAGCCACACAAAGTTCATATACTAATATCTTCTCCGTGTCCCTCTGGTATCAATTTCTAAATCAGGAGCTTTGTGCGCAAAGCGATGGGGTTGGCCGCATAGAGAAACGAGGCGCTGTCCCGGGAACATCGTGGTCGACACGCGTTTGCATCGAGGTACAATCAACCCAATGCACGTCTTCTTGCGCCCTGGATAAAGTACATTCGGCCGGATCTTAATCTGCATGCCTCGGCGGGGGTGCGGCCGAATGCGTGCTCGCCAGCCCGGTATCAGCCTGACCAGCCGTGCACAGCGTGGAGGATCCAGACCTTGTCACACCGGTTTGCAGTCTACCTCACGGCTAGCCATCGCCAAGGTCGACTTGTGGGATTCCTGTCAGCCTTATCTCCAACTGTATTACACATCGGCACACCCCAATCTTAACTTCCCAGCCCCTATGGACAGAGTCAATCGGTCGAAAAATTCATCGAGGTCGCCCAATTGTTGGCCCCATATTGTGTCCGGGTCGTTTAGTGACTGTACTCTATGGCAGGCCGGCTCCATAGGTCCCCGCTAGGTTCTCTTATACGGGACCGCCCCACAGACCGATGAGGAGGAGGATATACATTCGCAAATTTGGGAAACACATTCCCTAGATTCCCTCAGAGAATGGCCACATCTTAGAGATCTCTTCTTGGGACTTCTGGCCGGCCATTCTCTCCACATATAGAGTAAAAAGAGTCTTGTTTTGGTCCTGCTTCCTAGTGAAATCTATTACAGGGGAGATCCAACCATCTACGTCGGTATCGAGATATTCCTGTGCAAATTCCCTCACACGGTGCCATTCCCTATACTCTTCGAATTGTTTTTCATGTTTTCGAATTTCTTCCTCGCGGAATGTGTAGGGACATTCGCCCGGCAGGTCTAGATCATGCCAGGACTTGGAAATCTCGATGAGGCACTCCCGCAATGGCGCAGCTCCTTCGCTCCCTGTTTCTCCACAACGAATGAAGAGCTCACGATATACTTGAGGCAAGTTCATAGCATCGTAGGCATCTTTGTTGTCAAGAAGGCATCGTATTTCATAGGCTTTGGCCGCCGTGGCCTGGGCAAACCTGTACTCTGCCAACTTCTTCTCCTTGTCATCCAAGTCTTCAAAGTCATCAGGTAACGTGGGCTTGACGATCCCAGCCGGGTAGCCTCTTGGTGGAGTCAAGAAAACCGGCCAGCGTGCCTGTAAGAACCTGGGGGCGATTTGTGTAAACTGCCAGTCGATGATTGCCGAAATCTGGGAAGGGTCGTTCTCGGAGACAAAAATATTGCCCATGTGTAGATCGGCGTGCGAGGCGGTCGGCTGAGAATGGCGGAGGAGGCCAGAGTAAGAGCCGAGAATCTTCATGAGCTCAACGGTTGTCTCTAGCAAACAGATCTGTTCGGCGGCTGTGCCACGGTGGTGGTGGTGGTGGACGACGGGAACGCCTTTCGATTCCTGAGAGATCCGATAGATCTCGCGTTTTGCCAGCGCAGTTCCAAATTCGGTGAGCGAAGGCCCTAACGATGGGTCAGCCTTGCACGATGCCGGACACAGCGGTAGCAAGAAGTGGACATACAAGGCCCAGATATGAAATTCCCGGGGCCCACTGTCGACCAGGGTGGATCGCAGGAGCGGCCAACACAATAGGCCTCGGACCGATCTATATCTGTAGGGAGGTCGATCTTCCTCTCACCATCTGGAAGAGAGCCGCGAGAGTACAAGCAGCCATAAGCCGGCAACTTGATCGACATCAGTTGACTCTCCCATTTGACCAACTTCTCGATGATGGCAAGCTTGCAGGGCTCCGTAATCTGATCCCACACTTTGAAGAGCTGGACCCCGGCGGCCTTTTCCATAATGATATACTCGGCCCCAACAGGATTCGAAGCATCAGCACTCCAGGTATAGACGTACGGTACTGGGATGTCCGTATGCTCTCTCACTTTCGAACTGTTAGTTAGGAACAATCACTTATGCTTCTGGTCACTTTACAAGTCTCATACCGTATTCTAGAATAGCGACCTCCGAGGCAGTCGTGTATTTGACGACGCCAGCGTTAGGACATGGGATCTTCGCAATGAGCTCGGTCCCATTCTCTCGTCGTATACACAACGCTTTGCTGAACCCGCCCTCTAGCTTTTCGACTTCTCGCACACGCGACACCGAAGGGCCCGTAGCGGCTGCAATGGCACAAAGGGCGTCCAAGTCAAATTTGACGTAACGGCCATCACGTTGTTGTTGATCCCGAGCCAGGAATCGACCATTGGTATACTGAAAGAGCTCCTCTCGGCTAATGGGTTTGTCTGCGCGTTGGGATGGATCAGTAGGCCACTCCCTGACACGGTCACCACAAAACGTACCACGGCATATTAAAGAGATGCTCTCTGACGAACGCAAGGGAGGGGTCTTGAATGTCAAGAGACGACGTGATCTTGACAGAAAAGACATGCCCTGAGGTTGGGGTGCTGAGAAGTCCGGACGAAGTAACCGGACACGCAACCGGGAGGTCTTGGTTGCAGTAGTCGCTACTTTTACATGTGGAAAGGATGGAATGCTTGGACCGAGAAAGGCAGAACGAGCGAGCCGCCTTGGCGCCGAAGGGCATCCGGCCAACCGTGAACCACCAATCCGCAGCTTGTCTTTGTGGCTCAATTAGAGGACTGACTATATAGTTACGAGCGCTTATGGTAATCTTACGATACACCCTGTGACGCCTTGGCGTTGTCTTTACAGCCCCTTGGGGAACCTTTCGCAGTCACATCTTTTCTGACGCAAACCCTAGCTGTCTTCTGCTCTTGCACGTTTCTACTTGACATTCTGAACTTTGACCTTGACCGGCTCTGTGTTGTCCCCAGGCAGAGCCGGATGAAATACCAAAAATGCGCTCGAACAAAGTGACAGTACGTACGTGTCTGTGGGCACAGTTTTCTCAACCATCGAGGCTGCCATGGCTGCCCCTATGTACATAGATTGACAAGTGCTCCATCCACGCCCTTAAAGGCCTGGAAACGTGTGGAATGTCTGCTCCGTTCGGATGCTTGCCTAGTATATACGTAATGTCAAATTATTACTATAGTAGAATCGTGGACCAGATACCATATTATTCAGCCCTTCGTTTCCTCGTCCTCTTTCAGAATTCAGCGACTAGCTCTTGGTAGCTCTGGAATTCCGGAATGAAGAGTAGTTCTCCGCACACGCCAGCGTGGTGGGATGACCAGGTCCAAGGACTCGCCGATATCCAGCCACCGCTCTCTCATAGAAGTTGGCAGCTTCCCCAAACCGAGACCGCAGAGCCAGAAGATACGCCAGATTTCCCATGGTTGCCAGCGTCTCGGGATGCTCCTCCCCTAACACCTTCTTTCCTAGGCGCAATGTCTCTCGATACATCTCCTCCGCCTCCTCATACTTCTCCTGATAGCACAGCGTGCTAGCTAGGTTATGCATGCTTGTCAGTGTCAACGGATGTTCCTCCCCTAGCACCTTCTTCTTTAGCTGTAATGTCTCTCGATGCATCTCCTCCGCCTCCTTATACTTCCCCTGATTGTTTAGCACGCCGGCTAGGTTATTCATACTTATTAGTGTCTCAGGATGTTCCTCCCCCAGTACCTTCTTCCTTAGCCATAATGTCTCTTGATACATCTCCTCCGCCTCCTTATACTTCCCCTGATAGCTTAGCGCTAAGGCTAGGTTATTCATACTCGTCAGTGTCTCAGGATGTTCCTCCCCCTGCACCTTCTTACTTAGCCGTAATTCCTCTCGATGTATCTCCTCTGCCTCCTTATACTTCCCCTGATAGCCCAGCACACCGGCCAGGTTATTCATACTCGTCAGTGTCTTAGGATGTTCCTCCCCTAGTACCTTCTTTCTTAGCTGTAATGTCTTTCGATGTATCTCCTCCGCTTCCTCATACTTCCCCTGATCGCTTAGCGCCAAGGCCAGGTTATTCATGCTGATTAGGGTCGAATCGTCTTCCACCCCTGTGGTCTCCATTCTCGTTTTATATGTTTGTCGATAGATACACTCCGCTGTATGATAGCGTCCATGGTCGTGGTAGAACGATGCAAACTGCTCCGCCACCGCACAACTCCTCAACTCCTGCCCTAATCGTTGTCCGTCTGTAGAGTACCGTCGGTCATTTTCGAGGCACACGTCGATGTGCCCTAGAAGGATCATTCGTGCCTGCAGCGAGTGGTCGACAAATCTAGTCATCCCGCGGACACAGTCGGCCACCATCTCCATCGCCTCAGACACAAACCCGTGAGTCGCGTCGATCTTCAGTCGGAGTCGTAGCCAGTCGCAAATCACCGGATGCAACGAGAAGCGTGCCCCATCGATAGACGCACCACTGGCGATGCTGTCTAGCAGAGAGAGATCGTACGCCTTTGAGATTAAATCCCAAAATAAATCTGCGTCCCATGATCCTTGATCTAACACTGGCACCTCGTCTTCTGCATTTGATCCGGACTCTGATAGGGCCGTTGGATAGCCTTCTGGGTCGCTGTCGGGGACTCTGTCAGAGTTAGACGACTGGAAGCACGCGTTTCGGCCGGAACCTTCGTGACTGAATAGCCTCATCCATGCCGGTTGTGTCCGTTCCCAGTGGTGGCGGAACAGTGACTCGCCAATCTGGTTGGGCTGGAAGAAGGCCGACACCGTGAAGAAGTGTTCAATGTCGCCCCGCCTCGCCTCGTCTTCTTCCAACTGCTGGAACAACATTTCCCACGTCGTAAACGCGCTCGTGCCGTAATTCCAGAACCGCCGGGGTGTATGTTGTAGGACCTGTGCGCATTTTGCCTCATATAACGTCAAGAACTCGTCTAGTTGGTCTAATGGTAGTTGCTTGTATCGAATAAATGCTGCCGCTTGATCGAGGGCTAGAGGTAACCCACCAAGCCGTCGGACGATCGCACGACATTTCTCTGCATAGGCATTTACCTGCGCCGGAGGATGGTTATGTAGAAGAAGTTCAGCCCCTTCGTGGTCAGTCATGGGTGGTAGGGTCAGTACCTGCCCGAGTGCTTCGAGTCCTTTGCTGCGAGTGGTGATGAGAACGTCGCCGAGGCCATCTACATTGAATAAGTTAGCATATCTAAGGATCAGAAAGCGACTCACCAGATGGGATAAATTGGTCAATCGTCGTAAAGTGGTCCGGATCGTCATAGTTGTCCATGACCATGAGCCACCGCCCGCTCCGCCGCGCAAGCGCTTGGACGACCAGTCTGAGTTTGGCTTGAGTGTCGTCAATTCCCGCAAGTGATTGCCCAATCTCTGCCGCCACTCGTTCCATCGACTGCACCGCCATTGTCTCCGAGCCGGCGTTAATCCAGAAGACGTCGGCATAGGTGGACCGCTGCCGTCGACAATACTCGAGCGCAATCTGACTCTTCCCTTGTCCACCCATCGCCTGGAGAATGAGGATCCGACATTCGTTCGTGTCATCGTCTGTACCATCGACCGCAAAATACTCTTGGATCTGAGTCAACTGCTTCTGGCGGCCTCGAAAATATTTGACCCGTCGGCGGAGAGCCTGTTCGTACGTCGATTCCACAGGCACGGATATAACCTTCAGGACAACATAAACTTAGACATTCTGACATCTGATTCTTCCATAGACTTACAGGTGCGCCCTGCGCCGACGGCACGATTGGTTGCTGGGCCTTCTTCGCCATCTCCTCAACCACGTTTGCCACTAGCAAATAATCCTCCTCCGTCGGCCGCCTAAACTTGTTCATGTTAAAATGCGTCCGCGCAAGGGGATGTTTCGACACTCGATCTGACACATCGAGACACGCCGATGGTTCTTTGACTGCGAACGCCTTCACCACATCAGCATAAGCCTAACATCTTACCATGCGGTTTTCTTACCTTTCGTCTCTGCTTTCCCACAATCGCTCCAATCTCGCTCGCTTGGAGCTCGAAGAAACACGCGATACGCGCGTGCGGCATCTGTGCCCATACCCTCTTCTGAAAATCATCCACCAGGCCTGGCAGCAACTCATTGCCCGGATCGAGGATGTGGAGGGGTTCGCCCTCAATGGCTTCGGTCGCGTATTCTCTTGCCGCCGCCTGCACCATTTCACGTTGGCTCATCCCGTCGGCCCCGCGGAATGGCGTGCCGAAAAAGACCAGCCCTCGGACCGCATCTGATATGCCGAGCCACTCCATGCGGTCGTGGTAAGCATCGCAGACTGCCTATTCCTCTCATTACCTCATACTTTTCTCCAGCATACGAACTGACCTTGAGGACAACAAGCCCGCCGAAGCTGTGGGCAATGAATATCAACGGTCGATTGACACAGCCCTTATCTTGTTAGTCCACTATCCTTGTCCTCAAGTCCATCTCTTGCCTACCTTTCGTTCTCGCCTCAGCGCTGCTAGCAGCCGAGCCGCCACGGTCCGAGCCGACTGGTTGATCGCCACCGGCCCGAACCAGTCTGACTTGTACCCGTACCGCATGATGCGTGCGTTTGGCACCTTTTTTGGCAGCATATCCTCCTCTTTGAGCCAGTTGACCCAGCGTGCCGCACCGCCATCGTCGCATTTCGCGGTCCAGGTGTCGTCCGGGTGCGCTCCGAGGCCGTGGACGGCGACGATGCTACGGCACGTTAGAGCGATGAAACAATGATGTCAGTCGTTGCACTTACTCTATGATCGTTGCGCCATCATTGGCCGCGCCTGATGTCGGCTCCCGCAGTACCTTCAACCCCGTGTCGTCGTCGGTGGTCGGTCGCACCTGGATCGAGTCAGTCACGCCAGACAGAGTGACAGAGGTCGACACATGCCATCGTTAGGCAGAATTTCGTTTCGAAATGCGAACATATCGACCGCAGTCTCCAGCGTACAGCGCACCTCCGATGAAGGCGCTTAAATCGGTCACCGACGGTGCCAGAGTTCGAGGTCTGCCGTCAGGCTGAAGAAGCTGAAAGCTCCTTCTTCCCTTGGGTTGCGGCTGATATCGTTTGATTCCATTGGGTAAGGCGTCTGTACAGCACATCGCTGTGGCTTGTTCCATTGTGGCGGCTGGCGTATCAGAGAAAGCGCCCCATCCTGGCGGTACATACATACGCCTGTTGCGACAGCGAGATTCAACGCCATGGACCACCGACACGCGAGAAATTTCGAGATCTACGAAGTCTATATATGATTGTCATCATAATCCTGCCTGCTACACAGCGCATGATACACCTCTTGATACACCTCTATGCTCGAGGACCATAGAGACTTGATTGGTTCGTGTAACGAAGTCCCTCTGACTTATTGCTGGAGGCATTGCGCTATACTCATCTGTTCGCTATACGATTATGGGTCTGGACACATATGCTCACTAACTCGTACTCTACTCCGTGGCCTTGTGTCGGTTTTTGAGGCTGAACCTCCACTCGTTCGCGATCATTCCGAGCCAAAGTGCCACCAAAGAAGACCCCATAACAACTGTCATAAGTAACACAACGATACCGAACCAGTAGAAGATTTCCCACGAATAGTAGCTAGAAGAGTCCCGCCCCGCGTCGGCCGCGAGAGCCACCTGCATTGCATTCAGAATGGTCGTCACCACGGCAAAGATAAACAAGATGGGCCCATAAAGGCGTGCAAAATACTCCCCATATTGCATTGGGAGGTGTTCATAGTAGAATCGACCAAACAAAAGGGGAGCGTAGAAGTTGAGCCGGGAAAGACGAAGTTCTCCATAATGATACCGAGCGGAAGCATCCCGATCTTCACAGCTTTCGAGATCAGCCAAGAAAGTAGAGATCTCTGTCCAGCTGAGCTTGACGGGGACGAGCCGTAGATTGTCTTGCTGTGCAATCCGCAGGTCAGACTCGTGCTGGATAAGATGGCGATATGTCCGCAAGAAGCCGATGGCTGCACGCCGAAGATGCCCTTGCTTCGCATGGAGTGGCGCGTGAGGTGGAAATGCAGTTGTCCAGAACACGTGCGACAAAAGATAGGGAGGCAACGGCTTGACGAAAATGCGATTATTGATCCACAACAAGTGAAGACGAGGGTCTTCGGTTACAACAATCTCCCGTCCAAGGACCTTTTGGCGGTGGAGAGGATGGACATTGCCGCTCGAGGGCGTGGCCAAGATCCATAACCTTGATGCAGCGGCCTCGAGATCAGCGGCCCAGAGTTCCCGACGGAGAAATCTCGAAAGCGTGTCAGAATCAGACAAGCATATGGTTGGGTGACCAGGAACATGCTGCGTCGCTGCTGGGGAGCCGGATACGTCGAGGTCGGGACAAAGTTGGTGAGAGCGCGGAAATGGACATGACTGGGTAGATGTTGTCATCGTGGATTGTCTACGCTTGCTCAAGTATCGACTCCAGAAGATGAAAATGGTTCCTGAAATGGTCGGATCCGGGACATGAAGATGTGGTTTAGATTCTGCTGGCGGTTAACGAGGGGCTGGCTACTAAGCCTGTCGCCTATTGGATTGGCTTTCCGACACAAACACTGGCTGTCTTCTGCGACTGCATGTTGATACTTCACATTGCGAACTTTGCCTTTGACCTCCCCCGTGTGGTCCCTAGTCAGAGCCGGATGGAATACAAAACCCTGGACGGTTGGTTCGCTGTGCTCGAACAAAGTTACAGTGCGTGTCTGTGGGCACAATCTCCTCAACCATCGAGGCTGGCATTTCTACCCTACTTAGGTTGACAGCGACAATATCGCATGCGCTCCGTTTACGCCTTTACAAACCTGGAACGCGTATCTTTCGTCCACAAGGCTGGAATATCTACTCCGTTCGGATGCTTGTCTGGCACATACGTAATGTCAAACTATTACTATACTTTTCTTCGGATCGCTTTAACCCTACCCATATCAGCAGGTTTCGGGGTCGACAAGCCCCAAGCGGCGCTGTATGGCTGGTACGACTTCCCAACACAGGAGGATGGTCGCTCCGTAGGTAATCGCCTGTGTTCCAGGTCACCGATAATCTCGCTTAATGGCGACATGCTTCGTTTCCTACTGCTGCTAGTGTCTGCGGCGGCATTCTTCCGCAACCATTTTTGGCAATCGATGGCCGTCCATCTATCGTCTGCCGGCTCGGAGAGCAATCCTAGCAGTAACGGCCTGAACTCCTCTGGTGCATCTGCCACACGCCCGCCCGAGGACTCTATGAACCCGTTCCTGATGTTGACCTTTACTCGGCGGAAGCTTTGCATCCCATCCATCCAATCTCGTTCCCACTTGGGCAAGCAATCCAACCGCGATAACCCCAAAGACTACCAACGCTTTCGAGCTCTGCGAGGTCTTTGAAGCGCGGCACCTCGGCGGCGAAGATTTCTTCGGGAGTGCAGTCCCTTCACCTTCATGACCGATGCGAAACTGCCGGTGCCTATAGTTCCTGCAACCTGATCTCCGCAGGAGTCCCACCCGTACAGTACTGAGTCAAGCAGTCGAACCGGGCTAGTTCCAAAGTGTACACTCAGCGGCGCCGCTTGTTAATGCCAGAAGTGGGCGTCGACTTCCCTTGTCTTGGCAGCCCGACTCGGCGCACCTTCCGGTTCTGGTTCTTGTCCCTGTACGTGCTCACAAGTTCAATGCTCATCGCCGACCCTCACGACAGCATTCATCAGAGTCCAATCGACTGATCGCCATGTCTCTGCAACTGCTGCAGCAGCTAGGCCGTGCAGGCAGATGTGCTGCTGCTTCTCCCCTCGACCGTACGCCCGTGTCTTCGCCTGTGATCGAGATGATTCTGACCTTGCGCAGAGACGATAAAACGCGGAATTCTGTCGACCGTCAAAGAGTCCGACCGCAAAGTAGCAATATCAATTGAGAACCAAGCAATCGCCCGACAATTGACCCGACCATGGAAGGCTGGCGATGTCTACGCGCCTCACGACTTGAGCGCTGCTGAAGCTCGCAAGTGGAGAGTCAAGCACCGTCCCACCACTGACGCCTTTGACGCCCTATCTGTCAACCCTCTCAGCCTGTACAAAGTGAGTATATCCTGTGCTCCAAGATGACAGCGTATACTGAACAGCGTTAGAACTTCTCTGTAATGTCCGAGTATGTCACGGAAATGGGCCGAATTCGACATTCCAACTCCACCGGGTTGCGACCAGTCAATCAAAGAAAGATCGCAAAGGCTATTCGGAGGGCTATTGCGCTAGGATTGATGCCTAGTGTACACAGACATCCTGAGATTCTGAAGAAGGAGATATCGACCAGACTGTCCAACTCGGGACGGGTAAGATGAGTTATTGCCAGGCACAATACCGCGGTCCAGCAGAGAAGTTTTGGGCACCCACAACAAAATTTGTGACAGTGTGGTGTCGAGGAGCGCATAACATGTCCGAGTTACACCTTGTCCTCCAGGAACTGGACTGCGCATCGAAACTTGACTTGGGATTCTCGAGAGCAAGCCCCGACCTCCGAATTGGAAACCTCAAGAGAAATTGGCCGAAAAGATGAAACCTTTCCTCGAAAGTCACCCTAGCCGTTACTAGGAGAAAGGTCTCGAGAAGGCTAAATACCGTCTCTTTTCCAAGGACTGGCCTTTTTTCCGTTGCCAACTTGCTCCTTCATATCACGATTTGCTCTCCAGCTACCGCGGGCGAGATGGAAAACTGGGTCGAGGCGACGCAAACCCTCCACAAATCCAACGGGTGCCGTAATTTGATCGGAGCTTATCCTTTTATCCCTCTTTGAAGAAGAAGATTGGGGGGGATGTTGGATCAGATCCAAGACCGAAATGTTTCGTCGACTCTTCTCTGACTTGGCATGTATGGCAAGAATTGGGCATGTATAATAAATGAGGCTTGACTATTAGCTGCCGAGGAGTTAACTGTGAATATGGAGTGGCAGACTGCTGGCCGTTGCAAGAAACACTGCCTTTGTTTGCCGTCTCTACCATTTGTTTCTTGCGTACGCGAACACTGAGATTTCAGAATTCTTGTCGTGGCCTCAGCTACAGAGCTTTTCAGCTTCTATTTGGATACGTCGATCAAAGTGCATTCTCGTAATACGGCACACCTCAAGACTAGAGCCAATACATCGTCCTTGCCCTCGAAGTTTCTCTGCCTTCAGCCTCGCACAGGCTTGCAGTATGCCTGACTAAGCGAGGCTGCCCCCACGTTGTAAACAGAGGGGCACTTTGTCCGCCGCGTTGCGTTGATTCTCTCCATGTCTTACCGGCGAATATCAGTCCAAGCACCTAAAGTCCCCCCTGAATCTACCCTCTACATGCTTCCTGGCGAAGATTTGACCTTGTAGGCCACCTTTCCCTTCGTCGCGCATGGTTGACCATGTCCATCACAGCTGGTAAGCGAAGTGACCAATTCAGCGAGTGCGCGGCTGACGGTGCTATGAAGAGGCCGTCCTAGCGGCGTTGCCCTCGACCCAGCGTGGACTTCCTACTCCTCTCAGTTCAGACTCGAAGGGGGAGCGCCTAGCCTACGCAAGCGGCAAGAGCATCTTCATCAGGTCGATCGACAACCCCAGCATCTCTACCCAGTACACGGAGCACACAACTACAACCACCGTCGCACGCATCAGCCCTTCAGGCTTCTACTGCGCCTCGGGGGATGCATCGGGCATCGTCCGCGTGTGGGACTGCTCGCCGAACGGTTCCGGCAAGACCAAAGGAGAATACGCCATTATTTCGGGTCGGATCAACGACATTGCATGGGACGGTGATAGCCAGCGCATCATAGCCGTGGGGGACGGCAAACAGCGCTTCGGCCACTGTGTGACGGCAGACTCGGGGAACACGGTGGGAGAAATAAGTGGACACTCTGCACAAGTCAATGCGGTCAGCATAAGACAACAGCGACCGCTCCGAGCGGCGACAGCTGGCGACGACAAGAACCTGGTGTTTTACCATGGCGCCCCCTTCAAATTTAACGGGATCCCTGGCAGGGGCAACCACAACAACTTCATCTACGCAGTCGGTTTCTCGCCCGATGGCAACCATCTCGTCAGTGTCGGCGGTGACAAGAAGATCTTCCTCTACGACGGCAAAACTGGAGATGTCAAGACCGAGGTCGTGGACAGCGCAGAAGGCCACAAGGGCAGCATCTTTGGCGTGTCGTGGTCGAAAGACTCCAAGAGCTTCGTGACGTGCTCGGGCGACCGGACAGTTAAAACATGGGATGTGGAAGCCGGCAAAGTCACCCATACTTGGACATTTGGTGATGCCGTGGCCGTCTCAGATCAACAGGTCGGCGTGGTATGGCCGGCAAGGTCAGACGGGCTGATCATTTCTCTGTCGCTCAGCGGCGACCTCAACTACTTGAATCCGAACTCGAGCAAGCCAACTCGAGTCATTTCAGGCCACCAGAAGAACATTACCGCACTTAGCTACTCTGGAGAGAGCGGCAGCGAAACGCTATGGACCGGCAGCTACGAAGGTCGTCTCTGCGCCTGGGACGCGGCAAACGGCACTGCCGAAGCGATCGAAGGTGACGGCCCGACGAACATCATTTCGGGCCTTGCCGCAACTTCTTCGGACAAGCACCCTCAGGTCTTCGCTGTCAGCTGGGATGATACTCTGAGAACAGTCGATGCTGGCGCGAAGACTTTCACTGGCAAGGCCACGAAACTGTCGTCACAACCAAAAGCGTTGACCACCACGACGGATTCCTTGGTCGTTGTGGCGCAGCTCGAGAGTGTGATCGTGTACAGAGACGGCGAAGAAGATGGCGAGTTGCCCTTGAAGTCGACCCCGACATCACTCGCTTCGCACGGCAGTACTGTTGCAATCGGATCACAGGACTCTAGCCTGCGCCTGTTCTCCGTGGTGCCAGGGAAGGCACCTAAGCAGATCGCTGTCGTGGACCAAGTCTCTGCCCACCCTTTGACCGCAATATCGTTCTCCCGTGACGGTTCATTGGTGGCAGTGGGCAATTCTGCAGGAAAGATCTATGTTTACAAGATCAGCTCCGGGCTCACAGGGCTCGTGACGGGCAATGCCTCTCTCGAACTGGTGACGGATCGGTGGAGTGCTCACACAGCCAAGATCACATGTATTGCATGGAGTCCTGAAGGCACGGGCGCGGTTTCTGGCAGTCTCGACACCAACATCTTCACCTGGAGTCTGAAGGAACCGGGCAAGCGGGTGAAGGAAACCAATGCACACAAGGAAGGAGTCAGCGGCGTTGTATGGCTTGGGGACACCGTCTACAGCACGGGCGCGGATGCCACGGTCAAGAAGTGGAAAGTCAAAATAGCCTAGACGGGGACATGGACATCACGAGGCACATGATATGATGGGCATATGATGGGTCTCCGGGATGAGAGACAGCCTGATACAATGATCACGAGGCTGGGTGACGATAGCAGCTGCTCGAAATAACGTAGAAGTCATGAAGAAATCTCATCAATGGGCGGCGCTCAGTCTCGTAGTGTTTTGACGGCGTCTAACGGGTGCGTTTAGGTTGTCGATCCGTGTGGTTGACGATTGATACCGTCGACACTCTCGCTCCCTCACGGCGAAAGGAGAGTAAGATCCACCCGCCTCTCACCCTCTTCCTCGCCTTCGACTCATCATCGATGTGACGGTCGCGATCGGCCTTCTATCTCTCGTCGTCCCTGTCTACCCCTTCCTCGACGACCACGATCGTGTATTTGGCCATGCGCGGCCGGACCATTCCGGGCCACTCCTCCCCTCGCAGGTCGGCGTAGAAGGGTACCAAATGCTGTTTCAACCCCGTCCCTGGCTGTGCGCCGCGAGATTTATCTGTCTCTCAGAACCTATTTGCTCCCCTACCGTGAATTCTACCCCTCGAGAGGACCACCTCTTCTATTCTCGTCGTCTTGCTCTCCGCTCGCCATGAGCAGGCGACACGATCTCGTGGATGAGATGGGGGCTCGCACTAAAGTCAATGGCTACCAGAGAGGAGCGCACACGGATGTCGACAAGTTCGCGGGGGGCCAGGATGCCGTGGATAACCTGGTTGTTCTAGGTTTACTGTGATGAGAGCGATGCGGCGTGGCGAATAAGGTCTGCCACTTCCGGATGCTGGAAGATTGTAGCGCGTTGAATGACCGTCAGCCCAAGGGAGTCGACGACATTTGGATCGGCGCCATTCTCTAGGAGAAATCGGACTACTTCCAACTTTCCACGTTGAGCGGCCTCGTGAAGAGGAGTACCCAGTCCAAATGCTTGTTGTAGTCGATAGGAGTACGGTCGATTCTGATACATCACATCATTGACAGACGCACCCTTGTGGAGGAGGTAAGCCAGGACTTCCAGGGTATCTGGCTGATCACGACGGACAGCATAGTGAACCAGCTGCCCTGAACGAAGTGAGCCACCATGGTCGAACCAGTGTCTGAATAACATCGAAAGGGGCATATTGAACGGCGTGGGACAACGGGGTCAAGTCAACTGGCATCCGGCATTTGGATTTGCGCCATGGGAGAGAAACCAAGCGACGAGGTCTGCGTCCCTGAACAGCGAGTCTATCATACATCAGCAAGTATTAAATGAGTTTCGATCAACCCACAAAACTTACGCAAGTGGTGGCGGGACCGCCCATTCCAATGGTCTGTTTATATCCCATCCATATTCGAGGAATAGCTCCAGTAAACCCTTGTCCTTGTTCAGGATCGCAGCTTGGATATGATTGATATCCAGAGATGCACCTTGCTTTAGAAGGTATTCGACGACCGCTTTGTGGCGATTTTGAATGGCCTGGTCGCAATTGGGGCCCGGTGGAACGGTGGGTTCAGCTACGTCCTTGCCGAGGGAGCTGTTGAAGTCGAAGATTACGTCCACATCCATGACAAAGATTCAAGTAGATAACGAGCCCGGGGGAAGTGGAGTCGAGAAATTTCACGGGGCAATCCAAACGATACGGGCTGTTCTGAACCGTCTGGGGCTCTCTGTCGAGATCACACACTGCAATGGCCTGGAATCTGGGAGGGCTCGCCTTCCAGGTGAAACTGCTATCGTCGTCGATGTTATGTATGTCAACAACCAGGAGATTAGTTACATTGAATGATCGAAGCAGATCAGGCGCAGGACAGAGCAGAGTAGTCGTGAAAGCAGCGAGCGGTAGGTCCCCCCTCTGTATACCACCGAGAAGGGTCAGATTGAGCCCTGACATAGGAACGCGGTGTGTCAAGGAAGTTCTTTGAGAGCCGCAGCTTCTATCTTCCTCCCTGTTCTAATCACGGCGATGCGACAACGATATCAAGGGTGCGTGGCTTCGTCGAGGCAGCAAATCACAGCCACTGACTCCCGTCCACATCGCACCAACGGGGCGAGCCGCGAGCACTGCTCGGCAACTTTGCTGGACTTCACACACGCCTCACCCACACCTCACATCATTTCGCCGGAGTGCCAGAGCAGCAGTGTGTTTTGAGTCCCCATCTGTCATATGATATGGTGCGTATCTAGCTTACAATTCAACGTGCTCCCCTTCATGAGCGAGCCTTTCGTCTCCACTGCGCCTCGAATGCGGCCTCGTGGCAGTCGGTGCTTTCAACTCGACCATGGCGACGCTTGACGACACTTTCAACCCCGCCGCCCTCACGCGATCAGACACCATCACATCCACGGCCAGCAACGCCAAAGCTCCTGCGGGCCCTGCACCGAAGACACCGAAGGCGAGTTCCCCTCGCATCGACCTCGAGCCCCTCTACACAGAGTTGAAGTCATTGATCGGCGCGAATTGGGATGTCTACTTCGATGCTATCACGAGGTTTATACGAGGTAGGTCAGGCAATCTTTGGCTGGAGACAGAGGCGCTGACTGTGGCACAACAGGAGAAATCAACGCGCGAGAGTTTGGTGACCTTTGCGATGCCTTCATCTACGCAACCCCCCAGACCGAACACGCCCACAACTCCCTCATCCTAGCAATAATATGTAACACCGGCAGAGACCCTCCTGAGCCCGGGCTCGCGGCCTGGGTCAGCGCAACGGCAGATAAGTCCAACCTCACCTCATCGAGCAAACTCGCCGTCACCAGCGATGCATCAGAACAACGACTCAAGGCCGAGGTCATGGCACTGCCTGCTCGCGAGCGACGGCGGCTCAAGGCCGTTGCAAGTGACAAGGCCGAAGAGGAGGCGGCCGCAAGAAAGAATCCCTACGAGGAATACTACCAGGCGGGACGGATCAAGGCACCCGATCCCAGCGCTGTGACGGGAGCTGCCGGAGGCATGGCAAAGACGAACTGGGACCTGGAAATCAGGAAGAGATATCTACAGCCACTATCTACGGAGACGCTTGAATTCCCGGATACTAGCTCGATACATGCCCGCATGGTGCCCATTTGCTACGAGGAGTCTGTTGCCCAGGGCTGTTCCGTGCAGTGTGCCGAGCTGGTGAACATAGCAGCGGAGGCATACCTCAAGACCGTGCTGGGTGAGGTGTTCAACCGAACGCGATCAAATGGCCCGCGCTACAACCACAGCGCCGGCGAGGGCATCATGACCAATTCCTACAAGAAGCAAGTCGCCCGCGAAGAGGCCGAACTCGAAGCAGGCACGATTCAAAGGACAAGAGACGACAACCTACTGCCCATCGAAGCTCAAACCGCCTACGCCAGACGACCCATCGGCATGGCGGATCTGCAACTCACTGCTGAGGCTGGCCCACTACCCTGGAACAGCAATCCTCTCCTCGGCTTCAGTATCGCCACCGCTTCCGCTGGCTACGATTATGATCAATGGCTGATGGAACAGGAGCCACCGAAGAAACGATTGACCAATGGGTTCGCCGAACCCGCAAGCGATCCGATCGATGTCGACAACAACTCGGACAACTACGGCTGGGAAGGTGTTGCCTCGCACGAGCGGACGCGTCTTCAGTCCGTGCTCGCTGATTGTCTGGCGGCTGGTGTGTAGATCACACCTGAGGAATCACAAGGTGCCAACCTCCCTGATAACTGTTTCCTTCACTTGCGTGGTGGGGCCGATGAGTTTGAAAGCAGTTATGCAGAGTCGACCACCCGTTGTGGGGAAGCTCGTCAGCATGAGGGACTCATCATCGCTGATCCTTTTACTCACGTGGAAAGCGAAGCCAACCTCGCTGGTGTAGTATGCAGCCCGATTCGAGACGACCCAGACCAACAAGAAGAGCAGGGAATGGCGACCGACGACGAATATTCGCAGTTGCAGATTGAAGACAACTTGCTGAGCCTGGCACGAGACCATGGCAGCGACGACCAATGGTCCCAGCAAGAACAGCATGCAACCCCTGATGTGAACGCTCCGGATCCAGAGAGTCATGAAGTATTACAAACGGAACAACGCTCAGGCGACCTTACTGAATCCGATTTTGCCAAAATTGACGACTTGGCAGCCTGCCGCGACATGCAAGCCGAAGACCTTCTCTGGGTGGATGTCCAAGAAGACGAAGAGCCTACTCAGAGCAACCATTCCATCAGGTTGCCACATGAGGACAGCACTCCTTCCACGAAACCCGCACCCCATATGGCAGGCCAGCGAAGGTCCCCCACAATACCCTATCACAGCCAAGCTTATCGCAGGCTCAAGGCGAAAATTGGCAAACCGGTCAGGCCATACAAGTCCTACAAGGACAAACAAACAAAAAATCCGGAGGCCGAAGAAGGGCGGCGACGGCGCCGCGCCAAAGTCGACATGGAGCGGGAGAAGAAGCTGCGAAAAGATCCAGCATACAATGAGCTTCGAAAGAGCCAACACCGCAAGCAATACCGCGAAAAGCAGGTGAAGAGTGGCCGGGCCATCAAATTAAAACTCCCTGATGAGCATGCCCTCAAGCTAGTGGCGAGAGGGGACGCAAAACTGGACGACAAGGTATTGTCGGAACCTGCAGGCCCACACGATGCGGGCGTGGGTGAGAAGAATCATCTCGAAGGGCCCGTTGGTGATGGCGGGATATTCCCATGTGACGATGATCGCCGTCAGCAGACCGATAATGTCTTTGATGGAAACGAGGTGCCTCCAAGCGCCGACAACCAGCTATTGGGAGGCAGTCTTATGGGACCATCGCAGGATCTCAACCTGTTGGCAGAGTCAGATTGGCCCGTTGCGCCTCGACAACGGCCGGCTGAGTACGTGGAGCCGTATTATGGCCAATCGTTTCTACTTCCACCGGGCCAGCCTCTATTGACGGTGCCGCCCCCTCCACTACAAGCACTGTCTGTACCCGTGAACCAGTATAATGGCTACATCTTCTCTGCTCCACAGAACCGGCCTCTGTACGGGTACCCCTGGCAGCAAGCCCCCCCTGCACTGATGCGGCAGTACAGTATTGGGGCTGTCGACGTTTCACAACCAGCAACGCTTCGACATACGGAGCAATATAGCTCTGAGGGCTTCACCATTCCGCAGGGTCAGATTCCAAGGACGCAAGTTCCCCTTCAGCTTCCACTGGCGTCTCGAAGCGGGGGTGGACAGATGCCTGCCACCTGGCCTGGAAATGCGGAGGGATCGCAAGCGATTGACGATAAGAACGACCTTGGACATGACAGTATGGAATAGAATGGAACAAGTTAGGATAGCATGGATAGCATGGGTTGAACTGATTATGTCATGAATGATGGTATTCTGCAGCATGAGATTACCGTCTCAATCCTGCGTTACACTCTCTCTGTCTAACAGCATGATTCTCCATGGTAGTGAATGACCTACCCTTTCCATAGACGCCGTGACTACTCTGTGTTGTATTTGACAGCCTGATTCTCCATGATGGTCACTGACCGGCCCTTTCTGTAGATGTCGCAACTTCTCCTTGTTGTGTTCGAGACGTTCCCTTCCATCAAGCATACCAGGGGTTCACATCATTGGTTTAGACACTGGCATCACTTCCACGACGCGTGTACTCCCTCTCAATCTCCTTGCCGTCCAGGCCTGTCGTCTCTCCAGCCTCCGTCTTCCGCCAGACCATCTCGTCCCACTTGGTGAAATCCTTCCCTCGAACGAGATATTCAGCCACTTCGTCCGGTGGATCCACAGTCATATCCACCACGCCATTGCTGTAACGATAGCGACGGGGAAACGCTACAGCCTTCAACCCGAGTCTCTCGCGACGACGATTCTCCTCATTCTGAGTCTGCTGCTGCAGGGCCAACCGTTTGGCGACCTCGTTGGCGTCGAGGAGGGCCACCAGCTTGCGCTTCGCCGGATACTTGGCCACGAGGGCGTCGATGAGGCGGTGCATACGCCATTCGTTGCTGCGGCCGCTGGCATCCTCGTCTTCGTCCTCGTTGTTGGAGCGAGGGCTCCCCACGAAGTCACTGGCGGGTCTGTCTTCTATGTGTCGCTTTTCGGAGTGCTTTATTTTCGGAGGATGATCGATTTGATAGCGCAAGAAACTCGTAGTCACCACGTCGGATACGGTCATGCCTGTGGCGTTTTCCCAGTACAGCAGGCCTGGTCGGAATTCGACGATGAACCGGACGAGCTCTTGGTGGCCTCTGCGCACTAAGTTGTGTAGTGGGTAGTCACCTGCTCCATCCATCTTCTCCAGGTCCTTGCCTCCCGAGAGAGACAGCAGCAAGCTGAGAGACTCTTCCCAACCGGTAGGGCTGGTGATACGGCTCAGGAATACTGCGAGAGGTGTGTTGCCAGTGGATTTGATGGTGCTACATCGCTCCAGGAGTAGAGGTGCAACAATCTGTTGGTCAAGCATATTGATGACGGACTCGAGGAACGCTGAATTGTCAACCGCGATGGTGTCGAGAATGGTATGCAAGATGTTGCGTCCGACATGATCTTTGGTGGCTTGGTTGGCTCCAGCTGCAATCAACTTCTTTGCCGCATAGTATCTCCGGACTTCGAACGCGAGGTGGAGTGGAGTCTTGCCGTCTGCTTCACGGGCCTCCAACGCGTCAGGCATCTTCTCGAGGAGGAGGTCAAATGTGGGTTGACTACCATCCTTCCGTGGTGGCGACAAGATTCCAACATGCAGTGCCAGTTGATTGCGCGTCGAGAGCCAGGATCCCAGGGTGCCCTTGATACCGCCCTTGGCTTGCGCCAATGCTTGTATGCGCTTTTCATCCTTGACGGACTCTGCGAACTCGAGGTATCTGCGCAAGGGGGCATCTGTGAGGAAGAATTCGGTGGAATCAGGATTGCCTTCGATGGCAGCAGCAAGAAGGGGCACTCCCACATCAGACTCGGGACGTTGGAATTGCCGTCCCCCTCGACTTGCCTCCGCCCAATCCTGACGTTTCTTGCCATGCACACTGAGGCCTTGGTAGTACTTGGGCTTTTCGTCCAGCTTTATTCCGGACTTCTGGAACACCTTCTGCAAGGGAAAGCCAAAGCCAGTGGACTTGATGATCTCAGCAATCATTTCGACTCGACCCAGCCGTACTGCAAGGCTGAAATCGTCTTGGTCGACGTGCATGACTTTCAGGCTTTCTTTGTCGTCACCAACGATCTGGCTTGCCAGTTCGTTGCCAACCTTGATCAAGAACTTCAAGAGGGTCATATTGTCGGTGAACTGCCATCATCCGCTCGTTAGCCAGATAACACAGATAGAACAACAAGAATGACTAGTTTGCAGGAGGACCAGACTTTGAGGAGAGGGTGAGAACTTACGATGGCGTATCGGACCAAAGAGCGCTGCATCGACTGGCTTGTTGCTACCCACACTGCATTGAACCAAGCCCAGGACTGCTTGGATTGATCACCGATGTAGACATGACTGTCTGCAAACCTGCCTCCGAACATCTCTCTGACCTGTCGCTGGTCAACATGTCCCTGCAATGCACGAGCAACCTGACAATTCCATGCGACCATGGTGGACGGTGAGACTCGTGATTTGACGGTCGTAGCCTCTAGTGCAGCAACATCATCCACAGTGAAAGCTTCGTCGACGAGTTGCGCGTGGACTCTCACGTTATCACTGCCTTCTGAATGTTCGTCGTCACTGATGTCATCGCTATAGCTGTCATCATCTTCAGAGCCAAGACGGTAGTGATATCGGATCGACTTGTCGTCAGGTTGATACTGTGCCTTGGCGATTTCCACAACCACTCGAGCCAATTCATAGTGACCCCGAATTGCTGCGATTGAAAAGGGACTGAATCCACGGATATCACAGACGGCGACATGAAGAGGGGGGGTGCCATGTAGACAGAGCGATTTCACTGTTTCCACGTTCCCGGTCCAGGCAGCCTCGAACAGCTTGATGTAGTTGGCCTCTTTCTCCGGAGTCAGGTCCGATACGCTGAAAGAGATCTTGGTCTTGTAGGGTTCTTTGTTGCTGTTGAAGGCGTACGGGAGGCGACGACGACCTCCCATCTCCTGTTCTTTCTGTGTCTCTGGATGAAGCTCCGAGAATGACTTGGCACCCTTCTCATGAAGCTTCCGTTTGAGGCTGAGTAACTTCTCAATCATGTTGTTGATGGCTGCTTCCTTTAGTGCCACGTCTGGAGATTGCTTCTTCGCACGCAGCTTCTTCTCCCATTGCTTTGTCTGATATTGATGAAGTGATTTGGCGATGCGAAGATCTTCGAAAGCGGTCCAGTAAGAGTAGGATCCTGTCTCGTAGCCATCAAGGTATACGGAGTCTTCTTCCAGTTCTGCTGGCTTTTCCAGAGTCTGAGCGTCCACGGGGTTCAAGTATTCCTGAAGAGATGCAATACGTTCTTCGACAAGGTCCAGGAAAGATTTAGCGTTTGCATTCCAAGCTGAGTATTGGTACTCCAGGTAGTTGTAGGCCTTAGTGGGCAGGGTGTTGACATCTTCCCCTCCGTCAATGAGCTGATCAACAAAGTCCACCATATCGTGTTGTAGCGCGACAATAATTGGCTGCTCGACGGTCTTCTGAAAGTTCTGCTTCGCTGCTTCTGGGTCATTTGAGACTCTGTCGAAACTACGTTTGTAGACTTGTGCATATGACTCAAAGTCAATGTGGGTTTTGGCGCCCCAGCGGACAAGACTGTCGACGACCTCTGGCTTTCCAGTCCGAATAGCGGTCAGCAATGGAGTATTGACGTTGGTGTTGCCATAATGCCCATCGACGGCGATGAAATTGCAAGCGCTGGCGAACCGCGATTGATCGGCATTGTACATCGTCTCCAAGATCAGTGTCTTTGCACTATTGACGGCATGGTTGAGGGCTGAGATGTGCTTCATATCGGCCTGGGTACAGGTTGCTCCATGCGCAAGGAGGGATCTTATAGTCTCGTTGGCATGTTGAAGAGGCAGCTGCAGAGCCAAGGTGATGGTCAGTATTGCAGCCTTGGCCTGCTTTCGGTTGTGTTCATCCACAACCTTGACCGGAAGGAGGACATCGGCGCCATATTTGTCAATCAGAAGCTCGATGACATCCAGATGACCAGCTAGGATAGCAAGATGAAGAGGCGAAAGCGGGCTGTCCCAAGCCAGTACGTCGACATCGTACACATCTGGCTCATCATCCGCACCGTTCTCATCAGGGCTCAAATTGCCGTTGACTTTCACAAAAGAACCCTCCGTCACATCATCTGCCTCGTCTTCGTGCTCGAAATCCTCTTCAGAACCAAACGAATCGTCCTCGCTGGAGTCTTGCTCGTCGCTCCCATTTCCGGAGGAGGTATCTGCCACAGCAGCAGCTCTTCGTGCATCTCTGCGTGCATCCTCCTTTAAGATTTCAACTTCTTCGTTCGCATCGCTCTTGTCGAGGATATCTTTCACCATTTGCAGTTGCCCGCGGTGGGCAGCGAGGTGCAAAGCCGTCATACCATTATACAGTCGTGCTACAAGCCGGGCGCCATGCTCGATCAGACACTGGACAATCTCGGGAGTCGAGCACATCACAGCCAGCTGCAAAGGCGTGCGGCCGGTGTGGTCTCTTCGATTGACGTCCACCACTTCCGGAGAAGAGAACCAGTCTCTGACAGCGTCTAGATCAAGATCGACGATTGCCTGGCACAGCCTAGTGGTGTTGCCAATGTAGGCCATGTCTGTCCAGTCGTCATCGGTAATAGGATTGAAGCTTCCAATGGTTTGCCTGCCAGGATCGTCTTTGAGAAATGTGACATCTCCAGAAATGTAAATCTTGCTTTCCTCCTCCAAGGCTGCCAAATCTTCATCAGTGACTGGCTTGGGACAGAAGCCGCAGCAGTCATGAAGGACATCATTGACTGAACCAAAGAACGCGGGATGACGATGCAGCTTCGTTTCTCTGTCCTTCGGCTTGTTCCATTCGGCGTTGAGAAGCAGGTCTTTGGTGAAGAGAAGCTTCTCGATCTTCCTGGCGTGGTACTTTGGTCCGTATGGGATGGTAACGCTATGGTAATTCGAAACCTCATCCTCTTCCACCCACTCAGCAACATCATCAGGTTGCGCATCTTTGACATTGCCTTGCAATTCGTGGCGGAAGCGGGCATTCCAAGGCAGAGGTGGTCGGCCTCGTTCGGCTCGACGCTTGGCGAGGTAGGTGTCTCGGTCATTGGGATGCGGAAGTTTCTCCAGGACCAGCAGTCTCGCCAGACCCTGCACTCTTGAGAAAGATCTCTCAAAAATGGTTGGATCAACTCGACTACGGTCAATAGAAGGCCAGTAGACCTCGAAACCTCGGTGTGAGTACTTGGACAGACGATTCTCGTATGATGGAGAGCGTCTACTGAGGTCGATTGTGTTCATCTGGGTCATATAGGCGGCCAGCGCTCTGGGGGATGCCCAGACTTGCTTCCCATCATAGGCGACACACGAACAATCGACGTCGAATCCAGTGAGAATCTCCGAAACGCTTTTGTACAGGCGAAGGACAATCTGGACGTGACGAACGGGATATTGACTGACGATAGTGATGGTATTCTTGGTGCGCACGGTTGTTGTCTCGGCCAGGATGCTGTCACGAATCTTGCTTTCGATCTGTTTGACTTTCTCAATCGCCTGTTCTTCGTTCAGGCCGTACAGAAAGAGATCGACATCAGAGGCGGGAGCAAGGTTCTCATGGTAATATGTGCGTAATGCGCGCTGGATTCGTGTCAGAAAGTTCTCAGTGAGCTGTGATTGCAGGTCATACCTTGGATTCGTTATGAGGGGCATCAACCGGCAGCAAAGAGGTGACCACAGCAGAACCGGCACAAACAACATTGCTCCAGTCCAAGTCGACCAGAGACGACTCCGAGAACAGATTGAAGTTGGTCCTGAACTCCTTGAGTGACTGAACGGTCGCGGGTGCGCCATTCTTTCTGCGGTTGTCGTTTGAGAGAGGAAGCAGGTACTTGTCCTTTTCAGCTGGAGACTCTTTGGCAAGGTCTCTTGCCCGAACGGTCAAAATATCGTTGTCGAAGATGGGTACCAAGTGCTTTTCGACTGCAGCGGGATGACCTGGATGCTGGGCGTAGACTTCTCTTAGTTTGTTCTCGAAAGCCTTGAAGGGCTCCACGGCTTCAGCCACGCCAGCCGGGACCTTTGGGTGCTTGTTGACATAGCCGACAAAGTCAGTGATTGGCACCGGGAGCGGGGGAAGTTCCACTGCCGCCATGATAGGCGTTGATGGGAATGATGGGGAGGTGACAACGAAATGAAATGAAGGTGAGCTTCGAGGCGGAAGTCAAGTAGACGAAGAGGGCAACAACGAAGACAGAAAAAGGCCTCGGTGAGCTGCAGAGCAATATGTTGCAAGGTCAATTAGCTGGAAGGAGTAAGCAGAAGGAGGATTATATACGCTTCAGAGAAATGTGAAGCCCCCCAGCCCTCTACCGTGGAAGGTGATTCACTTCCATTGAAGTCGGCCAGGCGCGTGGGACGGGGCGAAAACATGTGAGACAGAGAAGGCGTAAACACGTGCAGCAGCCTAAGCTAAGGATGATCGGTTTCACACCTACGAGTACAGGCACCAGGCCACCGAATCCAAGCTTTTCTGGCTGTGTGCAAACGGCGAGGGATGGTGTTGACTCGCAAGCTCGCTCACCGCTGTGGAGATTGACCCTGTAAGTGGGGAACGATGCCTAGCACCGCCTGATGGTGGCCACGAGAGGCACGTGAGAAGGCAAGTCCTTCGCTTGTGGCCAAATGCTTATCCGGAGACACTGGTGGTCTGTCTACGCCTGGTGGTCTGTCTACGCTGAAGCGCAACTGATTCTGGCGTCATTCCGGCAGGAATTTTTCGGGACACACAATCACCCGATTTTGAAGGATACAGAGATAGAGCGGCAGATGGTTTTTCTCCTGACAAGAGCAAGACTTGCAAGTCCGAGGCTTGTGTCGCATGCCTTTGGCCGTGTCCAATTTGCTTCCACGAAATCAAAGACCGCGGTGTCCAACAGACCCCGTCCACGCTCCCTTGACGAATCTTCCATTCTCACCAGAATGGCCAATGATCATATTTTGACGCTATCCTGCCCGGATAAGCCTGGGATCATCCACGCTGTTACCGGGATATTTGCCAAAAATGAACTCAATATCCTCGACCTCCAGCAATTCAGTGACCGCACCTCGGAGAAGTTTTTCATGAGAGTGCACTTCGGACCAGCCCAAGAGACCGAGTCCCTGGTGCCGTCGTTGGACGCACTGGCAGCCGACATTCACATGGACTGGAGCTTGAGACCCGTTGCCGAGAAACCCAAGGTGCTGATCATGGTCTCGAAGATTGGACACTGTCTCAATGATCTTCTCTTCCGCCAGAAGACGGGCCAGTTGGCCATCGACGTGCCTCTCATCGTGTCAAACCATCCGGACTTCCAGCCCCTGGCTCAGAGTTACAATATCGCCTTCCACCATCTGCCGGTCACGAAGGACACAAAAGCCGAACAAGAGAGTCGTATTCTTGACCTGATCAAAGAGCATGACATCGAGCTGGTCGTCCTGGCTCGGTATATGCAAGTTCTCTCGCCAACTCTGTGCGAGGCAATGTCTGGCAAGATTATCAACATTCACCACAGCTTCTTACCATCCTTTAAGGGGGCAAAGCCCTATCACCAGGCGTTCGATAGGGGCGTCAAGATTATAGGAGCGACTGCGCACTTCGTGACTGCCGATCTGGATGAAGGTCCTATCATCGAGCAGAGAGTGACGAGGGTAGACCACAACATGACGGCTAAGGAGCTCGTCGACGAGGGCAGCAACGTTGAGAGCCAGGTGCTAGCCGCGGCGGTCAAGTGGTGGTCCGAGCGGAGGGTGTTTTTAAATGGGCATAAGACCGTCGTCTTCAATTGAGTCCTCCTCTCCGTTTCTCCGTGACGACAGGACTTCGAATCTATAAAATCATCTCCGCCGGCGCTTACGACGGCAAGACAGGAGTTCGCGGGTTGGATAGAACAACATATGCTTACCTGAATTGCATCAGGAAAGGACGGACTTGTCCACCATCTAAATTTCGACATCATTCACCTATACAGAGCGTCCTCCACAATACCCCATGTTATTGACAGCATACGTACATAGTCCGAGCCGAGCTTGGCCTCTAACTTCATCTGACTGCCGAGACAGACCAAGCGGCCAGATGACAGGGGCCTGGATCGACTCGGGGAGGCTCGTCTCGTGGATCCTGCGGGCATGCGAAGTGGAGCACGGAGATCTCAGCTGCATGGCATGTGGCGCCTGGTCGAATCGTATCAAGGAGTTGTCCGTCAGCATCATCCTGGGTCTCGCGATATGGATGCCATGGTCGTAACTCCGGACAGATTTTTCTCCGCAACCAGCATGGGTAAGCGAAGTATAAAGATCAACCAGTCTGGCTCGGCGCCGTGGTCCGAGGAGGCTCGACTGGAAGCGCTCGCATATTTATCGGACGCCTCGAGCTGGGAAGAGGGACGACGTAACGGGGATTACGAGGCTGAAAACTCAACCACAACGGCCCTGACATACAACCACGCCACCAACAGCGATGGCGCTCAGTGTCCAGTTAGCGATGACGCTCCTCACCATCCTGATTTCGCTCCGCTCAATCATCGCGCACGCCCATTCCCATCACGACGCAGCCTCCTCGGAGGAAGAACCACCGCTCTCCTTCTCAGTCGGGCCTAACTACCCATACGCGCTCGAAGATCTGGACAAGGACCTGCCCTTCTCCCAACCCGTCACGTTCGCCCACCTCCCCTGGCACCGGTGCTTCTCGCCCAGCCACACCTCTCCGCTAGACATCGCAATCGTCGGCTTCCCCTACGACACCTCGACGTCGTACCGGCCTGGTGCGCGATTTGGGCCACGAGGAATCCGTGCCGCCAGCTCGCGCGAGAAAAAGGGCCGCTCGTACAACACGGTATGGGGCGTCGACCCCCTCACGGAAGGCGGCCTCAACATCGTCGACTGCGGCGACATCCCCATCACGCCCTTCGACGCCCAGCACGCGTTCCGCCAAATGGAGCAAGGCTACCGCCAGATCCTGTACCACAACACATCCACACCGGCCTCCAACGCCTCCACCGCGACGAGTAGCCTCAACCAGTGGTCGCATCCGCGCATTCTCAGCCTCGGAGGCGACCACTCGATCGTGCTCCCGATCCTCCGCTCCCTGAAGACCATCTACGGCCCCGTCAGCGTAATCCACCTGGACTCGCATCTCGACACCTGGGACCCCTACGCCGGGTACACGGGCATAGTCAGCGAGCAGTCGGCCATCACGCACGGGACGTTCTTCTGGCACGCGGCGCGCGAGGGCTGCATCGCCAAGGGCAGTTCCGTGCACGGCGGGCTGCGCACCAAGCTGTTCAGCCCCAACGACTACGAGATCGACAAGAACGTTGTAGGCTTCGAGCTCATCGAGGCCCACGAGATCGACGACGACCCGCGCGGCATGGCCGGGATCGCCGCGCGCGTCAAGTCCATCGTCGGCACCACGAACCCGGTCTACCTGAGCATCGACATCGACGTTTTGGATCCGAGCATCGCTCCCGCCACGGGCACGCCCGAGTCGGGCGGCTGGACCACCCGCGAGGTCAAGCGGTTCATCAAGGGGCTAGAGGGGATTCGGCTCGTCGGCGCCGACGTCGTCGAGGTAAGTCCCCCCTATGATACGGTCGCGGAGGTGACGAGCGTGGCGGCGAGTGATTTGCTGGTGGACATTATGGCGTTGATGGTCAAGGATTCGGTGGGGAAGCGAGAGGGGCAAGGGGGTGGTACAGGAGGTGATACGGAGAAGACGAGGAAGGATGAGCTGTAGGTACATGGATGGTTGATGGACTGGCAGGCAGGCTCGTGGGTATGGTACATTTACGCCGTAAACGTCAGTAGTCATAATGCATTTTTCTGTCGACGCTAACATTGGTCCGGAGAAGCGGTGGAATCTGTGAAGATCGAATTCGGAGCGTCAATTCCATGTGCGCCCATGTGGATGGGCAGCGTTGAATGCGGCTTTCTGCTAGCCAAGCTGTGACTTCAACTTATCGCTTCATAACGAGAGAGATGGAGATACTTTAGTCTCCACAGACCTGGACACATCATAACCGAGGTTCTATGTGAGAATTGACAGTGCCTGCATCCTTAACCGGCAGCGTGCAAGCTCATAACTACGCCCTTGGGCCAAAATTCAATGTATCATCACCCTTGTGGTCTTTCGAAACAAACGTAATCAAAAGAAACCACATGCTTGAGTCCCGTTGCCCTGTTGCAACTCGTTTGTGCAAGATCTCTCAAGGTCATTCAATCTAGGCCCCGTTCTTCTGTTTTCAGTTCCACCCTTTCCAGCTTCTCAAAGCTCAATCAGACTCTCCTCTACGGCGACGGGCTGTGGTTGATGTTGCTGAAGTGGCTGACCATATGGAGCCGGCGTATGTTGTGGTGCGGCCGGGAATTGGCTCTGGGTATAGGTGGGATATGGGGCGGTGTACGAGCCCCCTGTAGACATGGCCTGCTGAGGTTGCGCCGGTGGCGGCTGTTGTGGAGGAGGATACTGTTGCTGTTGGGCTTGCTGCGGAGGATATTGTTGCGGTTGAGTTTGAGGCGGGGGTTGTTGGTACATTTGAGGAGATGGTGGTTGGTTGAACGATGCCGGCGGCGGCATAGATTGGTGCTGTTGGGGATATGACGACTGATGACTAGGCTGGGTCTGCGGCTGTGGAGTAGGACCTTCAGCAGGCATTTGAGGATAGGGCGCTGGGGTTGCTTGAGGTTCTGGGGGTGGCATCTGAGGGTACATCGATGGAGGCTGTTGAGATGGTTGGAACGGGTATGGTTGCTGCTGGCCGGGTTGCTGTGGTTGGTGTTGAGCTGGATGCTCATACGGCGAGGCAGGAGCTTCTTGCTTCTGACTCGAGTACGAATATGACCGTTGAGGCTGAGGCAGAGTCGTGGGCTGGGAGGGCGGAGCATACGAGTCGACCGGTGCATTGCTGAAGTAGTAATTCTCTGCACCGCCTGGACCGGTATTCATGGAGGGCGGGAGTCCTGCCGATATTGACGGGTATATTCCCGAACCCTGCGCCATGGCAGGGGAGGGCATGGAGTAGGCAGCGTACCCCGGGTTTCTCTGGTTGTACGTGTTGTTCAATCGCTCCTCAAGCATGCGGTCGTAGTAGCGAACAACGGTGGATAGCTTCGCATGTAAATCAAGCAACGCGTCGTTCTTGGACATGGTCTCGCCCAAGGTCCTTGCCAGCTTTGGTCGGAGTTTGCCAATGCCCTCGTAGAGCTCTTGTATTTGCGGCTCCCGTAAGATTGTGCCTGGTGGCTGGTGCTGTAATCGATCCACCAATGTTGCGAACAAGTTGATGTTCTCGGCCTCCATGACCGACAACTCGTAGTCGCTCTTGGGCATGACAAAAGGCTGGGTCGAGGTTACTCCGGCCGTTGTGGTTTTCTTGAGGTTCGCAGCGTGCTTCTTGGCCTGCTCCTCCGCCTCCTTGAGCGACAGTGCGATGGCAGCTTTGAGGTCGGGGTCATCTTCTTCGTCGTTGGACGCGCCATTTGTCTTCGCCGGCTCTTGCTTTGTCTGAGATTGTGGGATATAACCTGAGCTCGAAATTCCTTTTGCTTCTTCCAGGCTCATCTCCAACGCCTTCTTCAGGTCCTCGTCGAAGCTGGTGTCAACTCGGGCACTTCGGGGTTGCATTGCGCTCGGCTTGGCTGCAAAGGAAACTCGACGCTCTGGGGCGCCGCCCGACTTCTTGGTCAGCTTGTCATAACAGCCGTCGTCTACTCGGACGGGTTGCATGATGCCCAAGTGAGGCAGGGGGATAGACTTGGAGGAGCACTGTTGATCAAAGACGTTGCCACAGTTCCGGCAATGGTGCTTCCTGTTTGTGAGGGTGAAGGACGTTCTACAACGCATGCAGACATCGCTGTCGGTCCACTCGGGTGGTGCACTGCTGTCCAGCATGGTGCTGGAGATGTCGACCTTAGGCGGAAACCGGAAGCCTTCCTTTTGCAGGCTCTGATAGACCTGGTTGATGTATGACAAATCGTATCTGCTCTGTGTTGCGCTGGCCCAGGTCTGAATGAGTTCCAGTATCTTTTGCTTGACATCTTCGTTGACAGCAGCGGGTCCGTAGGCTTTCAGTAACGAGACCAGGTTGTCCATGAACTCGCGCGAGGCGATCTCGGTGAGGAAATGCGAACCGCCATTCTTGACGCACGTGTCCGTGAGCTTCAAGGCGGACAACTGGATGTTGGGATTCTTGTTGCCTATTCGCTTCTTCAGCGAGCGCATGGCATCTTTAGGCTGCACTGTTTTCGACCGGATAAGATCGGTGATTTCGAGGGATGTTGCAATGTCTTCTAAGCTCGAAGACGTCGCTTTGTCGATCTGCTCGTCGAGCACAGACGTGCCTGACGAGAACCACCCGGCCATGGTGGGAGAATGGATTACCGCGAGTTTGGGGGAGGAGAAGCGGTGGATTGAACGGCGAGATCAGCGGCTGGGACAAACGACTAAGTCACCGGGGCTTGATTCGTGTCTTGGGCGAGAGCAACTTGAGCTATGCAAGCGAGATGCTGTAGGAAGATGAGGGAGAGGTGAAAGGCGATGCTCGCATACTTCGGCTGGGAGTTTGGAGTTTGGCTGGATGATGTCTGCGCCCGCCACAAAGGCAGCCACAGGCACTAGACGGGTGCCACAGGTCATAGTGGCTAGTGGCCCTCCCGCCCTCCGCAGTGGACTCCTACGAGTACCACCTTCGTACTCCGTACTCGTAGTCGTAGTGGTTCTCCGTAGTTAAACACTCAATGAGTGGGTGAGGGGTGGGAGACGCAATCGCCATCCACCTGCGCCGTCTCGGTGTCTTGTTGATCTGCGGCCCCAGGCATTCAGTCACCTCCAATATCTTTACTCCGTACCTCGTTTCGCTTGTATCGAAGTGACTTCTGACAAACAACCGACAAACAGAACAACCTTGCCACCTGAGAGCCTTGTCCGTGTTCGCTTCGCTTCTGCCGGCTTCAGATGACTTGATGCTCACATGTTCTCTCTCCATCGCTCTACGCTCGTCATCAAGCAATTAAATTTAGATTCCTCCCACTCCCACACAAGCGACTCGGCCTGAGCTCGTGCGCAATGATCCTCCGGTGAACGGATCCTACATATCGCCATGGCGGCGTACGCATCCTCATCCTCCATATCCTCCTCTCACACTACGTCTACCGCCGGCAACTCCAGAAGCAGCTGGACGGATCCCCGAGACCCGGCACGGGACCTAGGTTCCGGTGCAGGCAAGGTGTATCCTCACTTCAAAGACATTGTGCACGATGCCACCGCTTCTTTCCAGAACGACGGCTCGCTCACACAGTGTCTGAATGAAGTCGAAAACTGCATCACCGTGGCAAAAAGCTCCGTCGACTATGGCCGCCACGATCTCGCCTACAAAAACTACGTCCGGGCATATGAGATTGCCGTCAACCACATCCCGAGACACAAAGAGTATGGATTTTGGGATAGCAAGCCGCAGTGGAGGGCCAAGTACAGGGCTGCGCGGCATAAGTTGACCGAATTGGAGCCCCAGATGACCCAGATCAGAGCATTGATCGAGGAGAACAATGCCCGTTATGGCACTCAACCGCAGTCCCGCCCAATCCCTCGGAAGCCTGTCTATTCCACTGGTTTCGGAATCCCTTCGAATCTGGTGCCTGGTCGGCCAAGCTCCTCTGGAAGCAACGATGCCACTCCCCGGCCGGGCTCGCCGCAATCAGAACTGCCCGAGGCTCTCCGAATACCACGTGCACGTCCTACAAACAAGCCGAAGCCTGAGAGTCTGCAGGGCCGCCCCCTAACCGACGCCAGCAACGACCTGAGTCAAAGATTTGCAAAGCTTAGAGGGCTCGGAAATGCCGGCGACCAGTCAGAGTTGTTGTCCATGCCGAAGGCGAGCGACTTCCAGCAGGGTGCGCCCTACACCTCCCAGCCCTATACGGGCACAAACGGGGCACCTATTTCGCGGCTCAATGGGCCTCGACCGATTCCAGCGTTCAGTAACGGACCTATTATTCCACCGAAAGTACCGGCCGCTCCACCAAAAGTACCTCTGGACACCTCCATGGCCATGCCCAAACCGCCCAGTCCGACCTACAGCCCGATAGACAACACTGCGGCAAGGTTCTCTACAATCGGCAGTCGATTATCTGCCGAGGGAGGCCGTCCCCCGTCGGAAAGAAAACAGACATACTACCATCAGTCGCAGAACTCGTCCACTGCCTCCCTACATCTCCAAAGGACCCGCGACGAGCTCTCTGCTCCGTATCGACCGACAACCCCGAACGGGATCAACTCCGCCATCGTCCCCAAGAATAGCACTAGCGATTTGCCTCATCAGACAGCCATTGACCCTCCTACCCTTCAGCAGCACATGGCCAAGTACAATGTACTTCTTATTGATATTCGAGAACGAGCCCTGTTCGACGACGGACATATCATGTCCAGTTCGGTTATATGTATAGAACCAATTTCGTTGAAGGAAGGTGTCTCAGCAGAGGAATTGGAGGATCGGCTTGTGCTGGCTCCTGATATTGAACAGTCACACTTCTCTAGGCGCAACGAGTTCGACCTTGTGGTGTATTACGACCAATATACAGCCGACGTCTCCTACCTGAGCGGCCCTCCGACAATGACCAAAGCCCCGGCGCTGAGAGCTCTCTATGACACGCTTTACGAGTTTAATGACACTAAGCCTCTGAAGGATGGCCGCCCACCGGCGCTCTTGGTTGGCGGCCTTGATGGTTGGGTTGACTTTATGGGCGCACAGTCTCTAGTGCGGTCAAAGACGGCGGCCACCCTGGGAACAACGCGACAACGGCCTGCGGCTCTGGGTCGACCAATTGCACGGCAGCGCATGGTATCTGCCAACTCTCGCTACGAAGTGCGGAATCGGCGCCTCCGCGACCACAAGTTCCTCGACGAGAGTGAGCAAGAAGCCTGGCGACAACAGGCGCTCCAGGAAGAAGTGACTCCCGTTGAGAAACCTCAAACGGGCAGCGACGATGATTATGAAGACATTGAGGTCGACGAAGCAGAACCGCCGTCTCCTTTCATCCCCGACTACGAGACGTTCCTGCGGCGCTTTCCTTCGATCCAGCAGCAGGAGTCGATGGTCATGCCAGCTCGGCGGCCTGTGCCATCGTATCCTGCTACCTTTGTACCACAGCCTGCTCCGCTTCCGCCCGCGCCAGTGCCTCAGGTACCGGCAAGACCTGCGCCTGCCATGCCGAGACCCAGCTACTCCGGCCATGCCGACATCAACGCACCGCAGCCGGCGCTCGCCAGAGTCACCTCTGCTACCCGACCGCCTCTATACTCGACTGTGACGTCGCTACGAAGGAGACTGCCCAAGACTGGTCTGACGAACTTCGGCGTCACTTGCTACATGAACTCCACCTTGCAATGCTTGTCGGCGACCATACCTCTGTCCAACTTCTTCAATGATCGACTTTATGAGGCTTACGTGCAGCGGAACTGGAAAGGTAGCAACGGCATTATGCCCAAAATCTACGCCAACCTAGTCCAGGCCGTCTGGCAAGGAGATAATGAGGTCATCAAACCGTCGACGTTCCGAAACTTCTGTGGCCGGATGAACCGAGAATGGGTGATTGATCGGCAGCAGGACGCAAAAGAATTCTTTGACTTCCTCGTAGACTGTCTGCACGAGGACCTGAACGTTAACTGGGAACGGACGCCGCTCCGACCGCTTAACACGGCGGAGGAAATGCAACGAGAAAGAATGGAGATCGCAAAAGCCAGCCCAATAGAGTGGAAGCGATACGAGCACCGCGACCACAGTTACATGTCTTCTCTCTTTGCTGGCCAACATGCCTCGCGGCTGCGCTGCCTGACCTGTAAGCGCACTTCGACCACCTACGAAGCATTCTACAGCATCAGCGTCGAGATCCCCCGAGATCGTCCCGGCCACATCTATGACTGCCTTTCATCGTATTGCCGCGAAGAAAAGCTTTCGGAGCTTTGGCGGTGTCCATACTGCAAATGCGAGCGCGAAGCCACCAAACAAATCATCCTCACCCGCCTGCCGCAGTTCCTGGTGATCCACTTCAAGCGCTTTGCCGCCTCGAAGCACGAGAGAGCCAAGAAGATTCACACACCGATCGAGTTTCCTCTGCAGAACCTCAGTATGGACGACTTTGTCATCCCCCGATCACCTGCTCCGTCAGATCAAGACGGACGGACGATCATGGAGCTGGCCACCACGCCACCCTACACATATGATGCGTACGGCGTATTGAGGCATTTGGGCAATAGTGGCGATGGAGGGCATTACGTCTCCATTGTGAAGGATCCGGGTCGAGGTTGCTGGAGGAAATTCGACGACGAGAGGCATGTTGACGTGGATCCGAACAAGCTGAGTTCGAGGGATAGGCTGCAGAATGGCGAAGCTTATATTGTGTTTTACCAACGAGCGCAGGGACGATGATTGCTCGGGCTTTTCGTGCATGAGACATTGAAGCAAGCGATGCAAGCGTTGGCGCAGTGGGCAAGGCTTCCCGAGCGTGTCCAGGTCTAGCTTTAGTCGATTGAACGGCACATTCCGAGTGCCGATAGAAACCTGTGAATACCGTAGTTCGGCATGATTGACGAGTCACGAAGGATATTCGATACGAGGCCATGAAAAACGAGCGAGGATTCATCCCGCTTCGCTGTTCCGATCCGTGTCCTTCTTCTTCGTCTTGCCGTACATGCCACCCCCGGCTCGTCGTCTCTCGATTGCCATCTTGTAGGGCGGTGCTGTTGGCGGTTGGACTGGGTCGAGACTGACGTGGCCTGCTGGCAGCTTGTAGGTGGCGTCGCTGTCCCAGGCCGAGAGGTCGCCACAGGCTAAGAACGGAGCAATGTACCTTGCCGGGTCTGACTGTTCGTCTGGGAAGTAGAGCTCGACGACGCCGTCGGGGCGCAGATGGCGGGTTTGACCTTGCGTCGTTGCGGTTGCGAATTGCTGGGACTTTGCGGGCGGAGTACGCTCGATGTCGGACTTTTCTTCCGCACCAGCAGCATTGTCCGGATTTCCTTGTCGCGACCCGTGCGCTATCACCGCCTCGAACGCAGCCCCGATCTCGGGTGTCCAGAGCACCTCCTCCCCATCCTTGTTCCGGACCAGGACGGGCCTGTAGCCCTCACACACGACAAACGCCTCGATGCTACTGGCGCGGCTGGCCCGCGGCTTCGCCACACTGACCCGCTCGAACAGCGTCCTCAGCTGCGCGTAGATCAGATCCACGTCCCGGCCGCGGAATATCTTGGCCACGAACTTCCCGCCGGGCCGCAGCACTTTGGTCGCGAGGACGAGCGCCGAATAGAGCAGCTGGCTCTGCACGTAGATGTCGAGGGCGTGCAGGCCCGTGACGTCCGGGGCGCCGTCCGAGATGACCAGGTCGACGAGGTGCGTGCCGTCCGCGGGCGAGAAGGCCGGGTCGATGGCGTGGAGCAGCCGCGGCACCGTCGACGGGTGCGTGATGTCGGCTTGCAGCTGCGTGATGCCCTCGAGGGGCGCCATGGGCTGGAGGTCAATGGCGACGATCTTGACGTTGGCGCGGGGCTTCAGCTCGGGCTCGGGCTCGGGCTGCTCTCCATCCAGATCGAGAGAGTCCAAGTTCCGTGCAAGTGGTTGCTCCAGCCGAGCCGCCGTCGGGGCACGATTGAAGCGTTCCATCCGCTCACACCATGCTCGGCGGCCGAAACTCTCGCCTTTGATCAAGATGCGGCTGAGCACTTGGCTCCAACTGCCCGGGGCGGCGCATAGATCTACCACGCGTGTGCATTTCTCGGGCTCGGCGTAGGAGAATAGATCGAACTGCTCGTCGATTTGGATGAGTTTGAAGGCGCTGCGGGCGCGCCAGTTTTGTTCCTTGGCGAGCCGGTAGTAGGCGTCTCGTTTGTCCTTGGAGGATTTGCCCATGGTTTGCCAGCGTTGAGCCGCTAGATGTGTTTGATCGAGATTTGTACGGAGTGGAAGTGCCAAGAAGAAGCCGGGAAAATTAGTCAACGAGTTATGCAAGGCTGAGAGGGCGGCGTGGCGAGGCTGTGAGAATGCGTTGAGGCGGTCTTGTGCTTCGCCGGACGATCCGTGCAGTTAACTCGTACCAGGCTCGTACATAACCATGTTCGCGAACACTGTCTCCTGTAGTGGCGTCAGGAGGTTCAGAAGTCACCAATCATTCTACTACCGTCGCCTCCTATGACTCCAGAGGCCATCAGATCTAAACCTGCTATTGCCGTCCAAGGAACAAGAACTCGAAAACGATCTTGGTCATCTACTGAGTCCACCACTCTTCTCGATGTAGGCCCTCCCATAAAACGGTCTGGCCGCACAACGAAGGAGACGTGGAAGGCTAGAGAAGCCAGGGAGGCCAAGCAGACCCAGACCTCATCTGTCTTGCTGTCCCGACTCTATCCGTTTACCTTGATTCTCCTTTGAGTGATGTTGGCAAGGTGGCGATATCGAAGATGTCTATCTGGCGGAAGATGGATCCCACGTGGAAATCATGGTTGATTTCCATAGATAGCCTTGTTGGCGAAGAAGTACGACAACGAGGCGAGCAACTGTTCAGGAAGAGGTATGGTCAAAAGGAGCTGCGGAGGCGGACGACCGGAATGAAGCAGCAAACCAAGAAGAGGGTATCGTTGTAGGGTCAATGAGAACGATGAGCTTCTTTCACTGTTTTTGGACACATGGTCGATGAGGACAGTGACAGATATGCTCGGCCTGGCCAAACCCAATTACAGCCATCCACAACGAAGCCATGCCCGGTCCTGTCAAGTTCCAGCCCTTCCCACACCCAGGAAATTCACAATGCTATTGACGGCTTGTTCATCCCCTTGGACGGTATCGGCCACCTCCTTATCCACCCATCCTTCTGTCCAGCCACCGCCGAAATCAATCAGCCACGCATTGTCTTGGTCATCAACAATGATGTTGCTAGCCTTTCCATCACCCCAGACCACCCCCATCTCATGTAGCTGATCTACCGTCTCACGGATCTGTGTTGCCCATTTCTCCCTTCTTCCTCGTGGAATCGTCGTCATGTCCATTCTCCCCAGCTTGCCACCGAATACGCTGGGAGGAATCCACTGGCGCAATAGCCCGACGATGCATCCACGCTCGGCGTCCTCCACATAGCCGCATAATCTTGGCACTTGGATTGTCCTCGCCGTGGTTGAGAGACTCTTCTCAATCTTGAGGAGGGTCGTAAACTCCTGCTCGAGATTCAGGTCAAATAGCCCGGTTGCGTGAGCTTTACAAAGCATTTCTTGGCCATCAACCAGGACTCGGCTGACAGCACCACGTCCAACAAAGGTCTCCAGGATATAGATTTCACGGGATGAGTACACTGGAAGCTCGCCGTTGATCAAAAAGTCAGAATCAATCTTGTCGTCGGGTTCCAGCTCGGAGCTAGCGTAGGCTTCGCTGGCTTTGATCGGCACAAGGAGCTGCTTGCCGTGTTCGGCCTTGAAGCGATAGTGAACCGTCTCTGGGTGAAGAAGAGAATGTAGGGTCTGCGTCGAAAGCCCGGGAGTTGTTGAAGGTGCCACTTCTGTAAATATAGGTCCTCCAGCGCTGAGTATGATGTCGAGTACCGTATTTACAATGTTGTCGTATTCGGCATCGTCATCGCCATCGTCATCATCGCCCAAACAATCGGTGGCAGCCCGACTGAGGAGGTCGATCAGATGACCCTCGGCTTGGTTCTCATATTGCCCGTTGTGGTCGTTGTGGGTTGAGTGATTGGGGAAGATGGACACGGCGATGAATTTCCCGTTGAGTTCAAGAACTATTTCGGCGCCGTCGCCGTCGCCGCCATGGATCTGAACAACTGAAATCCCATTCGCTCCGCTCTTTTCGGTAATGGTCACCGACATGTTTGCAACGTGTGCTTGGAGGCATAACAATGTTTGGAGGAAGGGAGAAGTATGATGAGTGCGAGAAATTTATGTAAAGAGTGCGACGCGTTCCTGGATGCAGCATAGGCCAACCACAAGCAAGCCGTGTGAAACGTCCGCCTTGTTGACATGATATTCTTGGGCATTGTCGGTTGAAGTGACTACGAGAATGGGCCGACTTGAGATACGAGATCACTTTCGGATATCTACGCCGACGATATCGGGTCAACCGAGGGAGGTCACTCGGCAAGCGATCAGGAGAGATGCTCTTCGCTAGATCTTCCCTGTCCGAGAGATAGAGGATGACGAGTTTGCAATCCTCTGGGTACCTTTGTCTCGGGTGCTCAGACTGGATTGCTTCTCTACAAGGACTCGTGGGGGTGATGAATGCGAGGGTCGGGCACCACCTGAGATTCTGGCCGATGTACAATTGGTACTTTTAGAGTTCGCAAACCAGTTTGAGGTGTTCTAGCGTAATATACCATCGCCAAAACTGACCTCTCCAAATACCAGTTGTGTTCCCGAAGCCGAGAAATGCCTGCTTTGACCTGAGCCCATGGGTAAGCCGTCCGGAGCGGTGACTGTGAACCCCATCCCAGAATTGAGACTCCCTGGAAGGCCCCTCACAGGGTGACGGTGACTCTCTCCGAAGGCCATTTTGAGCAGTAGAGATTGGAAGTGAGGGAGTCACTGCGAGCATGAGAGCCTGTAGCCTCTTTCCGGGTTTCTGGAGCAGTTTGAATCTCGGCGATTCAATGTCGACCAGCGGTTCGGTCGAAATGCGGCGTCGGGGCCTATAGCATTCAGACATACCTCCAAGCAGCCGGAGAGACCGCACGGCCGGTCACCTTTGAGTTCATCATTCTGGGAAACTGGAGACTGAAAAGTGGCTTTTGCCACTCTCTTCTTCTGTACTTCCAAGGAGCCTTCACTGTCCAACATGCCATCCGTGGAGATGTGGTTGGGGCAACTTCCGAAAGAAATGATTCCGTCGACAAACCATCTTCCGTCATCTACAACACACAACATGGAGGGGAGCGAAAATGTGACTTTTAAACCATCCAACAGATATCTATCTTCTTCCTGTGACGTGATCAAAGCGAGAGGAATCCAGAGGCAGAAGGGAAAGGAAGCAAAAGAAAAGACTGAAAAAGAAAAAAGGTCAAGCAGGATCAGAAGCAGGACGTTGACTGATGTCTCACCTTACGTCTTCAAAAGCTTGCCGTAGTTGTAGATCGTACTCAACCTTGTCGGCAACTCTTCTTCGGACCACGTTTTCAGCATCCGGATGCCAGTAGCGAGCTGCGGTGTTTTTGATATCGGACGCAAATATTGGCTCGATGTGGTTCAAGAAGACACCATACAGTCCCGTCAAAGAATCCAAGGCCCAGAAGTACCAAATTCAACCGGTTGACCAATTCTCGCGAAAAGTGTTGACCACGGAAAGTGAACCCGGACGCAATGACTGCTTTTCCACCGTTTCCAAAATCGAATAAAACTCGTCGAGTGCGAGCTTGAGATCTGCCAACTTCTCGTCAACCAAACCGTCAATCGCGTGACCAGTCAACCATAAAGGCGGCCTGAGCATTTCAACGGGTCTGAAACAGGCCCATTCCAAATCAATGATGGATTTGATATGCCAGTTCTCATCGACGAAGATGTTGCTTTTGTGGAGGTCTGTGAGAGTCAAATAAAACGGTCCGGAAAGTGAGTGGCGATTGAGGAAATGAGGCAGACAGGCGCGCATCAAAGTCAAGGCTTCCAACTGGTCGAGGGCATCATCCCTTGAAATGACCGAATTGGGCTGATATCGAATGCGGTTGTCGTGATAGTTGAAGAGGTCCAGAACATACGGCTCGACCGTACTGTAGATGTAGCTGCGACTCGCAACAGGGGGGCAGCTGTCGTTTTCTGCTTCGGGAACGATCATGGATAATGGGCGGTTGGCAAGACTCACAACACTTTTGTTGTCTATCGTCAACGAGCCTATGTGAGGCAATGGCCTTCGAGTCAAAGACAACAAGATGCGGGATAAGTCTCGAAAGAAATCCGTCCTTCGCTCCGAATCGTCACAAAGCGCATCCCAAGTCGTTGAAAGCATGCGGCCTTCTTCCTCCTCGATGAAGTCCATCAACAAATAGCCACAACCAAGGCGAATGTCAGGTCGTTTACAACGAACGTAGGGAGAACGGACCGGCTGTCGAAACAGCCGCTGTAAGGTATTCTGTATGAGCCAGAGGCAACGCGAGTGCCATGGAGCGTTTTCACGTGCTGTGAACTGAAATTTCATATTAACAAATGGCGAAGAGAGTTTGGAAGACTGTGTGCACATGTAGGTCATCACCAATTCCGAAACCCCATAAGGACAGGGATTGGTATCTCGGGGCAGTTTGGTCGCATCCAGATGTACGTTGCTGCTTCGGACCGCACCTTCTCATCCATGTTTCCAGGATTCGAAGATTCCCCCAGCTTGTATGGGAGTGGGAATCGGATCATAACCCGGTTCCTTGGCCGTCTGTTCCAGTTGCATATATACACCGGGATGCAGACGTTGAAAGTCCCATGCCTCCATTCCGTAAAGTCACCCAAGCGACAAGGTTGGCGACTCTTCAATCCAAGGTGGCAAGCGACAACTTCTTTGATTTCGTCCTGCTTCTGGAACAGTTGTAGGAAAAAGTCGATTCGTTTGGCCGGATAGGACAACTCCAGGAGAATGTTGGTTTCAGCTTCGCAAGCCGATTCATACGAAATAGATCTTTGAAGTAAATTCGCTTTCTGTGTAATTTGGGGGCTGAGGCGAGATTCCATCTCTCTCTCTCTCTCTCCCCCTCCGATTGGGAGGTAGACCTGATATGAGACGCAGAGTGGACAGGCTAGAGTCCAGGACAGTCGTCCAGTGCGCAAACAGGGCAAAACTCGATGGCCCAAAGATGGGGAAGTACATGTAGTGCAGAGAGCCTTTTGCCTTTCAGTTGATGCCAACTGCCTCCCTCTTCGAAAGGGGGTGAGGCCGTGCTCGATACTCAAGGTAGGAAGGTTCCGCGGCCAATGTCTTGTACCCTCAGCCTTGCGCCAACAACGAGGCTGAGCTAACCAAGACGACGCGCCCCGCTGTGGCTCGGTCTTGTTGCCTGTTTGGATTTTCCTCATTCGACTGCAGAACGCAGTACGGAGAAACCTTTTCGACCCGGCCGCAATTTCACGGCCGCAGTTGAGGCCAGTTCCACGGGAAACGAAAGTGGTCGAGTTGCACCCCAGTACTGCTGTCTTTCTCTGGCACACTGTTCCTCTTGCCAGATTGCACCGAACGGCTCTCCGCAATCATGGCCCCCAGCATGTCGCTGCACAGCGTTGTCGCAATCCTCATCCTCACCACCGACTCCCCACCGGACTCGGCCAGACTGTTTGCCAAATACTACAACCCCCCACACACCAATGCCACACAACTGCCTGCACCAGCGACGCAGCCGTACCCGAGCCTGAAAGAGCAAAAAGCATTTGAGAAAGGGCTGCTGGAAAAGACCGCCAAACAGACCTCGGATGTGATACTTTACGACAACAAGGTGGTGGTGTTCAAGATGGAGAGCGACGTGATGCTGTATGTTGTGGGCAGTGCCGAGGAGAATGAGATCCTACTCTACAATGTTGTCCTGGCGCTTAGAGACACATTAAGCATACTGCTCAAGTACGTTCTAGATGCTCTCTCTGTGGTAGCACGAGAATATCGCTGACCTAAGAAAAAGGAACTCAACAGACAAGCGCACAATCATGGAAAACTACGACCTGGTGACTTTGGCGATCGATGAGATCGTCGACGATGGCATTGTGTTGGAGACAGATCCGGTCATGGTGGCTTCACGAGTGTCGAAAGCGCCGGCCCAGGATGCGCCCAACATGAAGAACCTCGACCTGAGCGAGCAGGGCATACAGAACTTGTGGGAGTTTGGCAAGAAGCAGGGCATGGAGTTTGTGAGGCGGAATCTGTGAAGGTGCCAATGTGGAGGGAGATGAAGTGATTTTGACAGTTACAGAATCGGAGCTCTGCGACTGCGCGGGCAGGCATGTTTGGAGAAGTGCATACACTGCATGGCGTTAGGAGGGCGGAAAAGGAATGACAAGCACCGCGAATAGAGACCAGCTCGTGAAGACACGCGGCTGCGGTGCAGGCTCCTTGCACACACGGGCAGCTCAGCCTTATGGCGGGCGCGCAGCCTCGCCGCGGGCAGGCATTTTGCAGGCGAGCCCGAACCACAAACCCAAATCGACGTCGTTGCGACATCGAAGCGGGCGAAGCACTCGAAACAATTTGGCTCACATGCTCCAAGACGATCCCATCGATCCTGAATATTCTGTCGTTTCTGTTCCGCGTAGACTCTAGTGCACCGCTCGCACCCATCTCTGCAACATGAAGCAGCGGTTCTCGTCCCTCGATGTCAAGGTGACTCAGTGTATCCCGCACATTGCCTCTCATTCTTCTGACTCCCTCGCCAGGTCATCGCAAACGAACTAGCCAGCTCGCTCACCACCCTTCGCGTCTCCAACATCTACGACCTTTCCAGTCGGATTTTCCTCTTCAAGTTCGCGAAGCCAGGCAAACGAGAACAACTCCTCGTCGACTCCGGGTTCCGGTGCCATTTGACCTCCTTCTCTCGAACCGCCGCCTCCGCTCCGTCCGCATTTGTCAGTCGACTGCGGAAGTACCTCAAGAGCAGACGAGTCACGGCCGTGAGACAGATAGGCACAGATCGGGTGATTGAGATTACGTTCAGTGATGGGCAGTATCGAATGTTCCTGGAGTTCTTTGCCGCCGGGAATATTATCGTTACGGATGCGGATTTGAATGTGCTGGCGCTACAGCGACAGGTCAGTGAGGGACAAGAAGATGTGGACGTCAAGTTGGGTGGCAAGTACACGCTCGAGGCGAAGCAGAACTTCCACGGCATACCGCCCATCACTGACGAGCGGGTAAAGACGGCGCTGGAGAAGGCTGTCCAACGGGCGAAACTCGCAAAGGAGGTGGGCGGAAAGAAAGCAAAGCGAGCCAAAGGGGGAGACGATGTGAGGAAAGCCCTGAGCGACGGCTTCCCTGAACTCCCTTACCATCTCCTCGAGCACGTCTTCATCGAGACAGGCGCCGATCCTACACAGAAAGCAGATGCTGTTCTGGCGAGTCCGGAGGCTATGCAGTCTACGATCAAGGCACTACAACGTGCCGCCGAGATATTCCAGTCTCTGGATGCCGGCCACTCTACGGGATACATCATCGCGAAGACCAAGGTTTCTCCATCGACACAGGAACAGGCACAGTCACAGCCTGCGGAAGCACAGGAAGCGAGCAGAGACAATCTACTGTACGACGACTTTCATCCCTTCCGGCCCGCTCAGTTTGAGAACAAGCCTGGTGTTCACATCTTGGAGTTTGACGGATTCAACCGCACGGTCGATGAATTCTATTCCTCCATCGAGTCCCAGAAGCTGGAGTCCCGCTTGACTGAGCGAGAAGAGGCAGCCAGGCGGAAATTGGAAGCTACAAGAACCGAACATGAGAAGCGATTGGCGGGACTGCAACAGGTGCAAGAGTTGCATGTGCGGAAGGCACAGGCAATTGAGGCCAACACCCACCGTGTCGACGAGGCCTGTGCCGCCGTCAACGGCTTGATTGCTCAAGGCATGGACTGGGTGGATATTGGCAAGCTTATTGAGAATGAGCAAAAGCGAGGAAATGTCGTGGCTCAGATGGTCAAGCTTCCACTGAAGCTGGAGGAGAACACCGTCACATTGTTACTGGATGAACCTAGCTTCGATGAGGGCTACGAAACTGATGAGGAGGACGTGACAGACGATGAAGCTGAATCGGACGACGACTCCGCCACGCCAAACAAGCCTACAGCGGGAGAACGACGACTCGCAGTCGATATTGACCTCGGGCTTTCGCCATGGGCCAACGCACGGCAATATTACGAACACAGGAAGTTTGCCGCTGGCAAAGAGAAACGAACCATGGAGGCTGCGACGAAAGCCCTCAAATCCGCCGAGCAAAAGATCGAATCAGACCTGAAGAAAGGCCTGAAGACCGAGAAAGCCGTTCTACGCCCTGCAAGGAAGCAATTCTGGTTCGAGAAGTTCTTGTACTTCATCTCCAGCGACGGATACCTGGTGATTGGAGGCAAGGACGCGCAGCAGAACGAATTGCTGTATCGGCGATATCTGAAGAAAGGCGATATCTACGTCCATGCCGACTTGCAAGGCGCGTCGAGCGTCATTGTGAAGAATAATCCCAAAACCCCCGATGCGCCAATTCCTCCCTCGACGCTGTCACAGGCTGGGGCGTTGACTGTGTGTACGAGCAGTGCCTGGGACTCAAAAGCGGTGATGGGCGCATGGTGGGTCAACGCAGATCAAGTCAGCAAGACCGCTCCGACGGGCGAGTATCTCACCACTGGTGGATTCATCATCAGGGGACATAAGAATCTTTTGCCTCCAAGCCAGTTACTTCTCGGCTTCGGGGTCATGTGGCTGATCAGTGAGGAGAGTAGAGCTAACCATGGCAAGCATCGACTGGAGAGGACTGAGAGCATGCTGTCCGGAGAGGCTGAGGCACTGGCCAACGATGCCCGGGGTCTGTCGATTGACGAACAAGACGTTGAGAGTGAAGACGAGGCGGACTTCCGTCAAGAACAAGCGATCCCAGACGTGGAGGATGCTGCCGACGACGCAGCGGAAGAAGAACACGAAGATGATCGTGGAGTAGACCTGGACAAGGCTCACAAAGAGGCCGCTGAGATCGATGATGAAGATGACAACCACGACTCAGCGGCTGCCTCAGAGGCTGAAGACGAGAGATCAAACCCCTTGCAAGTGCCCGGACCCAGCGCCGGCCGAGACAGCCGCAACGATGATCCCGACGTACGAATATCAGCCGATGGAAAAGACGAAGACGAGGATGAGGATGAAGATGAAGACGACCACGACGACGGCGAAGATGCTCGGGATACTGCCGAAAATGTGACCCCCTCGACGCGCCCATCAACCCCAGCATCTTCGTCCTACGCCGTCTCAGCAAAACTTAAACCCGCGCAACTCGCTCGCGGCAAGAGAAGCAAAGCCAAGCGCGCGGCGAAGAAGTACGCCGACCAAGACGAAGAAGATCGCGCCCTAGCTATGCAGCTCCTAGGAAGCAATCGCGCACAGGAACAGCGCAAGGAAGCCGAGGCGGATAAGGCGGCCAGGGAAGCGAAAGCCCAAGCCGATCGAGAGAGGAGAAAAGCGCAGCACGCAAAAGCCGCAGACCGCGAACGAGCCAGGAGGGAGAGACTCGAGAAGCAGGGTGGGGCAGCCGCGGTGCTCGACGAAGAGGACGAGTTATCCAAGGAGCAGCTGGAGCAAGAACGTCAGGAGTTGTTGTCCATCGACCGGCTCGTGCCCCTGCCGGAACCGGGCGACGAACTCCTCGCCGCAATCCCTGTAGTCGCGCCCTGGAGCGCGCTCACCCGCCAGAAATATAAGATCAAGCTCCAGCCTGGGTCAGTCAAGAAGGGCAAGGCCGTCAAGGAGATTGTGGGGTTCTGGACGTCCCTGGGATCCCGGGGCCCGAAGGTCGTGGATGAAAATAACCGGGAGAGGGACCGTGTTTGGAGACGCGAGCTCGAGCTGCTGAAGGAGTGGAGGGTCGAAGAAATCGTTGGGGCCGTGCCGGTCAAGGGGTGTAGGATCGTTCAGGGTGGCGGCCTCGGCGGGAATCTTGGTGGAAGTAGTGGAGGAGGTGGGGGTGGTAAGGCGAAGGGCAGTGGTGGGAGAGGAAGGGGGGGTGGGAAGAAGGGGAGGTAGGGAGGTGCATATGGACATGTGGAGAGGCAGGATACTCGGGTCCGGGTTCAGATCCAAATGCTCCGTATGCGAAGGACGCAGTACTAGTCGTCGAAGCTACGGAGGCGTAAATCCCACATATCCACTGCAAGGCTCCCGACTGCTATCGACTGTCACAGACCGCATGGCCATTAGTTGATATTGATCTTGATAGTTTGCATGTAGATCTATACACCGTACGCGTACACGCACGGATAGACAGATCGACACCTGCGCAGACAGATCAATCCAATCCAATCCCCCTCTTGCCTGTGACCAGTGCCACCAGTAAGTACCCACTAAGACCGAGGAACCATACACATACACCCTACCCCACCGCACCCTCGTCAAGACCCCGTGCGGGATAAAAGCGGCTCATGCATCTCCGGAGAAGGATCCGAGCCCGCTCTCGCCGGCGCGGTGGTAGTGGTGCCGCTGCTGCCTTTTTTTGTTCCATTCTGGGTCTGACTCTGGGGTTTGCCCGAATTGCTCAGGCTGACCCACAGGTCGGGGTAATTCGCCTCGGACTGCGCGGTGGTTAGTGTAGTGCAAAAGGACCCTCGCGGGACGTGGGAGAGCAGAGCAGAGCACAGAAAGAAAGGACAGAAGACTCACGTCCGCAACGGCCTCTTTATATTTTGCCCACAGACGGTCGACCCTCGAGTCGAGGTCGAAGTCGTCGCGGGCGGTCTCGGCGTCGACGTGCCACAGGTCCTCGTAGACGTCGCGCAGGTTGTTGCGGAACTGCAGGGCGCGGTTGGGCTGGTTGCGGCTCTTGAGGAAGGTCAGCATGCCGGCCACGACGGTGTTGATGGCGCCGAGCACCGTGATGGCGATGCGCGCCGCGTTGGAGTTGGTCGTCCCGATGGCCGTCACGGTCGCGCCGATGCCGATCTGCAGCCACAGCATGCCGTGCGAGGCGCTCGCCACGAGGTAGTAGTAGCGCGTCTGCGCCCGGTAGGCCTTCTCCAGGTGTGCGCTCAGCGTGTGTTCGGGGAGGGTGGCTGCACAGAAAGAAAACGATATAGATTCGTCAGTCTTGTCGTTTGCCGTGCGCGTGGCTTACCTGCGGGCGACGGAGGCATGTGTGGCCGGTCCGTCCTCCTCCGGTGCAGGTCAATGTAGGGGATGTAGGGAGACCTCGTACCGTCTTCTGGGATTCCCACCCTTGCACGGAATGCTTTGCGTTTGTCGCCGGAGTGGGAAGTGGAACTGCTCGACATGTTCCGTGACGGGGCGCCGACGCCGACACTGCTGGCGTCGCTCGGTCTGGATCCGTCGATCTGAGTGTGTGTTGCTGTGGCGGTGGATTTGGTCGGGTCTAAGGGTAGACGTTGGCTGTTCGTGGACATGGTGACAGGGACTGACTGACTGCTCTTCTTGGACTGAGAGTGAGGAGCAGGATAACAAGGCAAATGTGTCCGGGAACGCGAGGGCGAAGAGCAGACGGGCTGACCTAGTAATATATCGCCAGGTCCTGTCTCATGCCATTGACATGTAGGTAATCGTTCCCATGTCTGCGTCCTGCCGTCTGGGTGGGCGCGCCCGCCACGAGGAGCTGAGGTTGTGTGCTCTTCGGATTCACACCGTCCAGCTAGCTGGAAACCCGCCGTAGCCCAGACGGCATGAATGTTGCATTCAGATCGAAAGGTCTAGACGGGGTCGCTGCTCCGTTGCATGGCTGGTGGTCCTGCAAGTGAGCAGTGTCGACCATTCAGGCATACAGTAGAGGGCAGCCGGTGCAGGGGTGTCAGTGGGATGCGCGAGATGAGGCTGACCAGGAACGGAATCACGAGCGTCGCACATGATCTGCAAGAGCTGAATTAACGAACTGGCCTGGAAAGCTGTACTACCACACAATGGTTGCTGGCTCTGCTTCAGTGTCATACAGGAGACGGCTTCTGCACCTTGGCCTCGTTTGGCAAAAGCGTTGGCAATGCATCCAAGCAGACGAACGGCAAGCCCTGGCAGAGATATGCCATCTCGGGAAATTGATCAAATGATAGAGATATTAGAGTACGGGTCAGGCTGTTCAACTGATAAGCCTGCTGCGGCTGTGAGTCGGGTTGGAAACGACACCCTCGCCAAATGATCGTAGGCGACTCTTGCGCTGTCTGCTTTGGGAAGCCGATGCAGGCGGTTTCGCTATCGCTGTTCGCATTCAGCCAGCCTCACGGCGGCTAATGCTGTAGCAACTCGTAAACCGGGTGCTCGATATGCATGAAGAGGGTTCAGCTGGCAATGCCCAGCCAGCCATGGAGGCGTGGCATTTGGAGCGGGGGAGGGGCGCAGGGGGGGGGGTTACGAGGGGGTTGCAAGGCTGAGGGGGAGGAGCGTCTGTGGTGGGCGAGCACTGCAGCCATCGGCAAGACTGACAAGATTCCGTGCCAACGCAGACGCCGGTCTTGGCAAAGCTTGACTGCGGTTGCTGCAATCGAGGCGAATACCTCCGTTGCGGATGCCATTCATTCTCCTTCCTTGGTGCGGCCGTCTATCTGCACGTCTCCCGTGTTCATCACTAGGTTTGGTGAGTTGGATCTGTTGGATCTGCTAGCTCGGTAACGCTGCCAGTCACCCGCCTCCTCGTGGGGCCGGGAGGCCACCATGGGCAGCAAAGACTCGCCAAAATACGGAGTCGCTTCTGTTCTACGATGAGCCCTCTACACAATTCCGTCCGTGGTTCCTCTGTCCATACGCAATCAGGCCACTACACCGGTTGAGAAAGCAGCCATGCAAGCCGCAAGGCAGACTGAGGCAGCTCTGCACCAACCTGATCGAGAGCCAAGGGACCGAGGCCTGCAACTCTGCCAGGTCAAGTCGCTAACGAAGGCACAGCCGCCACCAGCCTTACTGTATGGACTGCACGCCTGTAGTTAAAGGAGGGATGCCCGCTCTCGCGATATCCTCAGGGTGCTCGTGTGCAGCCTTACTCGTCTTTGGCAATGTATCGTCCACCGCCCCAAAGTCCCCAGTCAGAGCCGATGCTCTCTCCGTCTCCTAGCTCACACTGGCCTTCAACACCTCCCCAGCATCCTGGCAAAACCACAGAGAACTCCGCGTCCTATCCAATTTACAATGTTCAGACTCCGCCTACACACGCGCGGCCGAGGCCGAATCAGGCTCAACGACACTGCGGGCCGTTCGATTGGGCCGTCGAGATCATTGCTTGGATTACATCCCTGGCCGGCATGGCGGCCGTGATCGTGGTTCTGTGGGTTTACGACAATAGGCCCCTTTCGGACTGGCCTCATCGTGTTGCTCTCAACGCTGTCATCTCCACTCTAGCGCTGGTATCCAAGGGGTGTCTCCTCGCGGTGACGGCGTCATGTATCAGCCAACTCAAGTGGACGAGGTTCACTGACCACAAGCGCCGGCTGATCGAGCTCGAGTTGTTCGACGCAGCCTCAAGGGGCTTGAGAGGTTCCCTGCGGATGATATTCACCCCAGCACTGTGGCATGTGGCTCTGGTGGGCGCTGTCGTCACCGTGGCCGCGATCGCCATCGGACCTTTTACACAGCAGGCCATTACCTACCCGCTGCGCACCGTTGACGTGTCGACGGCCACCGTACCACGGACTCAAACATATCGAAACTCGGCCCCGGGGACAATCCAGGCTCTCAAAGACGTTCCCCTGACAATGAAGGCAGCGGCTTATAGTGGTCTGTTCGATTCAAGCGCCGCGGGAACGCGAGCTTCGGTCATCGCTCAGTGCAGTACTGGAAATTGCACCTTCCCGGAGTACTCGTCGCTTGCGGTTTGCAGCAAATGTGTGAATGTGACGCAGTTGGTGGCGGGGAATGGGTGCCCTGGCGCCGGGCCCGGTACCCGGTGTGAGAATTATACGCTGCCCAACCAGCTGCTCCTTCAGGGGGTCAACGGGTTGATCAACAGCTCGTCAACCGCGACGCCAAACCAGGTGGTGGTAGAAAACCTCGGGTCCACTCTGGTCAACCTATCCATCATCCTCTCCCAGACCGGTTTCTCTGCGACCCTCGGTGGTATCAGAGCTTACGACTGTAGCATTTACTTTTGCTTGCAGCAGTACCAAACAAGCTTCCAAAACGGCGTCTTCAGAGAACAGGTGCGTCACGAACATGTCTCCGGCGCACTCTATGAGATCGCCTCGAACGTCGACTACAACATCACTGCTCCGTCAGCATTCGTTGCCCCCGGCGAGCAGACGAACTTCTCGGTGAGCGCCGTCAGCTGGCGCGCGGTTGCCGTGTACCTTCAGGCGCTTCTCGAAGGTGATGCTGATGGCAGCGCCGGGGAGGCCGCGTACACGTCAGATGTGATCAACGCATTGTACAACTCATTGTCTTCCGGTGGCAATGGGACCTCCATCATTGACGCATTGGCAACAAGCATGACGGCCGAAGTCCGCACAAGCCCCGGTACACAGTCGAACATTCCGCTCGCATTGGGGACTGCCACGCAGGACACGACCTTCATCCATGTGCGCTGGGTGTGGCTCGCACTGCCCTTGGCTCTGCAGGCTCTCGCGCTCTTGCTGTTGGCTATGACGATCATCTTGAGCTTTCACAGCAGGACGCCAATCTGGAAATCCTCCCTGCTCGCCGCTTTGTTCCTCGGACCTTCGGGCGGCGACGTCTCGGGACGGCCAGAAGTTCACCACGCCAACGTCCCCTCCGCTGTACGCAGCCAGAAAGATATGGAAGAAAGGGCCAGATCCATGCGGGTGAGCCTTGCGCGCGATCGCGATGGTGCCCTGCATCTACAATAGGCGTTGCATCTTGCACTTCGGCCAGCCAGCCTCGGTTTGAATAATATTCATAGTATTTTCTAGTGAGTGCAACGTACAATGTTCTGATGACTAGTGAAGCCATACCACTTACCGAACGCCTGTATATGTAACCCGTAGTACTAAACCACTAGAGCATTAACATGAGGGTAGATAACCTTGAGCTTAATTTTCATTATGGAAGTCGTCTCGTTCACGGTTTTTGAAATCTACAATGCGGACCTGTCCGAACGCGATAGCGCAAAGCAAAGCTACTCCCGGGCCTGTGTTGTAGGGAATACTGTGGAGGAATAACTGACCTTATGCGTCTTTGACTTCTTCAGACGGTGGTCAATGATACGTATGGGTTTCTCTTGCTTAGGCTTCCAAGTACCGAGTAGGGATATGTGATTTTGTTAGCGGATCGAGAAGTGTCCTCCAGGTCTGGACTGGATCGAAGGCCATACATACAGTAGACCGCATTCTGCAAACCACTGGGTCGGAAATCGGACATGGGATAAGAAATAACCTGATCATACATGATTGGTACTGCATGTGGAGGGGGTCCCCGTCAAGCTTGCAGCGGACGAATTCGTCAAAGGGGAAGCCGCTTTCTAGCCGACGGACAACGCACCTACAGAATCAGCGCCTCGCGCAACAAATTGCCAGGGTCATGGGGATAACGTGGGAAAAAGTCACTGTCCAGGACACGTGGCTAGCCAGTTACGAAGGGAGACGATCGAATGTCTACTGAAAGACTTCCCAGAGTCTCTTATCGTAGGCGATCTTGTCTTGGACTTTCTTTTGAATGAAAGCGTTTGCGTTTTCCGTCCAGTAGGGGTAGACCGACATATAAAACTCGGTGCTATTCTCATCCAGCTTGTGGAAACGCGGCTGGATTCGGTCGTACACGAGTGTGTGAAGACCGGTCGGGCTTTGCAAAGCAAGCACGTACCAGAAGGTGCCCAGTTTCCAGGTCGTATTCATGACAGACGAACATCGAAAGTCGTCCTTATCGCGACCAAGATGTCTTTCTTCCGTTTCCAAGATTTCCATGAACTCTTCCCGGAACTGATTGTAACGATCAACGTCAATCTCGTCCACGGCCTGACTTGTTAGCCAACGCGGGGTCCGTATGAACTCAAGCGGAAGGACCGCAGTCCATTCCAGATCAATGATACAAGTGACATTCCAATCATCGTCCACTAGAATGTTGTTGAAATTCAGATCAGTAAGACCGGGAGTAAAAGGACCACGGTTGAGCTTGGGGTCAAAGAATTGAGGACGCAAAGCGCGCATGAGTACCAAGGCGCACATCTGACTGACACAGTCCCCCGCGTCATTGACGGCGTTGGGCTGATGTTGTAGACGACTGTCATGACAAGACAGTAAAGTATCAACATACGCGTCGACGGTGCAGTATGTGCGCGCTCTGGGGATGTCAAGCGGAATCCCGTCGTTCTGCAAATCGTGTATCTCCAGAGTAAGAGGCCGGTTCTCTAGGCGGATAAAACCCCGGTCATCGATAACAAATGATCCAATCCGAGGGAAATGAACTCGGGTCATAGCCAGTATAATTTGTGCAAGGTTGCGAAATAAATTATTTCTGAGTTCTTTGTTCACCCGCCCAGTCTCCCAGGTCTTTGATAATGTCTTTCCTCTTGTTTCATCAATATATTCTATGAGTATATATCCTCCCAATTCATTCGACAGGCTCGTCTGATGGGGGATCAGGTCGGAGGGAACAGGACGGCCGAGCCAAGACAGGCACCGACGGCGAAGGGAATGAAACAACCGAATCAAAAGAGGGCGATGTGTAACTGCAGTAAACTGCATAGAGTCAGCAGGGACCTCTTCTCGTTTTCTACATCAACAATATGAAAGCAGAGGACATACGCATTGACCGGTTGAGAGTGCAAATCCATACATGTGAGGAATTGGTACACTCGGACACTCTTTCCGCATCCATGCGTAGGTAGCAGCCTCACATCGAAGCTTTTCATCACCATTCCCAGGACAAACTTTGTCACCAACGCGATAAGGTAGTGGAAATCGAATGAGAAGACGTTTCGACGAGTTGGCCAAGGTCACTGGAATGCACAAATTAAAGCTTCCCTGCATCCATTCTTTAGGGGCTGCGACATGGCATGTTGAAGGCGAAGGTAGGTTCAGATGATGAGCGACTCGCTTCTTGATTAGGGTTTGGCGTTTGTATATGAAGTTGTAGAACTCGAGCTGCGCTCTGGGATACGTGAGGTGGTGAAGAGTATTCGTTTCTCTTTGTCTGGCTTCCTCGTAGGTGATCTCCTCCCGTAGCAGGGGAAGTGTTGCCGGCATTACAACCACATGGCCAGAACGAAAGGAGAAGGTCTTCCCCAGTCGGGAGAATTGTCGCTGAGAAACCAGAAGTTCAACCACCTCACATGGTTGTCGCCGGGGTCAAGGAACGTGATCGCTGTTAGGAAAGTATGCCGAACCCCGACAAGGGGTCTTCTCGCTGTCTTCAAGCCACGCCAGTCTATCAAATTCAGCCACACCTCATGGATTCAGAGTCCCAAGAGACTTGTTCTTGCGAATGAGGATAACTCCACCAATTCTACTGTCCAATTGCGTCGAACAACCCTGTCCCGGCGTACCAAAGGCCAAATCCAGTCCCGACAGGACAAGTGACAGAATTGGGATTGAGTCGAATAGCAATAGCCTCTTCTGTATCGTAGGAGATGGCGACAGCAGATACTATGTACTGACGGCCGGAGCGCTTTCTATGTTGAGTCGGTCTGTCAGCCTCACCGTAGCGGGGTTCATGGCGCGGACAATCCACCCAAGTTTCCCCGCCTTAACACGTCTTCCGAGGTTTGTCATCACCGAATCGCGTCTGTCTGACTTCGTCGATCTCTCATTTACTGCGCGTAAAGAGCAATCTGCCACGTCTGACCCGAACTTCCACACCGCGACTTTCGATGATCATGCGACCTCGCAGCCACCACGCAGGTGACATGTGCGGCAAGGCTGTTGCCCGCCTGTGTGCCTCTGACTCTCCTCTCACTATTAGATGAACAAGTTCCCTTCATTCATGTGTGGCTGGCCCACTGTCTTCCTGTCTCGATCTCTGCTCCGTGCTGTGTCCATGGGCAATTGACACCCAAGCAAGGAACGTCATCAATCGCTTGTTTTAGGCATATCACATCCCGCAATTCCGGGATCCGGTGACCAGACGACGGAGGGACCATGACAAACCTGCGCCCGTCGGATTGCTGACCTATATCCTCCCTCTGCAGTCTCCCTCGTCGTAGCAGCCCCTCCGTCTTGACCCTCGAACCTGCCGACCATGTCGTTCCTCCGCAAGAGGGCCGACTCCCCAGCGTTCGTCCCCGTCTTCCCTACATACCTGATCCCCTCGCTTCCGTTCCGCCGCAAGTCGCGTCAATCCAGCACCGACAGCAGCGGTTCGACCGAGACAACCACCTCCACGACATCCACTCAGTCGTCCTCGTCATCAAACCCGTTCACCAAGAGCCCAACGCCGACACCGATCCCGTTCTCTTCATCCTCTTCCTTCATCGCTCCTCCAGACGACAAGTTCCTCAGCGGCCACAGCTCCCACATCCAGTGCGCCAAATGCTCCACCGACCTCTGCCTCACATCGCAGATCATAAGCAGAGGCTTCATGGGCCGACACGGCCGTGCATACCTGGTCCAAGGAACGCCCAGCCACATCGAAACCATGACGCCTGCCCTGCCCAACACGTTTCAGAACAAATCCATCGCGAGAAATCTGGTCACGGGGCAACACGTCGTGAGCGACATCAGCTGCGCCATCTGCGGGAGCATCCTGGGCTGGAAATACGTTGAGGCCAGCGAAGAGAGCCAGAAATACAAAGTCGGCAAGTTCATCCTCGAAACCAAGAGGATCCGCATGAGCGTGTGCTGGGAGAATGACGAGCATGACACCACGCCCGCGCAGACGTACGACGAGGCCTTCCCCTTGTCATCGCGCGAGTTGACGAGATTGGTCGACGGGCCTGGCACCGGCCCCACCCGCGCGGATGGCGACCTGCAATTCGACTCGCAGGACGAAGACGAATGTGAAGATCTGTTCGCCGGCGTCTGGAGCCCTCAGCTCGCGGCCAAGAGGCGGCAGCGGAAGAAAGAACGAGTGGGGCGGAATCCCATCACCGGAATGCTGAACTTCGGCGCCGCTAGCAGTAATGACACGCTTGCATGATCCCCTACCAGGTCCGGCAGGGAGTCAGCGTGGCTTTCAGTTTGGTCCAGCAGTCAACCACATGAGCCTCGCTCGTCTAAGAGCTCTTCGTCTGCCTTCCTGGTGGACAGCCAAGGCTCTTCTCGATACGACGAAGCTGCATTCCACTCCCAACGAGCGTATTGAGCTCGATGTATGCATCTTGTTCTGCATACCTAGACGTCACATCTCACGACTGACAGCAGCATTTGATACCCCAGGAGCGTGGCGGCCTGATCCTGCCACAATGCCTCGACCGGCATACGCCCTTTTTGTTTTGGATACCCTCCCTGGTTCACTAATCTGGCACGATTAATACCCAAATGATACCCACGTTTATACCCTAGGATACAGCGCATGTCGAACGAGACACGGTCTCGGGGCGTCAGGAGATGTTTAGGGTTCGGTACGATACGCATGATGTTGATTTTCTTACAGGCAGACCAGGGGAATGTAATGTAGAGGGGAGCGTGGACGGGGCCACGCGGTAATGATGACCATCTGCCGATATCATGCATGAGAAGTGGCGGCGGTCCTCGTTGTTGTCATCCCCGCCCCAATCCGCCATATGTGGGCGGCGGGATTGTGCAGGCGACCGAATCTGCAATCATTGTCCTGTACCCAGCTAGCATGGCCTATAGCGGACATTACAGTTCTAAGCTGTGCGTCTTTCGTCTCAATGCAGCCTAATAGACTTATATTTGATATTTATAACTGTCTGGGATGCTCGACTCCGAGGGATTTTAAATGTTTATCCTGCAGTGCGAAGTACCGTGACCGAATTGACCAATTCGCCCTTAACCAGCTGGTCAACGAGGGTAACCAGCACGATGTCATAGATAGTATCTCGAGCCATCTCTGTCTTGATCGCCTCTGCTCTCCTTGCTCGTCTCGTGAAAGAGGGCCAAGCCAAGCAAGCATGTCACTTACTACAGTAGCTAGGTGGGTAAGTAGGTAGGGTAGATAGGCTGATAGGTAGATAGGTAGGTTGGTAGGTAGGCTGATAGGTAGATAGGTAGGTAGGTAGGTAGGTAGGCATGCCGTTGTTCGAGATGCTTTCCTTTCCTTTGATCTTCTTCATTCACTCACTCACTCCCTCCATTCACTCCTCCCTCCCGCATGCATGCATGCATGCATGGGTCTGTGTCTCACCTCTGTAAGTACTGCTCATCAACAACCTCCTCGCCTCTGTAAGTACTGCTCATCAACAACCTCCTCGCCTCTGTAAGTACTGCTCATCAACAACCTCCTCGCCTCTTAGGTCCTGCTCATCAACAACTTCCTCGCCTCTGCAAGTCCTGCTCATCAACAACTTCCACGATCTCCTTGGGTAGAGGTAGATGCTCGGGGCATGCCAGGGTGCGTGCGTCTTGACCTGTGTCGCGGGCATTCGTTCTAACGTCTATTCACGCCTCTGTGTTGAACCTCTACAGGCATCCGTTCTCCGCCTCGACCGGCATCTGTGCTTCACTTCCACAGGCACCCTTTCTCAAACTTCCCTCACATCACACTCGCGGGCAAACACATCAGGCGTGGGCGTGCTCGTGATGGTGGTGGTGATGATGATGCGGGGCTGCATGCTCGGCCACGACGCTCTCGGCCTTTGCTTTCTTGCCAAACTTGCAGCACGCCTCGTGGCGGCGGAGGTTGTCCAGGCGGGGGAAGCGGCGCTTGCAGCCCACGGCGTGGAACTTGCACAGCATGTGTTGATGCTTGGGCCGGTGCAGCGCCATGTGGCGTTTGAAGTTGCTGCCCTCGCCGTTGAGGTACACGTGGCAAACGGGGCAGTACATCTTGTTGCCGCCGTGGTGGGTGGCCACGTGCTCGTCGCGGATATGCTTGTACGTGAACGACTTGCCACAGTTGGGGAAGGTGCATTTGAAGGGCGGGCCGCCGTCGTGCGCATGTTTGTGGTGTTTGTGCGGGGTCGTGGTGGTGGACGGGGACGAGGCCAGCATCGAGGCGAGGTGTTTCTTCGAGACGTGCCCGGTCAGCGCGGCCTCGGAGGCAAAGTCCGCGGCCTCGCAGGCTTGCCATTGGCATTTGGTGACGCCCTTGGCGAGGTGCACGGCTTTCAGGTGCTTTTTAAGGTCTGTCCCCGTGGCGAAGGAGGCGCCGCACACGGTCCCGCACGGCATGAGCCATTGGCAGGCGCGGGACGTGCTGGGGGCCGAGACAGCAGAGAGCAGATCCTGCGTGTTGGTCAGAGGGTCTTTGGGGGCGTCCGGTGCGCCAGGTCCGTCGACTTGATGCGCCGATGCGCCCGTGACGTGGGCGCCGTCACCTGCCGGCAGGGGCTGTTGGAGGATTTGCTGGTGATGGGCGACGGCCGGGTGGCAGCCAAAGTTCAGTGAGAACGGTGGGAGGGGCAGTTGCTGGCTCAGTCCTGGGTTGCCGGAGCAGAGCTGTTCCTGGGCGATGGTGTTCCAGTAGGGGACCGTGTTGCCAAAACACTGATGATGCATGGGTACATCGACTGGAGGGGCTATCGTGCTCGACGGCGGAGTGAGCATGTCGAGGTGTTGGAGCCCCTGCATGCCCGGTTCCTCCAGGCCCAAGTCCGACTGCGTGAAGCCAGTGTTGGGCAGCAAGGGCACGGAGAAGGAGAGACCTAGATTCTTGTCCTTCTCAAATTCGGTCCAGTCGACGCAGTCGAAGCACGAAAAGTCACATTCGTCACAGGTGTCCGGACACGCTGATCCATCGGGGCACTGGGTCGTCTTCTCGTGGCCGCGGCCGCCGCATCCATCAGTCGTGAAGTGGCAGGGTCTCTGGATGGCTTTGACGTGCTCCTCGACGCAGTCGTCACAGTCGTCGACGCAATTGTCGCAGTCCATCGGGGTTGGCGAGCTGTGATGCGGCTCGTCGCAACAGCCGGGCGAAGGCGGGTCGAAGCCGACGAGGCTGGCGCCGCCATGATCGAAGGAGACGCAGCAGTCCAGAGCGTTGGAGGAGAGAAAGGAGGCATCGTCTTCATCGTCGGCGCAGCAGGCGAAGGCATGTTGGTCGGCCGGGAAGCGCGACGAGCTCCTGGATGTGGCCTGGGTCCTGATGGGGGACCTGTAGTTCGGCGAACGACCGGCAAACCTCGACTTGGCGGGGAAGACGTCGAGCGGATTGACATACGGCTGGTGGTGGAAGTCCTGGGCGGTCAGGCCTTCACGGGAGAGTCTTCCCATGGCGAAGTGTGGACCGCGGACTGTGCGCTGTGGACTATGGCCTCTAGACTTGCCCGTCCCAAGGCTGTGGTGGTCGGTGTTTGGCGTACGGAGTGAGTGCGTGGGGGAACGGAAGCAGGTGAAACCTTCGAAAAACAAGTGCGGGATGCAGGCACGTGACTGAGCACTTCGGGCCTAACCGAATGCGCCATCCCGCTGACGCAGGCAGTCACGTGACTGGACACGTGCCCCCGCTGACGCACTAGCCGAGTTCGTCACATCGAGTTACAATCTGTTTCTTTTCGTCGCCGTGGAGGGGAGGGATAAGCTTCGGTTTTTTCAAGACCTACACTCCCACGCAACAGGACACCATTGCAGCGAATGACCCACGACGAAACACTCCCACCGTCTCACCCGCATTTTCCATCACACCGCCAGCATCCCAGGCACCCAGATCCCCATCAACAACTCCATCGCTTGCAACAACTTATTGTTGGGCTGCTCCTTGGCCCGATCCTTGGTCCTTTCCTTGCTGGAAGATATTCTATCATCGCTTGTCAGTCCTTTGTTCTCATCGCGCGGAGGCTATAGCTTTCCACCTACTCCGAGCTTCTCTATTACGTTAGCGAATGCAAGGACTACGCCGAGGTTGTTCATCGTGCTTTCCAACTCCGGATCGTGGCTAAAGTCCACGCCGTCGTTATGTAACTGCACCAGGAAGGCAAAGATGTTGTGGCAATGCCCCTCGGCGCTCAGCTTTGGCACCGCGCCGGTGACCAGCTGGTCGGTGAAATTTACACCACCCTGAGTGGCGACGTGCTCCAATGCCTGCTGCAGCGCTTCCATGCCGTGCTCGAGGTTGGGATCGTGTGAGACGTCGGCGCCGGAGTGGGCGAGGCGCAGCAGGAACTCGATGAGCGCTTCGAATTCGTCGTGGCTGATGCCGGAGTTCTCGTCCGCTTGTATTTCTTGCACCTCGCTGGGAAATGCGGACGGATCGAATGCTGGCGGCGTCGCCGCTCCACCCATTGAAGTCTCCATGGTGTCTCAGTGGTGATTTGTGGCGTGGTAGACCCTGGGGATTCGCGTTCCAGAAGTATGGATCGACGGCTGCTGGGAGGTGAGTCTGTCCAAGTGGATGGATGAAGAATACTTGTTTCCCGTGGGCCACCTCGGCAGATCTGCAGACGACTTATACTCCAGTCCTTGTATACACACGGTGTACCACCCACTGAAGCGGCCCTTCAATCCGCGATCCCCGCCAATGGGCTTGTGTCGACATGGGTCAAATGGAGAGCCAACGTGCATACAGCACCTCAGCCGTCACGGAAATAGATGTTCACGTTATCCCGTGGGGTCATGGTCGCATGGCGGCCATTCCTAGGAGACCCGTCCATGTCAGCAAGCTGGCTTGCCTCCTTCTATGGCATGACGGTTCTGGTCTCGGACCCCATATAAACACACTATGGCCCTTGCAGGCGGTGGACCTGTTTACGAACACCCACCCAAGTGACCGCCAACAACCGACGACAGAAACCATCCGTTCTATCAATACCCGTATGACCGATATAACCCGGTATCAATCGGTAATTGCGCGTGACGAGAACCACTGATATTGACACAATACAACGGCGCACGGAGACATGGTACCCAAGTAGTCCCGTTGCAGCATAACAAGATACACGAGCGTATACGGGGACGGGGGTTTGCAATCCAAGCTGCCAAGCCAGCCAGATCTCGTCGAAGCAGGAATGGGCAACTTCGAGATCAAAGGTGGCCCCTTGGACTATGTTCGTTTAGCACCCATCGAATAGTCCCTAGCGCGTCGGTGCCGCCGTATATTGCGTGCGGCTTACAGTACCTCGAATAGGACCGTAGTTCGGCGGCGTTGAACGCATCGCACACCACACATCCCCCCGACAAGAGGATCTCGCTGGCTGGCTGGCTGACTGGCGGCTGAGTGACCGATGGAGAGAATATAGTATCTCGTACAGTAGTCCCTAACAAAAGCCCTGCAGAAGCCAGTTAGTTCTCGGTTATCGTCCCCGCCATAGTACCCGAACCTAGCCTCTGCATGTATTTCTGCATTGCCTGCCTGTCTCCCGCCGTGTTCCAGATCGGGCCCCCTATTTGCCCCTGGTCAGCAATCTTATATAGCCACACAGTACAAGGTAGTGGTCGCGGGCCCATCGGCTCACCCGTCTTGCCACTTGATCCTGCGCCAAGTCCAACGCGACCTCTCTCTTTCTCCCACGTCCGGAAAGACATGTCTTTTAGCTCATGCCTGCGGCGTGTAGGCTCGGCTTGGCGCCATCTAACGTCGACCGACCGTCTAAGACGCTCGCCTTCTGGGATACCCACGTGCTAGAGCTAGAGGGCGCATCCCATCCCATCCCATCCCATGCCAAGGTTCCCCGCGACCTACCACCCTACTATCTGCTCACCTGAAAGACGAAAATATTGCACCACCGTGATGCCCCTCCTGGCCTGGATGGACATTCCTACTGTCCCCTTGTCGTTGCACATTCTCCTCCTGCCCCAAAGAAGGAGTCCATCACTTGGAACCCCCCTGGCCTCGTCCGGCTCTGAAAAGCTCCCAGTAATAAAAACGGCTGGAGTGGCGACCAACCCACAGACGGGGCTCGGAGTCAGCTATGGTTGTGCTCCTGAGTGGTTGGCAGGAACATCCCGCGAAGGGCGCTGACAGCTAGCTCTATCCCTGAATCCGTTTGTGAGTATGCAGGAGTAGTCAGACAGGCAGACAGGCAGGAGTCTCGAACACGGATATTTGTTGACAGGCATATTTGCATGCATAGATACACATCTCATCTCGTCGGGAATAGCCTTCCTTGCGCGGACGCGTTGGGTCGAATGGAACTAGATCCTCGCTAGCCAGCCAGCCACCTACCCACTCAGTCGGTTAGTACTGGTATATCTGTACGTATGAGGGATGCTCAAGGTTCTGGGGGCGTGAATCAGAGCCACGCTGCATGGGTTGGCTCGATGGATTCGTCCAGGGAGGTCTACTAGAAGACGAAGTAGGAGGGGAGGGGAGAAGGCGCGCTGGCCTGACGAATGTGTATTTTCACGAGTCTTGGCCTCATACCGTACCGGATCGGATCGCATCATCTCACCCACACCGTCTACCGTCGCGCTTTGCCACACCTTCCCCAGTTCACATGGCGCCCCGGGATTACTTGATCAAGCTCACCTAATAATTCCACCTACCTTGTCGGGCGTGGGAGCCAGTCTGCTGATCCTGACTCTCTGCTACTATCACTGGCGACAGGACCTTACATACATAGAGATCCCAACTATGTGATCAGTAATCAGCTCGCCAGGGTCTGGTCGTGGGATAGTGGGAGGAGGTCGGCAACCCATCCATCGCTTCCTAGGGATCGTTCCTTCTCCGCCTGGACCAGAGAGATCTCCGGTGGGCATTCGTAGTGAGGAAAGGAAATGGTGAGGATGATTGGACGACTGCATGTGCATGCACCAAACTCACAATATGAGGCTGAGGTCTCGCCTTTTTTTTCATAGACGCAATGAACCTGGCACCGTGGGCGATCCAGTCATCCGGCATCCATACAGTAGTCGCTGATTGATCTGCCGTGTATGGTGGTCTGGCCCCAGTATCTTTCAGCTGATCGGGAAGCTCAAAGCGGCGACGGTAGAGGAAGGCAGGCAGGCAGTGCTAATTGAGTTCAGCGGAGCAGGATTAGACACTGCCGTCACGGCGGATGGGCATGAGCATGCGGTTGGCGTGGTGCACGTGCCGAATCCGTCGGGGCCATTCATGAGGCTAGTTCAGTCTATGGATTTCAAAGGGAGGGGAGTCACACAAGCTCAAACACGGTCTCCTGACAACATTCCTCCATGTGCCCTCGGCCAGTCCGGAGTGCAGCACTGAACCGTTCGTGGTTGCGGGTAGATCCTGGAACTGGAACGAGTGAGTCCCACAGATGACCGGGACCTTTGGGCCTACGCTACGAGTGCAATGACTTTATTGGAAACCGCACAATTACCAGAGTCTGTCCCGAGCTCCCATACTGAGTCTTTTTGGCGCCTAGGACGTGAACAGATATTGCTGTCGATGCTGGTACTGCATGCCCCGCCTTATTGAACGTACAGCTGGACTGATGGGACGATCATTGCGTCCCCTCTCATGCACGCTGCGTGGTGGGTGCTCGCCTACGAGGACTCATCCTGCCTTCGACGCGACCACGACATTCTGATTCGACCGATCCCAAGACGTGCTCGAATGCCGTATCAGACGTCTCTGCATCGGCACTTCTAGCCATCACCATCACAGGGGTTGCCGCAGCAGCACATACCAGACTACCAGCCTTGAGCGGCCTCCGCTCGGCGTGGCTTTTCGCGGACCTGGTCATCTTGGACGCCTCTTCCGCCATCTACGCACTTACAAGCAAGCGAGCGGTTGTCGGGGGATTTACCTCTCGGAAGTCAGTGCAGGATGAGTGACACTGCCCAAGCTCGCGAATGGCGAGGACCACTAGCCCAGACGATGATGACATTTCCTTCATGACACTTCACGCAGTGTGGTGAGGTGCATAGCGTCAAAGAGTCTGGCAACTGCGCGCGTGATCAGCGCTCAAGGAGAGCACTCAATGGGTCCATGCCTCGCATGCAGAAGTGCGTCGACGCGTGACTCCCATGCAATGCAGGATGATGAGACATACCAACGCTGAATGGAGCCCGACTCGGGGACCAGCATCTGCCACCATTGAGCGTCTGATGCAGACACTCGTCCCTGCTCAGCACACGCAAGGAGAGCGGACTGAACTTGGAACTGAGGCGCCGGATTTGGCTATTGAGATGCATACATGGTAGAGCCTATGGTTGAGCTCGCCAATCCCGCCATGTATGCAGGGGCGCTCGATCAGCAAGCAGCTGATTGGTAACCAGATTTTGCGCTTCGTTCGGGGCTTCCGATTCTGAGATCGGAGGGGAGGACTCTGATTGACGAGCGATTTGCACTAGCCACGATACGAGTAGCTGCAGACATGGGGGAGTGATGATGGCCATGATCGCTGTATGCCATTGCTACAGATACGAGGTGGTTCTGAGGAGACGCGAATGTGAGGGAGATCGAAAGGCCCCACAGGTGCAGAAAAGGCGGTGGACGCGGGGTCGCCGTTGCTTATTCGCTCACTTCAAACTCACTTCACATGCCCACATGGATGAATTGCATCTGAATTGCATCTGAAACCACCATGATGCGGTTCTGAATTGGATTTCCGCTGTGTCTGCTCGCCGACCGTCTCCCTTCTACTCGCGCACGTCCCCAATGCTTCATGTGCTTTCCATGGCCATCCCGGTCAAGCATTCCTAAGGAAAGAGGAGAAAACCATCAGTGAACGTCCGCAAGCCTCGCTGGATACGAACATGCTCTCTTTCTCACTGGTCCCACCGGCACAGCGACTGAATGATGGCCGCTCAGCCTCAGAATCGTGTTGTCATGCTCGGCTTATCTTTCTCGAGCTGCCTGGCGGGAAAGTGTCCAAGCAGACACAAACCAATCGCCAGGCGCAGGTGAGGGCAGGGAGAAATCCAGAAAGTCGGCATTGGGATGGTCCCTGCGCTCACGAAGGGTTAGTTGAGTCTCGACAGAATGCCGGTGTCATCGGGGGGAGAGGCTTCACATCCGCGACAGGGCCCTTGATGCGCCTGCGACCCCTCCCCATTCCTGCTTCGTGATACATTAGTATAGGCTGACTGCGCTCTTCATTCATGTCACGCCTCTCTGCCATTGAGCCGGCTGGATCTGGAACCTCTCCCACCGCCACCGGCGGACGTCGACGATGCGCTTGGTACACCTTGATCAGCATGGCAGGCTCAGCCTGACCAGACACCTCACCAGCCAGATCCCTCCGTACGCGATCATCTCCCACACCTGGGGTGCAGCGGAAGACGAGGTCACGTTTGATGATATGCAAAATAGCAGCTGGATAGCCAAGGCTGGAAGTGCCAAGCTGAAATTCGGTGCTCTGCTGGCCAGGAAAGACGGTCTGGACTATTTCTGGATCGACACCTGCTGCATTAACAAAGGAAACCAGACTGAACTTCGTGAAGCCATCACGTCCATGTTCCTCTGGTACGCCCTGGCGGCGAAGTGCTACGTCTCGTTGTGCGACGTGTCGTCGCACCAGCGTCGCGTCACCGATGGCGACACACCACAAGGACCAAACATACGACAGGCTCGCTGGTTTACTCGCGGCTGGACGCTTCAAGAGCTCCTCGCCCCGAAATGCGTCGAATTCTACTCCCAGGAAGGTCAGTTTCTAGGGGACAAGACAACCCTTGAGCAGCAGATTCACGACATCACCCACATTTCAAAGCATGCTCTTCGTGGACTGCCCTTGTCCAACTTCTCTGTAGAAGAGCGCATGACCTGGGCTTTTGGTCGCATGACGACGAGAGTCGAGGATCAGGCCTACTGTCTGGCCGGCCTCTTTGACGTCCCCATGCTGCCGATCTACGGCGAGGGACGAAACGCCTTTCGGCGCCTGCGCCGCCTGATAGCAGAAGCATTTGGCGTCCAACTTGACCAAATCCCACGGCCCTGCCAACCATCAACCTCGGATTGCTCGGGTGCGCAGACGAGTGCGGCAAGAGACGCCAGCTCACCCGCCCCATCAGCGCCAGTCCAATGCACGGCAATGTTGGCGGCGCTGGGTTTTGATCAGATGGAGTCCCGGCGAGCTACAATCAAAGATGCGGACCCGTCCACGTGCAAATGGTTCTTGACTCATCCTGCTTACTTGGACTGGGACACGGCGAATAATCTCCATCAGCACGGCGGTTTCCTCTGGCTCACTGGGAACCCCGCCACCGGGAAGTCGACATTGATGAAATTCGTCGTTGTTCATGCTGAACGAGTGCAGTCTAAAGACGATGTCATCATCTCATTCTTCTTCAACGCTGGAGGAGATCGCCTGGAAAGGTCGACCGAGGGGATGTATCGTGCTCTACTAGTGCAGCTTCTCACACAGGCTGCAGACCTGCAAGAGACCGTCTCGAGATTCCAGAGCCAGCCCGGGACCGTTGCCGTTCTCCGCGACATCTTCGTTGCCGCAATCGCCGGGCTTGGACGTCGGCGCTTGAAATGTTTTGTTGATGGTCTCGACGAGTGTACGGAAGGGGAGATTCGGGACATGATTGTCTTCTTCGAGGACGTCGGGTTGAACGCCATTCAATGCGGCATCCGGCTCCATGTATGCTTCGCTGGCCGGCCCTCCACCACTGCTGGCATTCGATACGGTCGGCAGGTGATTCTGGACATGGAACAAGGTCACGCCGAGGACATAGCCAACTATGTGAAAAGCCACATGCGCGTCGGTAGTAGTGGGAAGGGGAAGACCGCAGAGGCGCTCGCAGGTCAAGTGCAAGAGAAGGCCGGCGGCGTGTTTCTGTGGGTAGTGTGGGTGGTCAGCATTCTGAATGATGAATCCAAACGGAGCAACGTCTTCCGCGTGAAGAGGACATTCGAACAGATCCCACCAGGGCTCAGTCAATTCCTCGCATACAAGCTGAGGAAAGACAATGAAACCCTGTTGCATCTGGTCCTCGCTTTGCAATGGATTTTGTTCGCGGTCCGGCCACTGACAACAGAAGAGTTCTACCATGCCACCCTGGCCGGCCTCGGTCGCAAAGCAGCGTTTTTCAAGTGGTGGGATCCCGAACAATCCACGTCAGACCATGTGGTTCGATTTGTGCTCGGCGCGTGTAAAGGACTCGCACAGCTTACCAAGTCCAAGCGACCCACGGTCCAGTTTGTCCACGAATGCGTCCGTGATTATCTGATCAAGGACAACGGTTTTGCTGCGCTGTGGCCAGATATCGGAGGTGATGTGCCGGCGTGGAGCCATCATGAACTGAAACGCTGCTGTGCAACCTATCTCCAGACTGATTTGTCCCAACACATCCCCCCGAATCAACCACTTCCGAACGCTGACTCCGAGCCCTGCAGACGTCTTCGAACCACAGTCGCTCGTGATTTTTCCTTTCTCGAATATGCCACCCGGTACATATGGCACCACGCCGAGGAAGCTGTATCCAATGCGACGCCTCAAGGGGACTTCCTGAGGTGTTTTGACTTGAACACATGGCTCCGCAAATCCAACCTCCTCCAGCTAAATGACACTGGGCGTCACCATCCCAACACCAGTCTTCTGTACATCCTCGCGGAAAACAACTGTCCGAAGCTGATCTACTCGCTACCGCCTCATATGTGGACGGTGAACGTTCGAGGAGAACGGCACAACCACCCCATTTTTGCTGCCTTCGAAAACGGTCACCGCCACGCCGCCTGGGCGCTTTTATTGCGACCTGCCTTATACCCAACCGACAAGGGTCGCATTGCGCCTGGCCAGAGACAAGAAATGTGGACCATTGCCCCGATCGACGAGGAGGGACGCACAACATTACACTGGGCATGTAGGTCAGGTTGGCTGGACATGGCACAGCTGCTGCTAGACGCGGGTGCTAGTCTCGAGCGGACTGACATGTATCGACACACAGCACTGCACTGGGCGTGCCAGTCAGGTTGCCCGGAAATGGTCCAGCTGCTGTTGAACAAGGGTGCCACCGTCGACGCGGCTGACTCGTCCGACTGTACCGCATTACACCGGGGATCTCAGCGGGGTCACAAGGAAGTGGTGCAGCTGCTGCTGGACAAGGGCGCCAACATCCACGCGTCCACCCAGGTTGGAGAGACGGCACTCCACCGGGCATGTCAAGGGGGTCACCAGGCCGTGGTGCAGCTGCTGTTAGACAGGGGTGCTAACATCGAGGCGGCCGACGCGTGTCGATTGAGGCCACTACACCTGGCATCGGTACAGGGTTACACGGAAATGGCGAAGCTCCTGCTGGACCGAGGCGCCACCGTCGACGTGGCCGACATCGTCGGGCACACACCACTGGACTGGGCAGCTCTCCGTCGCAACACGGATATCGTGCACCTCCTACTGGGCAGAGGCGCCAACATCGCGGTGACCGATCCGTTGGGATTTGTCACAACACCCTACTACGCCGCCTTGCTATGGCCACAAGGGAACGGCGCAGCGGGTACCGGGCAAATGTACTCGCCCCAGGGGTTGTGACGGTTGGGAAGGGCAGGGACAAGGGCAATGGTAAGCTCAAAAGATTTGTCTTCGTTGTTTGATTGAAGGCGGCAGGCTGTTAGTACCAGGGTCTTGATTCCGCGGAAAAGCATTTCCTCTTATGTCGTATACCTTCAAACCATGGTCCAGTCCACGTTTCTCCGCCGAATTCTACTCCCTTTCGGAAGTGCCACCCCGTCATGCCGTCACCTTACTCCGCTGTTCTGCTGCCGCGTCTCTACGCCTTTCAGGATCGGTGCTGGCGTCGAGTTCCACGGCTGGTGAACTAGAGCCACAGGCAAGAAGCGTGCCTGCCCGCTTGCTGGTTACAATAGGCACGAGCGTGGCCGACTTACTCCAGCAATGAAGTGCTCCGCCATCTCGTCTCCTGCTCGGCTTGCCCTCTTGCGACACTGCCGGCCACCGCCATGAAGCTTCAATATCGCACTATGCCTTTCGGTCAGATGCGTAAGAAGACAAAGGCCTGCCTGTGAAATCAGTTGTCGCTTGTCCTTCCACTTCTGATAGCTGAAGAATTCCCGTTGACATCCCGGGAGTCCTTCCTCTCTTGACAGCCGGAGATTCCCCGAATTTATGACTTCATCGCTGCCTTTCTTGTCGCGTCGTCTTGTCTTGTTCTGTCTTGTCGTTGTCCTGAATTTCCCTCACCACCTTCTATCTTCAACAAACTCCCAGGTGTCCAGTGCGCGGGGGCTCTGGGATATCTATTGTGTGTCCGCTAGGCGGCACGGTAACAAGCTGCCGCATGAACAGAGCATGACACACATCGTCTTAAACGTCTTCAACATGGATCTGGACAAGGCAAAGGGCCCAGGCCTGCTTTCATCTCCTCAACACGGTCAGTAAATCCGTTGGTGAATTTTCCAGTGCTAATCCTGGACATTGCAGGAAAATTCACCGAGCAGAGCGCGGGGGCATCTTCACTTGCTCAAGCCCTTACATACCTGAAGAATTTCTATCAGTGGAACTCCGGGACCTGCGACGGAATCCATTCTCGTGAGGACTTCGAGGAGCCTTTTGTATGTCAGATATCCACGACTGAGTGGTGGAAACTGCGCAGCGAGTTCAAGCTCGACCACGAAACCGCACCCCTGTATGTCCTTATTCTTCTGTGCTTTCGGGACGCTGCTCTATTGGTTCGAGAGTGTTTGACTGACTGACTGCCTTTAGATGGCCTAGATTTTCATACAATTCGGCGACTTCAACTCTCAAAATCTTTGCCATGACTTCCCCCGTACATGAAACTGTCGTCGAGTTCGTCCGAGAGTACCTCGGACGGGCCGTACGCGGTATTCATGAACCTCACCAAACACAGATCTGCTTCAGTCACAATCGCAAAATCAGTCTCTTTTCAGAGCAACATGAAGGTTCGGCCAAAGTTCCTGACCTCGCAGTCAGCGTGAAGAATGCCCACAGAGTAAAGGAGAGGAAACTGGCGATGGAGATAGGATTCTCTGAGACCCATAAACAGCTGGAACAAGACGCACAAGTCCTACTCGACAGCCACCCTGCACCTTCGATCGTGGTTCTTATCAATATTACCGAGACGCCCAAGTACAAATGCCCACTCGCCTTTGAGATGGACAAATTCAATATGCCTCTGGAACACGCGGAGATACACGAAACCGATTTCTCATACAAGGGAGCGTATGGGCCAATCGAGTACAGAGGACACCAGTGGGCAGGGCGCATCTCGGAGGTGACCATGGAAACTTGGGCAATCAATCCTGCGAACAACAAATGCGAGCGAACGGGGAAGCGAGTTCAGATTATTCCTGCAACCTCTTCAAACCCACAACTTCGCCTCGGCGACTTCCTAGCTATCAGTCCGCAAGATCCCCAGACGACGTCGTTCGACTGGGATTTGCTCCGACAAGAAATACAAGATGCCATCCGAGAACTGGCCTACGAGAGGTGTCGCGATTGGTTGAAGGAAAGTCTAAAGCGTGCAGGCTTAGTCGGCGACAAAGCAAAGACGCCTTCCTGAATGCCCAAACCCCGAGCATTGCCGCCGACTACACAACCGACGCAGATAGTGAGCTGGAGGCAACAACAAGCAGTGAATTGACGGGCCAGAGGCAACATACTGGAGGGACATGTGGATCGGGACTCGATGGCAATAGAGCGGTCGGCCCACGATCCCAAGTTGTACCAGGACATTGCGGCCAGTGTATGAGATATGGCATGAAAAATAACCGGCACGAACAAGCTCTGCACAGAGAGAGAGATAGAGAGAGCACGACGAGCCGACGTCCGTGAAAATATGACGGGGCAACCAGACCCTTTTCTTTCCCAATGCATCCTGAACTGCCTTTTCCCCTTCCCTTCTAATAACCCTCACGGTGTGTGACTCTTCCCAGCGTCTTTCTCGTCCCCACGCACGAAAGTATCACCAGATCAAATTTGATTCCTCACCGTCCTTCGTTCCGTCCGGGGGTCCCTCGCCGAGACTGGTCCTCAAGTATCGCGACATTGGAGCACGTCTTTTCTCTGAGGGTATAACTGCAGGACAGTTCGGTCGAACTTGATCTTCAATGCACTCGCATCACTCGACGGTATGTACGATGGCGGCCACCAGGAAGCTCTAGGACAAATGCGGCCCGCGGGATATGACATCTTTCTGACCATCTCAGCATAGACGGTCGTTGAGTTCCGCGAAGGCTCCGTTGTAGACGGGAATGCCACGCGTGTGTTTCAGATTCAGATTGAAGAGACTCCAGATGTGACACAAGGCACCTTGGATCGCTATACCTACATACTGTACCAGTGATGTTCTTCTGTGGTAGGTTGGAGGGAAAAGGGGGATGAATGCCGTGTTTGTTCACGGAACTCAAGAGCAAGGTCTCCATGCTTTGCGCCGCCAGCACCAACCCAAATCAAACCAAACCAAGTCATGGAATGCGAAGGAAACTCCTCCCATCTACTTACCGTACCATACCATACCATACCATACCATCCATCTGGAAAAGTCTCGTGTCTTTGGTGTGGTAGTGTGGATCGAAGCTCTTTCCACTTCCCCCTTTCCAGCTATTCAGTCCCTCGAAGCAGTCTGCGACCGGAGTCTGAGATTGAGTCAGTCTACGCAGCACGCCACAGATCGGGAAACTCATTATTCGCCAACAAGGACGTCCTGAAGCTCCAGCACGCGCTTTTTATAAAGAGGGAGGATCAAGGACAGATGAGATTCCGAGAGAAGCGGGAGGGAGTCTTTGCTCCCCCCCCCCCCTCTCTCTCTCTCTTTCTCCTGTCCTCCAAGGGTTTTAATGTCTAGATTGCTTGCTGGTTCTATCTGACACGTCTTGAGGAAGCGACAGAAGTGGTTGCCGCATATAAAAAAGAAATGTCGGGATAACGGGGTTCTTTGGTTGGGAGTCAAACGCGTCAGTCAGTTTTCCCAAAAAAAGAGAAGACCATTCCTTCCTATAACTCTGCAATCAATCTACTGGGAGGGGAAAAAAACATCGGATATACGAGGTACGTCCTCTATTGATCCGTGGTCTCGCTCTCACCATGCATGTCTGCTGTAGTGGCGCTGAGCAAAAGCTAGGGCTGGTCCAGGTTTACTGTAGACACGTGGCCCCCCATTGCTGCTCCCCCTCATTCGTACTGTACGACTTGGGTTCATCCGTGAGAAGGGCAGCAAATATTGCAGTGGCCGAAGAGTGGGATACCTAAGTGAGGTCGTGAGAGAACGTCAACAAGTTCAATGAAGAGACGACATGGAGGATACAGTAATCCCAAGACTGCATGAGAAGCGTCGTGAACCTTGTCCTGGTTCCGGGACATCTCTTATGCCCCAGAATATTGCTATATTACTATGTTGTATGTACTGTTAAATCATTGTAATGCGTCCCTGCTCAAAACACTTTATCCACTTCGACTCCATCGACTCCATCTGCTCTTCATCGTCTGCCAAACGCACGTCACAAATTCCGAGCCGCAAGTATCTGTCCGACTTTTCTGTGTCCCTGACGAGAACAAGGTGGCTCATGGTATGTCCACTCAACATACCCAGGGCAACGAGGTGAGCCTTGCGGCCTCGGCTATCCGATTGTGATGACTCGATCTGTTCCTCCCGCTCATCGAGAGTGAAATCGGGTTCGTAGTCTGGATCCGGAAGGTCACAGTCATGTACGGGCTCAAAGGATACCCCGGTCTCATCATCCTCTCGAAGGAAAACGTCGAGCACCGGGCCTTCTATGGTAGCCTCAACAGGGCCTGCATAGCCAAATCGCCAGGTTTCGTGCAGTCGACCAAGAGGCTCCAGGTCGTCGTTGTCTTTGGAGGCGTCATCACTAAGCGTCACTAACTTGGAGTAAAGCGGATCAAACGTGGTGTTGATGTACTTCACCCGACTGGGAAGAGACACCCAAGACCAAGAAGGAGACCCGGTAGGAGGAATGCGGGTGATCTCACGGTCATCACGATACCAGTGTAAGTGTCTCACAAAACGCTCTTCCCAAAGGCCAGCACAGTAAGTACTTTGCGGACTGAGTCGCTGTTTCAGCAGGATAGCCAGGCCAGAAATGGCCGTGAGCGTGTCGTCGGGTTTGGAGAGCTCTCGATCGGTGTATCGATTCAACAAGTCGAACCACAGGTATGAGAACTCATCAGGTTCGGTCGACTCATTTGACGCATCATCCCCGAACGAGGGTGGATTCGGCGATCCTAGCCATAACCACTGCTGGCGTAAGTCTTCCAACCACAACGGGCCGAAGGAATCTCCAGTATAATCGTCCTGGTCAACGTCAGGCTGGAACTTGGTCACGTCCTCCCCGTCTTCCCTCGACAATTTCCCCTCTGCACAGCTGAAATAGACCTGGTCGAACCTAAAATAGAGGAGTCTCGGACTGAGTAGGTTCTCTTGCAACGTCCAGCCTCGAGAATGTAACTTGTATTCCGTAGGTCCAGTGGCGTGCCGGAGACTTCTATCCTCAACGTCATCGGTCGTATCGTGAAGCAGTCTTGCAAACATCTTCACGCCGAACCTATATGTCCCAATTTCGACCCCTTGCCGCCAGTGTCTGTTAGGCATCTCAAGAAACGACTCGTCGCAGTTTGACGCCACATCTGCGGAAATGGTGACGAAGGCTCCAGCATAGACGTCTTGCATCGAGAGGGATTCGACCTTCCACTCCGCTTCATCGCCCTGGGCGATACAAAGCGCATCGATCCATAGGTAATCTATGTTGAGAGATCGAGTGGTTTCGATCGCATCTCGAAACACACGAGGGAGTTGATCGGCCTGGATTCCTTCCGTCATCTCCTTGAGATTCTGCGCTGTCAAATTCAACATTTTATCTTTGATGATCGATTGGTCACCCCAGCAATAGGACAAGGCGGCGTATTTGGTCCCTCTGCCAATAGTGGAGGGGGCGTTGTCAATGATTTTGATCATCCCGTGAGTCCTCACGTCGACAAGGCGCTTGGGAATATGCTTTGAGCTTTGGTGGGCACCGCACCGCTGATGGTCCTTCACACAGTTGTGCAATGCATCGGACGCGAACTGCAGGCAAGCTTCCAAGGCGCCTTCCTCTTGAACATTGCGTCTCAGTGGTAGCCACTGAAGCTCCCGTGGGATATTGGTCGACTGTTCCACAAAGATCCGGACGTGTATCTCTTCCCACCGCCCCTGACCCCAATAGTCCCAGGTCACCCCGTCGAGCTCAGAGCCAGACCAAGCGCATCTGATGTATGAGCCTTCAACGTAATCAGGCGGTTGAGCATCATTGTATTCTTCGTTTACAGCTTGAACTGCTCGTGCGATGATCCAACAGCGATGGCATCCTTTCTGTGCAGCTTCTTGAAGCTCCGCAAACTCTTGTTCCCCATCTTCGGGAATCAAAGCTTCACAGCAGCTGCAGGACCAAATACCACTGCAATCTCTAAAGGGACTTTCTCCAGACGCCGCGATTGATTCTTTGCCACGTAAAGGTTGGCCCGGGGACTCCGCCTCGGGGATTGAAAGGTTAGAAGACGCCATTTAAGTGTTTCGGGCACAATTCTTGGGCCGGTGTCACACAGAACTTTGGGAACGATAAGCTTTGCACAGCAATCTTTCTCGAGATCAGCCTGCCGCTGTTTGAACTGGCTTTGACAGGTGTGCGGGGAGCAGGCATTTTATCCGCCGTCTGAGTGGGGGAGGGGCATGGTGGACCAAGGCGCCGCTTTGTTGGCAGCAGCCACGTATTATATCCTCATTCCATTTTGTTTCCGTACATTGTAATTATCTCTTGCGTGCTGCCCTCCTCCTGAACGGTGTAGAGCAGCATCTATCCCTGTGTGTGTTTACTGTTCTGATGTGGCACTTGTGTTAGATGATACAGCTGAGTTTCAGGTCTGATTGACATCGCGTGAGATGGCAGCTAGAACTGATGCTGATGCCTGGGTGTTGATGCATTTGATGCTGATGCATTTGATGTTGAGGTATCGATATGTTGTAAAAGTCTCACCGTCGGCTCTCCCTCCACAAAGCCACTCGCTATTCGTCTGCAACCGCCACACGCTCCTCCTCATCCGGGATGCAGGGAGCATTGTGTGGACATGGGCGGGGATGCAGGCGAAGGACGGGAGAGAGGATCAGAGGAGGGGGAGGGGGAGGGAGAGGTCTGCCTGCGAGGGCGCCGCGGTCGAAGTGTTAGCATCTGGATGCATCATGTCAGCCTTGCTCTACCGCTCGATCGGACAGACAGGAACTTGTGCGTACGATTATGGTGTGAATCTCCTCTGGTGGGAGGGAAGCATTTCGTTCGCCCTTCTCACTTTTACACACGACATCAACACCCGCCCATGTTTCTTCCACCTGCCGCTGCTCACCATTATCATTCCCATGGTCTGCACCTCCCGCCCATCTCTGATATAATATCAGCTGCTCCCACGCCATCCATTGCTTAGCCTAATATGTGAGCAGTTTTGATACTTGGAGCTCCCGTGAGACCCTCCCCCCAATATACGATAATGCCCTCAAATATCCTAGGTTATACACGCGGCACACTAACTAGGCTAGGAATTGTTAGCTATCAACTTACCCGAGCGTAACATGGGGGAGGATTGTGGGTGTTTCTTGAAGCTCTTTCCACTCATCCCGCCGACGTCGGCGATGTGGTTACATAGTATTGGATTTAGTCAAGCGACGCCCGAATTCGAGACCACGCGCCAGTTTCGCCTATTTTATTCCACGCCTGTGCTACCAAAGACCGGTTTGCGAGGAGGGTGCTTCGATGATTTTCGACGCCGAAAGAACCCTTCTTTGTGTTGTTGTTGCCCGCCGATGAAAGGAGAATGACCACTATGTCGAACTTTTCGCGGGAACCTTGTCGAGTTGAGATTCCAGGACTACCATCCAAGACTCTCCACGTCCACCTGAAGAAGCACCACAGACTCCTAGTCAACCGCCCGAACAGGACCTCCATGCAGTCACACCAAATCAGAAGGCGACGGATTGCGGATGATTCTGCATTATGGTGGGATCCAGGCAATATTTCACCGCCAGCCATAGCTCCCACGAGCTGCTCTTGCAAACAAAGCAGCAGGTGGGCAAGATTGTAACTTGCAGGATTCCGAAATGCGGTCCTAGAAATGCCATCCTCCGGCTAGGCCTCCTTGCAGTACAATTTCAGAATCGAATGTGTTTTGTGCCTTTGGACTTCTGCCGCCGTAAGATACTGAAGAAGCACCCATGTTGGGATACTTGACATGGCCCCAATTTCAGAAGACTCAGCATTCTCATTTCGTCTGGACTCTGGTGACATCTTCGTGAAATTCTTCAGTAGACCTATACTTTCCGCGCCAGCAATTTTCGATAATCGTCCCGAACTCGACATTTCCCGTCGGTTTCAGGTCGTTCGAAGTGGGCCGGGGCCCGTGTTCGTAGACATCGTAGTTGAAGACGTCCCAGGTCGAGATGGAATAGAGAACACAACCAATCCCAATAATATCGGTGTCGAATACCTCCTTCGGGCAAACATCCTGCATCTTCTGCGTCGGGGGATACAGGATCCCCTGGGAAAAGTCGCAGATCTTTGGTACTCCGTGATGCATAAGCACGTTGTCGGTCTTGATGTCCTGGATCGCGACATTGCGTGAGTGGATGTAGAGTAAAGCGTCGGAGATATGTCTTATCATTTTCCAACGCGTCTGCTGGTCTAGGTTCGGGTTGTTGTTGATGAAATCGGTCAGGTCGCCATCACTAGCACACACCAGCTGGATCGATCCGCTATTTGGATCGTAGCCGTGATACCCAATAATCCCATCATGGACACCTAGGCGCTCATAGACCATCCTCTCATTATCAACCAGGCCACGGAAGATGTCCCAGCGATCGTCATACTCAGCAAATACCTTCGGTCGCTTGATCACGAATTTGGAATCGAATGTTACGTAGATATGGGCAGCGAATCCATGACTGAGGTATCTCGTCCCAGGAGGTGGTCTAACAATAACGTCTTGAGAATCGACAGGATCCATTCCAGTATTGGCCACACATGCGACAGATGTGTAGGAAAACAAAGAGCACACTCCTGAAGGAGGTGACCAATGTCAAGGACGATGGGTGTGTGTGTGGGAAGGTGCCAAGTTTGTGTGACAAGTAGCCAGTCTTCACTTATCAGAAAGTAGACCTTTTAGGTACAAGAGGCTATCAGACTCTCCAACGTGCTCTGAGGATGTTGCGAAGAAGGCTCCGTGGGCTGCATGTGAGAGTACGACTCTGATTGGGGATCTAACGATTCCAAGATAAGCTCGTGTACATCCACCAAGGCTGGCAATTTGGTGGCAGTTGTTGAACCAGGCACCAAACAAGGCACCCCGGCAGCCTCTACTCAGCCTCGCACAGCCTCGGGGTGGCAACAGAGCGCCCTCAACACCTCTGACTCGCTCAACTCTTCCCACTGCTCTCAGTCTCCCACTCCCGTTGCCGTGCCCGAATCGTCTAATGACGCTTAACCATCAGCCCATCGACGTTACCCTGCGGGCCGCCTCTTGTTCAGACATCCATCTCACTGTCCATCGAGGCCATGTGCCGTCACCTCCTCAGATTCTCCTCGCTCCCACTGCGGCCTTGCTTCATGATGGCTTCCTGAGGGTAGGAGGACTGAGTTGAATTGAGTCCAGTTGATTTTACACCCTTGCAGGCTGGAAGGTCGACATCCCAGGGCGCCAGCACTACTCGAGGCAATATCCTCCATCCATCACCTAGTAGGCTTCTCCCTTCATCTCTAGCCGGGGTTCTCGGAATGGGATGCTCCCTGTAGAGGGCTTTAGCTATGCCTCTCGACAGCGTTCTCGTGTTGGCAGATTAATAGTAATACGAGTATACTCGGCGCCGAATCTTGACCTCTCCCCCAATGATCTATATCCATTTCCAGGCCTGATCCCCTTGCCATTTTTCCTGGGCCGCACCGCTGGAGCTCAAGGAATGAGTCGGCAGAGCGATCGTTGGCGCAGCGAGTCAGTCATCAACAACACATTTGGTGAATTGTCGCAGGTGGATGGGAATGGCTGCTGGTGCTTGGCGGAAAACCAATCCAAAACTCAAAACACACTCACTCACACGACCTACCATTGAAAGACATCACATGAACCAAGCTCGTCGTCGGTGACAGGTTGATACCGCGGACGCCAGGTGTCAAGTGCACCTCCGTCACACGCACGACAGGGCTGCAGTCTGAAGGAAACACCACCCCTTGGATCTGACACCCCGTACCAGCCACTGGAACAGCATCCACCATCACGGCGAGCGCGCCCACTTGGACGACCGAAATAGACTGAATCGTGTTTGGACAAGAGTGCACAGGGCTCAGACTAAGCTTGCACGTATCTCGGCTCAAGCATGAGGATAAAGAGTGCAGAGGGAGGTGGGAGGAGGGAGGCGTCCAGGCTGAGCGGCGCCCGGAACTCTGGACTCACCGGCGAGACAAAGGCACCGTAAGCCACTGAGCATGCATCTGGCCGACCCCTCTGAAAGACCGACAGAACCTACCCGCTCGTCCTTTGTTTCCCACGCCCATCCTTAGCTTCCCACGCCCGTCCTTTCTTTCCAACGCCCGTCCTTGGTTTCCTCTCTTACAATAAAGGCGTCGAAGACACCAGCCTGAGCCCAGAAGCCATCCTTGGCCCTGTTTGAGCGAGACACCTGGTTTGACGCAAACACCACTGTCGCCCATCCTTTCTCTTGTTGATCGAGACCTGTCTACTACCTTTCTCCTGTTCGATCGAGATGTCTAGTTGTTCGCAAAGACACCCTCTCAACATGGCGGCAGGGCTCGCCGCTTCGGAATCGCCTTTAAAGCCAGCGTGCCTGGAGACCATCCAACAACCACAACCTCGTCGTCCGCCAGCACTCGCCACAATCCTCCGTCTCCCAAAGACATCTCAGACCGCCAAAGTCGACGATTGGCTTACATCTCTAGACCTGGACCGACAGCAACACTCCAAGTCGGACAGTCACCTAGCTCGGATCTCCCATTTCTTCGATTCAACAAGATTCCTGTCCGACTTCGAGCCGGAAAAGCCCATGGAATCCACTTCACCAGACACAATCTCAGGCACCAAAATGGAGAGCAAAGTCACCAGGGCCCTGGTTGGGAACCCTGGGTACCGGGAAGACAACCTCGCCTATAATGGCATCCACTTCCGCAGAATGGGCGAGACGCTCCCTGAGCATGTTCATGGCCTTGTGGATGATATGTTCCGAGGACGCCAATCACCGGAACCGGAAGTTGAAGATATTATGAAAGACACCAATCTGACAGACCTCCTCTACGTTGACGCCGACGAGGCCCAGGTGACCAAGTACTTCAGACACCACATTTTCGAAGATGCCGTATTTTCTGAGAGACTTGAAGGTCTCGGCAACACAGAGGGATTTTACCCTATGCGCAAAGAACATATTCCTCACTCCAACGATCCGGAGCTCAGTCTTCCAGTCAGCCGACCGAGGCCAGATATCCTTTACGGCCACGTCCGAAGAGCCTTCACACTGACACAGCAAAAACAGCTTGCAAAGATCGGCTACACTGAATATACTGCCAACAGTCGAGGACTCATCTACCCATTTTTTGTCATCGAGTTGAAAGGAGACGATGGGAGCCTCTGGGTGGGCACCAATCAATGCCTAGGAGGCGCCGCATCCTGTGTCAATATGGTCGAAAAGCTGAACCAATCTATCCAAGGGTTCTTGAAATCGACTGTTTCGCCTATGAATACCACGGTCTTCAGTATTGCCATGAACGGGAGCGAAGCCCGCCTCTTCGTATCATGGAAGGAAGGCGATGGGAGCGGCGGCGGGTCATACTACACCCAACTAATCACGGGCCTCCTGGCATATCGACCGGAAGAATACCTCGTGCTCCGCCGCTTTGTCCGCAATGTGCTCGAGTGGGGGAAAGACCGTCGCCGACTGCAGATCGCGGCTATCCTCGACGCGGCTTCACGAGAACCCCAGAAGAAGAGAAACTTTGATGATGCTACCATGTCTGATTATACCATGTCTGAAGATGTCATCGAGCGCGATTCCAAACGTGTGAGACGATGATTGGCGCGTTGATCTGAGTTGTCTGGGTAGTCTGGGTTGTCTGGGCTGTCATGTATGAGTTACATAAGTTGTAAGAGTATTGTATAGGTTCGGAGTGATCTTAGGCTCCAGCTGGACTGGGACTGGGACTGGGACTGGGATTTGCGGGCGAGCAGGTTGACAGCAGTCCCTCCAGAATCCGATTTGGTTACGCGGTGGCTTTGCATTGATGGCGCGGAGGCAGAGGCAGAGGCATAGGACCATCAGCGAATGAATAAATGAATGGATTCATTCCAGAGCATGCCTGCTCGACCGCGGGCTTAATGCATACATGAATAGGTGTATGAATGAATGAATGAATGAATGTATTCCACCAGAGGGATCACTCGAGGGGGGCGGAGGACTTACTGTTACGGATTGATGTGAAGAGCTTTTCGGCGCAGGCTGCCTTGGCCTTCGTCCGCATCCTACTCGCCCATAGCCAACCGATGCCGCGTGCGAAGAATCCCCATCGACCGAATCTCATGGGTGACCTGGACTGCTTTCCTGCGGCCCTCCAGTGATGTCTTGGACACTGCTGGTGAACAAGCTCCCTTGCATGGTGAAGGCCATAGTGGTGGCCCCAGCCGTCGGAGAAGCCCTGACTGCCTTTTATTTCTCTTTCTCCTTGTCCGAGCTAGTATCCCCACAGGAGGGGGCCATGGGAGACGGAAGAAACGAAGAGGCGGACGGCGGTCTGCTGTTGAGATGCGCTGAAAAAGGGGACCTTATTAACGCCGGACTGGTGATGCTATCGATCTTGATGCCCGACACAGGGTCAAAAGCCTCACTGTCCTCGAGCCGTACGCCTTGTGGAGTCGGCGTCATTTCCTGATTCCTCTAAGCTCTCAGATCGCCGTCGTATTCAGCAGCAAGTGCATGGAGGGGTAGCACGCAGGGCGGCAGCAGCAGCAGCAGGCAGAATTTCTTGCCGGGCTTTGGCCGCAGAGTGCACTGCATTGTCGCCCTCGGGGCGTCTGCCTTGTACCTCCCCTCCTCCTCAATGGCATTGTCAGCACCTCCTCAGTCGCATGGCTGGTCACCACCATGTGCGTGAGCGTGAGCGTGTTTGTGGTCTGTGTTTATGTTTTGCAGTTTTCGAAACCTGTTCGTGTACCTGGCCTTGTGACCCCAGTGATCCATCAACCTGCTCCGTCCCATAACCTGGAACACGTTGTGGATTTTGCTGCTCAGCTTGCACTTGTTGCTGGCCAGCCCGCACGGGTCGAGGCCCTGAGCAACTCCGGGGGAGGGTCAACTCGGATGGTGAATACGTGAGAGGCTGGAATCTGACCGAGGACCCTCCGTTGAGGAAGCGTATGCATTCGGTATAACTCAGCTAAAGATGGTCGAGTGGCTTTCCTTATAGAGTCTCGAGCCAATGATTGGTTGTCAAAGCCGCCATGCAGGAAGTGTGGAACAAGTCCGATAAGTTACTCAAGGGAAGAGCAACAGCGAAAAAGAGGAACACGGATCAAATCGAAATACATTCGTGAACCTGGCTGCTGCTCACCATATGAATGTTGAGGGGGAAACGACTGGGCGCACAGTTCCTGCAAGTTGTGTTTGAGTTCCACAACAGACAGGTGGAGAATACTTGCGTAAAATAATATGATAGAAGAAGAGCGTCCAGCACCACTTGATATGACGCACGATTACACAGAACATACTACGTAGTGCGCAGTGCACGGTGAGAGCTCTCTGCACCCAGAGAATCAGACTGCGTTGGCCTTGAGACAGACTGCGCATTTATGGCCGTTTCGGGCCTGTCTAACACGCAGCCTCTCTCTGCCCTTCCGCTGGCTTTGTCACTTCAAACTCAACACTAGCCATTCATGTCCTGCTCACCCTCTGATACTCGCCAGTACGTAGTTCCCTTGTAATCAACAACACCGTGATAACGTAAGTGGTGACGGAACGTCATGGTGACGGAACGTCATGGTGACGGAGCTTACGGTAGTGAATTCAGAGATGGGGAATGTCTTGCGACACGTCCTCCAAAGAACCTCCAACGCGCGAACAGGCGAGTAGGCGCAGTGGCTTGTTTGTGGCGAGGGTAGCAACGCACGACAAGACAATCCGCTTGGTCGTCATGTAGCTATGGTCGCTGCCCTGGAACTCGAAACCACTGAAATGCCTCGTCGTGAGTTGCACGCTTCCCTAGCTGTCACTGGTGAAGGCACCGGCAACTTCTTTCATGGTATCCATCCGGTTTGTTCTACCTCCCTCTTTGATGATGTTCTGGCGGACCTCGATGGTGGGGGCGCACGCATCAAGTTTTGATCTCTGATTCCTTGAACTACTCCTCGTCGTCCAACTCTGCTTCCGGCCCCGTCACGATCCATAGCGGGGGGCCGCCGACTGGTGGCGAAACTGAGGGCTGAAGCCTTGACGGACGAAGATGTGGGATGCTGATGGACGTGTGACCGCACTGTAAGCGAGTGGCCATCCATGCCGAAGGTCATTAGGGACTTGCACACTTGAATGGTCAGTCAGGGTAGAACATGGAATTAGTGAACGTCACTTGGTCTAGGTTGGTGGTTTGGGTAGTAGCTACGGCGTGAAGATGGAGAGGGTCAACGTTGTCACAGATAGACAGATAGACAGACTCAAGTCGAGGGGTTTTTCATAAGACTATCTGCCCGGACGTGTACGTGTACATGGCAATGGACAACAATGGTAAATCTCGATGACCAACATGCAAACAGCAAACAGCAAGCCAACCACGGAACGTCCTCACAGTGACGTGCGTCCGAAGGTGAGGGACGACTCACGGATAGCCCCTTGCTTAGATACTACCAGGAGGCATGAGTGCCAAAGAGAACCGGCGACATGAACGTCATCAAGTGGCCAATGCCATCGTGTTCGTACCTAACGAGACGATCGTTGTGCCCATGCAATCCAGAAGCCGTCAGCACGAGACAACAGGATGCGTAGACCCGGGGCCTTCCAGGTCATAGTCCTGCCGGTAAGATCCAACTTGCCGGCCCGATCAGACTGATTGATGGCATGATGAGGATAGCTCAACCACCGGCGTGCAGGACAATGTCATACATAGGTCGCGAACCTAATCGGTATCGGCACCAATGACACAAGATTCTCCTAATAGATGGATCCTTCGGAGCGTAGAACAAGACACATAGCCCTAGGTTGTCGGGACCTAGCCTTCTCTTCGCCCGGCGCAGAGGATCGTGTATAAGTGATTTGTGATCTCGGTCAGAAAGTCACCCTTGTTCCAGTTCATGAGTTGCTCTATCGTTAGAAGGAAGTTTTGCATGTCGTCAGCGACGGAGCCGTACCATGTCTTCACGATGCTCATATGGTACGAGGTGACGCCGTCCTCCACCAAGGGATAATGAACCCACAATTGGAGCAAGGGGCCCCAGTTAGTGATGGAAAACACGGGCGGCACCTTTGTGCTACGGATAGAAGCAGGCACCATCTGATTGTAGACGTCAACAAGCCGCTGCAAGAGGTTGATCATACAGCTTGCGGCTCCGGCGACCTGATTCTCGGCTTCGAAAGGAGTCGTTCCAGTGCTGTACGCCTTTCCTTCGATCACCAGAATGGGGAATCGAGCACCCACGTAGGCCGGGAAGGGATGCGAGTAAAGGAATTTTTCGTCTTGCAACAAGTTCAGAAACTCGATCGCCTGCGCCGCTGGTAACCCACGCCCCGACAATGCGTGAGCGATCTGGGAGTCCGAAAGACCAACGGTACAATCAGGACGAGGAGTCTTGACAGCGCTGTACTGTTCGCCCTCGGATGCAAGGCTTTCAGGCTGTGGTTCGTTAGGGGACGTGTTGGCGGGCGAGTTTTCCCATCCTCGCTTTGCAGGCCTCTCGGTAGTGTGATCAGCCTCATTTGTGGCTCGATGCAAGAGTGTGATGTCGAATACTGACTGATGATTCTGCGTGGGTTTTAGGTCCGGGATCCAATCTGCGTCAAAGGGGTCAGCATGCAACGACGTACACCTGAGAGTCACGAGAGTCCTACCAGTATTTCTGGGAAAATCGAAAGCCTCCTCCTTGTCCAGTGCCTGGAGACCCCTAATAAGCACCTCGACGAAGTCAGGTTCTTTGGAAGCTTTTTGAGCAGCAGCAAGAAAGTGGCGCGACATGCCCTTCGCTATGTTGGAGATTTCAATCAACCTCTTTTTAGATATTGCATGATTGAAGATGGCATCGGTTTGTAGTTGGATATCTGCAGGCGTTGTCGCACGATGAATGAAGATTCTTGCACCTCTGAGAACCACGTAGCGATATCGATTTGGCGATGTTGATGATCTGGTCACCGTCGTATACTCTGGGGTCCGATCATCGTTGATCGACTCTGACTTCGTCCGCTTTGTACCTCGCCCTCCACCTCGCCCTCTACCTCCCCTTCCACCTCGCCCTCTACCCCGAGTTGCCGAGACAATGCCCATCTCGCTAGACGCACTACTCAGTTGGCTTTGGAGCTTCTCTAAGTTTCTTCGAGAGAGCCTGAGCCTTGGCAGATATTGCAGCCGTTGCTTTGTGGGGTGCTCGTCTAGATGATGGTCTGATTGCTGGTCTTCCCGACGCTGTGAGGTGCTAATCGCCTCTCCAGAGGCTGTCGCAAGGACGAATCCGGGTGGTGAATCTGTCCGTGGTCGCTCTTGCGAGTCCTTGGGTTCGAGAATGAGTTTCGCCTTCTGGGCTCTGGTTACTGGACGGTCAATCAGCGCCTTGGGAGGTGTAGGAGGGTCTTGGACGGCCCTGGGCGGAGTGGATTTGTCGGTAGTTGCAATGGAAGAGCGAGTCTGAGAGGTCAAGTTTCCGTCGTTTGGTGCACACTGTGAACGGCTTCCTGACAGCTGTTAGGATGGATTGTATGTATGAAGAGTGGATGGAAGAGAAGCTCACCTTGAGCGCATTCTCCCCAGCCCATATAGACATGTTGAGGCTCCATTTGCGAGAGGCAGCGAGCAGTCAGTGAGGCAGCTGGTAGTGAAACTGAGGCAGTGGGAGGAACAAAGATGTTTCGGGTACGAGTGAGGCTGCGCTCACAGTCGAGGGTGAAGCTGGCTTTGGAGGGTGAAACAGCTGCTTGGCCAATTCATATTGTGGACGGGTCTTAGATTGGGACGTCTTTGCTGCGCTGCAAACGGTGCATTCTTTGTCGTCCTTCGGATGGGCTCAGGGGCAGAGGCCTCTGTTGCGAGCGGTGGCATCCGGGTCTAGACTCGGGAGTTCTTTGTCGTCTTGCGAACGGTGGCATTCCTCTGTCTCTCGGCCGACGCCAATGCCTCCTGGAAGCCGGAATTAGAAAGTCACCGCAAACGCCTACTTTCATATGTGACTGGGTCAGTAATGGTGTTGATTGGTTCTCCGTCACACGCGATGAGCCATCTCATGAAAGAAGCCTCCATAAACAAAGGTAGGCAGATAGCTCTACATCATACCGGGGAGACTTTTCGAGATTTAGCCTCGGACATAACTTTCTGCAGAAACCGTCTGTCGATGAGAGTCTTGGTGCGGTGCAGCCAGAATCAACACAGATTTCACTTTCCGCTGAGAGTTTCCCTTGGCTCTCCTCTTCAATTGCATCAGATTGCAACACAAATCCTTACCATGAACGGACCGGGCTGTTTCCATATGGCACGCCCCGAGGCAACTTGCAATGGCCATTAGTATTAGACCTTAATACACCATGAGCGCCGGCGTAAGCACGTGGTGACTTGCGAGCGAGAAACTCCTTGGCAGTAATGCTGGCCAAAGCCGACTGATAGAAAGCGATCGGTCAAGTAGTGCAAAAAAGGGCAAAACGTGCCTCAAGTGGAAAGTGGAAAAGTGGAAAAGTGGACAAGGCGGAAGATCTCACGGGGAGGATAACATCTGATACTGCGGCTTCTTTCTAAGTCTATAGCGCTTACGACAGATTCAAGCTAACAGTAATTAAGGTCGGCCTCTCATAGGTCACGAGCCGCCGCATCAGGAAGCCAGATGCGGGCAACAGGGACAATGAGTATCCATCGTCATGCAGGCAGCTTTGCGGATTCCGGCGACAGCGGCGGCGGGAAAATATCGGCAAAGCTGTGACTACACAGCCGCCGACATGCATCCTTGAAGAATCAAGCTTTTCAACAAAGTTTTCCCACGTGTGGCACGGGCGGAAATAAACTGTGATGGGTCATCGATTGCACCCACCACCACGTGGCAGTCCACTTCGCCCAAAGATCGCTAGCCATTTCCCTCTTTAGACCAGCCACTCTCCTTTCCCTCAGCGGCCATTGGGAGGGGTGGACGGCCAAGCTCCCCTGCCAAAGACACACCAGACAACAGACCGAAGATGAGATGACGCACTGCTGCTGCTAGAGACAAGCTGCCCACATACGCCAGGTATTAGCGTTGTCAGCAAATGACTAGGGCCTGCCTGCATTGGAGCCAGCAACAGAACTTCAGAACCAGGCCTGCATTCGAGCCGGGGTGGATCATCTAGGACCTCTTCGAACCACCTCCACCACTACTCTCACCCTCGGTGGGATTCGATTGGTTTGAACGAGGAGAAGCTTCCCGGCGCAGGAGGGTGGTAGCTTGGTACATCGTGATTGGTAAGCCCTCGGAGGACATAAAGACGGGGTATGGCGGAAATGCTGGTGGACGTTGCTGGCGAGTGAGTGATCAGCAGAAAAGTACGTCCTGGTGGTTGACTGCGCAAGGTGCGCAAGGTGCCAGAAAATGCCTGCGGTATCACACACAAGGTTGGCCCAAACATGCAATACACAAGAACAGGAACAGACCAACGACAGGGACCGGACAGGGACGGGACAAGTACTGCTGTGAGATTCACTTGAACCTTTAAATCGCCTGCTGAGATTGCGGACACTCTCAACTGAAACCATCACGCCCGCGCCCTTCTCTCTCGCTATCCATATTCTCGAGAAAGGGTTTCATAGGCAGACATAGATGCAGCGAAAGAGAAGCAAGTAACAACCTCTGTCCTCTGAACCATTCACGCCACCATCAACAGGATATACTGTAATTCCTCTTGTAAGGCCCAGTGCTCTTTGCGATTGTGGTATTGGAGGAGGTGGACGAATACATTCGATCGTCACAGGTAGATCGGGCTCGGCTCACTACTTGGATTAGGAGGGTCGACAGGTTTGGGAAACTGGAGGATAATCAGCACTGAGAACCTGCGGTATGTGGTCACATACACTTCTCATGTTGTATAGATCTGACCGCCACGACGGGTCAAAGACTTGATCTCCATAAGGGTCCTCGTTCCGCTATGATAGAGAAAGCAGGTGAGAAAATGATTGGATTGGCAACCCTCGGCTCGAGCACCTCGCGTACGGCGTCTGCAACTGCTGGCCTGGGTATGAGATGCTGATGCGGCTTGCCCACTCTTGCTGTCCAGCTCTGTTGATTCCGGTCTCGCGAGGTCAACTTTCGACAAATCGTCCCAGAATGCGGGCGGAAGTTGAGGTTGGCCGATAAGTCTGTGTTTGTGTCTCTCAACGACATGCTGTGCTTTGGCTGGTCGATGATATCGGATCATGGATCAAACAAGGACACCAGAATCTGTCTGTTGTGTGGGACGTTTCGCCAGCCTGTAAAGGTGTCTGGGAATGCCAGGGCCAGCCATATCGGCTCATCCCGCAGGTAAAGGCCCCGTCTTCGCAGGCCTGGTAGGGGCAACTGTTGGATTCAACACCATGCAAATACAAGGTCTACATGATTGTGAACACTGCGTGTCCGTGATCGTGTCATGGCTTGCAGGCAGGGTGAACAAGTATGTACGAGGAACTGGAATCAAGAGCTCACCCTTTGTGAGGGGCAAGATTGATCCTACTAGGGAGAGTCACCCGAAAAGGGACCGCTCGAGAGCCTGTAGGCTGGTCAAGGAGACTGCTCGCACGACTGCTCGGGGGGAACTACTTGGGCAGACTGGTTAGGCATGTGAAAGCGTGAAGCCGGGCAGGCCCAGCGGTTGCATTCGCGCCTACAAAGCAATTTTCCATACCCCCTACCTACCAGCCAGCGACCGCTGGTGCCCTTACTCCTTCATGAAAAGCCCCGCTCCTGAAAACCCTGTCACCATTCCCCGAAGAATTTGGGTTTTGGGATACTTTAGGCGGGTTATACATATCTTGGGTGTTCCGAGTTCGTTGCTCGACGGTGGTCTGTCATTCCCAGATCAACCAACGGACATTCTTCCATCGAACATAAGGTGTGATGGTGCCCGCCAGATGGAAGTGCATGATCTGCTCTGAGGGCCCCCGGAGGCAGGATCGGTAGGCGCAGTCGTGTAGGCTGTGCGACAGGTCGGCACCAGCGTCACGCTGTTTCCCAAGGCTGGTGCTAGTCAGGGTGTGTAACTTTCTTTCTATGGATTTTACGGGGGAAGACTTCTTAAGTCGAATCTCAAACACCTCAAGGAGAAATACATCGGCATGTCTACGTTCGGTGGCTTTTACCCAGACTTGAAGCAATTCGAGAGAGTGGCGCATCTAACCAACTGACAACCCCAACGAAGAAAGAACCCAGAACCGGTCATGTCGACAACCTTGATCAAGAGAGGACCTGCAACCGGTGATGCCGACAACCCGATCAAGACAGAACCAAGAAACGATGATGCAGGAGTTCCTTGCCGAGTGGACTGCCGTTCCGTGTGAAGGGTGGCCAGCGCCAACTCACCCAGAAGAGCCGGTGTTCGTCAGAACTCGAGCATCTCTCGTCGAGACAGGCGTCACCGATGACATGGTGGAAAATTTGGGTGGGAGAGTGAAAAATCCCTCTTCACACTGCTTCTCATACTCCTCTCTTTGGCGCGCTCTCGCTAAGGCAAGCCTTAGTTTTGAGGTGCTTAGACGACCCAGAGACTCATGCAACACTTTCAGCAGCTGTTGTAGGCCCGTCACGTCAGAGAGTTCATACGAGAGAGCGATGGTCGATTTGGTGCTCCTCAGTTTGACTCGGTGCACATTCAGTCGATCTCGAGAATAGGTCAACTTGTCGAGGAGATTCTGGGTGTCCTGCTGGATGAAGCCATGGACAAGCTTTTGAAGTGAGAGAAGGGACTTGTCGGGTTTCCTGAAAAGGTGATACGCGCGTCGCGACCCAAGCTGCTCGCTGACGAGCCCTCGACACAGCTCGGCGTATACATCGCAGCTGAGGCCCAGATCGTGCGTCGTTTGTAACTTTTCAATGCAGGGGCTGGTGGCGTCGAGGATGTGCTCTATTTCAGTGTCGAACACGTTGATCAAGCGCTGGAGTATCTTTGCGACACGATCGTATTTCTGTGCGTTGCCGGTGAACCACCAGTATCGGGAGCGCATCGCAACTTCGTGGACCAACAACTGAATGTCCTCGAGATTATAGACCAACACCATCAGCAAGTGGTCCGTCTTGAGTGCGATAGAGTACAAACAATCTGCGCACTCTTCAAGCCTATCGACATATTCCCCCAACAGGTCGACGAGGACATCCTTCTCCGTCAGCTGGACGTTGTTGTGGCGGAGATGTGCTCGCTTGACGAAAAGAGGCGTAGCAGCCACCCGGAAGTAGTGGGTGTGTGGAACGAGAACCTCCGAGATCTCCGACCAGCTGTCGAGTTCGGCGACCGTCTCATTCAGCGTCCCAGACACCATATGCATGTCGAGAGGCAAGCAGGGAAGATGTAGCCAGGTGGCGATCCACTGCGTCATTGAGCTCGCACAAAGTGCCCTTCCCCCCAATGTCGAAACAGTTGCATGTCGCAGAAGGCCTCGAGCGCCATCCGGGTCGGCGATCCAGTGGCTGGCCACCACGAATGATTCGACTCCGCGAGCACTGGCGTATATGGCAGTTTCGAACACAGCAATCGAGGTGGTCTCCACCATGTTCCAGCCTCGAACTCCCACGTCAACCACGGCCGCACCAAAACTTGACACCTGCCAGAACGACAGCCAGACCGCACCCAACGCGACCATCAGAAGCACGATATACGCGAAAAGGTTGTTGGCAACAAGCTTTTCTGCGGCAGTGAGCAGGATGTTGATGATGCGGCCCATCGTCGTCAAGGTAGTTTCAAAGAGCGCTCGGACACGGGAATTGTTCACAGCCGGGCCAGAAGGAACGTTGGGTTCGGCGGCCGGTGCAACCGTCGTGGGCTCGAAGTCTGTATCAGCCTTGAGTGGTGGCTTGCGACTGGAACGTGGCGGGGGAGAGCGTCTGTTGGGCATTCCGGACTTAGGCTCACCACGCCGCCCTTCCAGATGTGGCTTGGTCGGCTTGTGGGTGAGAGTTGCGTCGCGTGGCTGTAGCGGCTCCGTGACATCCAAGCTGTCCACGCTGGAAACACTAGAGTCACTCTCCGCCCCGATGTCTGGTCGGGTGGTGATCTTGGAGGCACTGGATCGAGATGAATTGAAGTTGACATGTCCGACATCGGGTGTGCCAAAGGTGTCGACATCACTGGAAATGGTCGAAACGGGAGAATGAGTCGAAATTGGGGAGCTTGAGGCGTCCATGTCCCTGGGGGCTTCGTTGTCTTGTGCGACGAAGTGTCCACGTCGGTGACTTGACCGCAAGGGTGTTGCACCACCACGTTCCCTCGGCAGGGCGTCGCTGTTGGAGAGAGACCGCGTCTTCATCCTCGGGAGGTCTTCGTGTTGTTCTGCCATGGCGGCTTCTCGCGATCTATGGCGCCTTCCACTGGCGTGCATAACGATGCAGGTATGGAATCAGGAGAAGAGGGATGTGGTCGATGAGGAGAAAGAGAGGAAGAGAGGAAGAGAAGACGAGCAATCTACTGACCTTGTCTGTTTGCTGCATCGCGCTGGGTGATTGCTGGTTTCAAAGAGCAATCAAACTTCCCTGGGATGCAGAGGCGGGAAATACAGCGTGTTGACATGTTTTTGACGCACTGGGCGGCTGGAATGCAGCTCGCTCCGCATGGTTAAGAAGACCTGTTCCCCCCCTCAGACAAGTAATTTGACCAGGCTTCAACTCCCCACCGCTGTTTGCAGGGCTAATTTCCAAGGCCCAGCTGTGTTTGCGACGCTGCGGGCAGCTAGCCGACTGGTGCGACGTCCAGGGTTGAGCTGGAACACTATAATATATCAGGAATATCTTTAGATAAGTATAGTGCCTAAGCTTAAATCCTACTAATATACCCTTTTACAAGCCTAATCCTATACCTAATAAGTGTTCTTAGTATATAAAGGGTATAGAATAACCCCTTTTACTAAGTATTGACTAAATATTATATATATTATAGAATAGACTAAATATAACTAAAATAGGCTAGGTTAGTAAGGCTATACAGTAAGGCTAGTATAAGAAGTAGTTACCTAATTTAGGATAGTTTGGATAATTGACTCTGGATTATTGCTACCTACAGTGGCTGGGTCTCCGCGCGCTGCTGGGTCTGTTTGTGCGACTTGCCTGAGAGCCGACGACTCTGAGGAAGAGAGAGGAGGTGCCGCAGGTCGGCTTTGACCTGGTCGAGGTCGTCTCTCAAGAGTTCCACCACAGTCGCAAGGGTTTCCATCCCGGATACACAAAAGTTGAAACAACTCTATTGGTTGCGAATTGGAAGTTCGAGAAGGCTGACGTGTGGCAGCTTCAGTGCCGTGAGAAAGACATCGAGTTTTGGCGTGCACGCCAAGAGGTCATATAGAGCCGCACGTGATTGCAGGTTCATCGCGAGTTTCAACGCAGTTTGAAATACAGAGTCGTGAGCTGTCCGTTCCCGCCCCTTGTACCCCAGTATGCTTTGAGCTTTTATGCTACGTCCGTTGTGCGCGACGGAGCTTCTCCAGCATGGGAGTCACACGTCCACTCCTATCTCGACTCCCCCGCCGCCTCGGTGGCTCCAATGCCCCTTGAGCAACCTAGCGGCAGCGTCGTCCACAACGACTCCAATCCCCATTCCTTATTACGCACCCGCAACTGACTTGCCGGCGACACTGCCCACCATGCTCGAGATTGAAAACTCCCCACAGGTTTTGAAGGATGAATCAGCCACCAGAGTCGTTGCTGTCGGTTCTCACTTCGTCGTCAAATACGGAAAGAGCCTCAATCTCCAGGAAGGTCGAATGATGATTTTCATTCGGCAGCGGACTCAGGTCCCTGTGCCGCGTGTCTTCGCTCTTTACCACGACAATGGGAACAACTTCATAGCTATGGAACAGATTGATGGGAAGACGTTGCAAGAGATCTGGCATACCTTAGACGAGAAGAGAAAAAAGGACATTATCACGCAAATGAAAGGATACATGAAGCAAATACGCAGTGTAAAATCCCCCAGTGGATATTGTAGTCTCGACAACGGACCGCTTCTTGACTCGATCTTCTCTACTCCATTGCACGATTGCGATGGTCCTTTCGACTGCGAGGCGGAGCTTATCACTGCGATAGTGAGGAAGACGCGTAGCTCCGACGCGTTGAAGAACAAGGCAGACTACTATGAACAAGTCCTTCCCGATGTTCTGAGCGGCCACTCGCCTGTTTTGACACATGGAGATATCCAAAAGAAGAACATCATTCTTCAGTCGAATGGTGGCATCGTTTTCTTGGACTGGGAGAGCGCTGGTTGGTACCCTAGCTACTGGGAATATGCTAATACTATTTACGCCGCATGGTTTGAGGGTGACTGGTATAAATGGGTGAGCGAATTTCTACGACCCTACCCAAACGAATATGCCTGGTTCGCTATGCTAGCTCAAGAGCTTGGATATTGATCAACGATCTGTGAGGGAGTGCCTGAAACTCCCGTTTAGTGTTGGATCTTTTTTCAGCTCTCAGATACTCGACTTGAAGACACCGTCTTGTTCCAGCATCTGATAGACTTCGAGCACCCAATGTCGGCAGCCGCGCTCAAACTCGACTCCTCCGATGAGGTTGTTTTTGGGCATTGGAATTGTTCGACAAATGTCATCCACTTTCTTTAGATCGGCCGAGTCAACGGTTCCCTTTCTGTGCTTCTTGTAAAATCGCCTTGAACCTTCAATAATTCTCACACCACTTCGTTTCGTAACTCCACCCAGGGCCGTGGCCTCCTATTACATGATGCAGCCATCCTTTGCCTGGTTCTTCCTCGACGTAGATAGCATCATGGAAAGTCGGCATTGATCTGAACTGGGCGGTGTATACTGTATATGGTGCCATATCTTGTAGGATGGTGAGGGAAGACTGATAGTCATTGTCCCTCTGCAAATCGGGCGTTGTTCAAGGAGACCCGGGTCAACGTAGGGATGGAGAAGAGACAGGGCGCGTATAAATGCTGTGGTTCACTCAGAGAGACTGCTTCAGCGCAATTATGTAGAAAAGCAAGTTCCGCGACCTATTCATTCTCCCTGCCCTAAACCCATTGCCACTTTTATTTGCGAATGTTGCTTTATTCGCGCTCCCTTAGTGAGGGACACACAAGGCTACCGGAGTGCGCCAGTGCCAAGTTCAGGCAGCAGCGGCCACCTCACCGGACGTGCCAGCACGATGTAATTGGCTCAGCCTCTGGTCTAGCTTGATGTTGAAATTGATGTCGAAGCAGGTTGACGTCGAGGTTGACAGAGTCTTACTCTTGCTAAGTGGGCGTAAAGGTTGCCAGGAAAGCAATGGAATAACACTGCTGGCAGTCCATCTTTGCTGCCGTGGTGTCTTCACGTTACTGGCAAGGCCATGAACAGGATAGGAAGCCAGACTATCCAACACTCAAACTTGTACAATAAGTCAGATGAAGAAACTTCCGATGCACACTCTGGAAACAAGATGGGCCGCTCAGAGCCACCCGTACCACTTACACAATGGCGGAGAGATATCCTTGCAAGACGCTTCCTTCAGTAGAGGGTGGAAACATGCCGCGAGTTTTTCATTTTTCTTTAGATGAATGTGGCGTCAGAGATCAGATCCTCCCAACGCACCCTTTCACAATCCCAACACCATACCCGACGAGCGTTCTCAACATGTAAAGCTTCGTGAACAACCCCTCACACTAAGCGTTGACCAAGCATCATGCGGCTGCTCGGGAATTCATTCGGCGCCATCGATGCCAGACCGACTGATTGTCCCGGCCTCACCCTAGGAGCCGCGACCCCTTCCCGCGAAAACTGGAGGTTACACCGGACTCTGGCGATGCTCGATCCGAGAGTAACGCTTGAAAACCTTGTTAACGGCATCGACGAGGGGCACAACAAGTCTGAGTTAGGACATGTCCGTCGATACCAGACCACGAGCCTCAATGAAGAGGAGGAGGATTTGGATGCATCAGCCAGAGACGGAAACATTATGCATTCGGCGAAGTGTTCGGGGTTACCCCAGATGCTGTGAGGACGAGACGTGGTCAAACATTTGCTCCACAAGCTCCTTTGGCCTCCGGCATGTCTGGTGCGCCTTCATGTCATTGAGATCAAGGCCAACGATGCCGTTTGTTAGGGATACAATATCTCTACAGAAGTCCGAGAACTTACCGCGATGATAACCACTCCATTACACCACACCAGCACATATGCGATTCCGTCGGAAGGAGACACCACAGAAAGAGAAAAAGTACTGCCTCGGCGGAAGAAGATCCTTGTGCTGGCTGCAGTAGGTATTGGCTGCTGCTTGAGGATAAGAGTCGACTGTGCCGTCGGAGCGGTTCTAAGCGTTCAAGATACTCGTTATGCCTTCTCTTGTCGCTTCTCGACAATGCCGGCACATGGCCTATCTCCTCTTCCTTTGCTGCTTCGTCCTGGTCACGTTGCCACGTCCTTTCGGGAGGTCTTCGACGTCCTCACTAGCTATACTGTCCATCGAATACCCTCCTTGCTGCCCTTTTTGTCCAGCAAGGTCCTCACTACCTCATCCCATCCTTGGTAGGACTGAACCCGAGGGCCGGTCAAGAACCGAATGCCACGCTAACCGAACTGATGACAAGCCCGAGCCAGACGCCGCCAACTCGCCCATTACATACCACGGACTCGCATATAAATCAAGAGCAATAATAGGCAGCAAGGCAACAAGGATAGGTAAGAAGGAGCACACAGGACAGTTTGGGCAGCGAGGACAGCCGGTGCCGGAGATCAGCGAGAGTGTAGTCTCTCCGGGATACATAAGTCCTACATTACTCGGGCCGTCCTTTGTTAGTCGAATGTTGTTCTTGTGGGCTTCCTGCCTCGCGCTGCTGTCTATGCTGTCCTTCTATCTGAAGTTGTAGTAGAGGAAGCCATAATGCTCGGAGACATTGGTGACATCTAATGGTAGTTCAGCGGGACCAAAGACCGTCGAAACAAACTCGAGCTGTTGACGCAGGTGTGCATGCCACCGCTCGCGAGGATCGGGAGTTGTACTCGAGTGTGCGTGATACGGTAAATATCTCGCGGTTGCACGGCATTATACATGAGCGCCAGCGTCCTCATACTTATCATGTGCGGATACAATGTAATCTGGTAGAACGATGTGAGGGCGATCTCCTCCTGTGCATGGACCTCGAGAGAAACTGCATATATATCTCATCGATAATGGCCATGGCGATTGCATGCTCTGCTGAGATGCCAGCTCTCGTGTCAACGGACACTCATAGGACCAATTGAATTTTAGCGACTTACTCTATTCTACTCCTTCCTCCCTGTTTCTGTGACGTAGCTCAAAAAGAATCTTCGCCGCCACTCTAATTCTATTCGTTGTAGAGTTTTGCAAAAAACAATCAACAGTTCGGATTCCCAAGTGGTCACCCACCTTAGTACTAACGAACCGGCATGTGGCTTAAGTTCGGCTGAGCGAACGGGAAGCCCTGTTCTCCACATCCTATGGTCGATTGCGAAAGAATATGTGCTTGCAAAATATATATCCTTGAATTTGCAAACTATCTGTACATTTGAAGGCGGTAGGATCAGTCTCAATATCCTTTTGCTTGACAGTTTCGCTATCCATGTCTTGATTGCGAACAATCTGTAATACTCTCTAAGTCTGGCTAGCTACGCTGTGTCTACTAAATAAGGCGGCAGTCTCGTCACAACCACACCGCGACGTAAATGGCGTTGTAGATTGTCCCGGCGGGAAGGGGAAAGAGGAGTATTAGCGGCCGTCGGCACCAACGACCAAAAACAATCAATAACTAAGACCATATGCCCTCTATACGAACGCAATCGCCCGTACTCTCTAGCTCTGCCGCTTCGTGTGATCGTACTCGACGGAGCGCCTTCGCCGGACTTCCACATGATTTCGCCCTTGATGGCCCACATGAAGTTCTTCTATGTTCTCCGCTGCGCAAGTTGTTGCCCAACACGATCGGCGTCGGTCTCTTTAGTGTTGTCTTCCTCATCATTGTGTGCGTGGCCGGCGTTTCAAAGGCGTAGGGCGCAACTGCCGATGTTGTGGGGCCTCGAGACACCAAGAATATGTTGCTCACGAAGTCTACTAGCGAGCAGACAAGTCGAAACATGCATCTTGGTGATAGGAAAGTGAAGGAGCGACGGCAGCAAGTTGGCTTTGTCTCCAACCCTCGTCGACCTAAGGTAATAGACAAGGCCAATGGTGTCGTGTTCGATAGCTTTCGATTGGAGGCAGGCAGATATGCGATCGCGGAAGCTGCTGGAGGCGTCCTCTCTCCAGGTCCATCTGGCCCACTCGTCGGACACGGGATCTGCATCAACGGAAGCTGCTGATACAAGGATGAAGCCGACTTTTGCTGTCCTCCCCAGGTTCCGCATGTCGTTGCAGGGTCATTCACACCCAGTTGGCATCCGCCAGGTAACCAGAGTACTCACCCCTTGATTCGAAATATTATCTGGATCTGTATCATCCTGACCTTTGTTGGGAGGAGGCTTCTTGTGGTCTGCATTGTCTCCTCGACTTGTGCGCTTATGAACACTCGGCTGTGCACTGGTGGCTCACAGAATGGAACTGTTGGTCGCTCTCGAAAGCTGTCGTCGCCCGTCCGCGAAAGAGCGTCACCGAAGTTTCGAAGACTTCGTGATCGACCCGCCAAACGGGAGGGACAGCAGCGATTGTGAGGAGGAAAGGTCTCGAGGATGGTATCAGTCCTAATGAGGAATGTGATCGAATGCCGCTGGGTGAGTATGTGAGCATGCTTGGGCTGTACCTAGCGACGACGTTAGTATCCATCATCAGCCCTAGCAAGGAGTTTGCAGTGTAACATAGCCTGGTGCCCGCGGTTCGACCAATTACAGACACCTCTCAAGGGCGCAAACGTCTGGTCCCAATGCGATACCCTGTGCTGCCCGGTATGCTGCTGTTCTGTGTGAACTCGCAAACCTACCTGATCTTGGGAACTTGCTTCTTCTCCCTTGCGGGAGTGCCTTTCGACGGGCCAAAGTGGAGCAACACACTGGCACAAGGGTAGACTCAGTAAGTGATAGACAGAAACGTGGGTTCCTCGCCCAGGAAAGCCATGGTTTCGCCTGCCTGCGCTGATTTATCTAGGCAAAATTCACATATTCACCCTTACGCACCTCACCGCCGTAGTCACATGATGAGACACATACAGGTCCGGTCACTAAAATCAGTCTTGATATATTATTTCCGCAAAAAAAAGGAATCAAATCACGCAAAGACCCCCATACCCATTGTGTCGTCCTCTCCACAGAGGCATCAATGGAATGGGCGATTCGAAACCGGCCGGCCTCAGATCTTTATCTGGCTCCTGCTCAGGTCGAACTACCACCGGGTAGGGGCGTCAGGAACCCGATCGAGATCTGCAATAAGCGAAGTATCCCTCCGATCCAGGTCTTGACAGGACAAACTAACACCGGTTAGCAGGCATCAAGCACCTCGATCGTAGGCCGTAGGCTATAGCAACCGTAGCAATCAAACAAGTCGTAGCGGCGGTAGCTGAGGTCGGATCATTGGGATTCGACGATAACAATGTGGCAGGAAAAAACCAACTTCGAAAGAAGCGAGTTTCTGAAGGTTGGGCCAGGTAACCTTAAGCGACTTCTCCAATCTTCAGTTTTTGCCTTTTTTGTATCTTGAATTTTGTTGTTGATGTTTTGTAGGCTGATCGTGTGAAGGAATCTTAGCAGTAATAGTAAAGGGAGGAATTCCGATAGAAACACGGCTCCAGAACAGCAAGTTGCTCGAGATCCCTTTTGCGATCTGTGCCTAGTTCGATATTTTAAAACGTTCTCTGGACAAATAAACTTGGTGTCCAGCCGTGCACAACCTTTCACACGATTCCGTAGCTGCCCGAAGTTAGAAGGGCCGAACTGTCAACAGTGCAAGGCACATTGTGCTTGTCTGACCAATCTGTCTGACACAATCCTCGCATGTCTGAGGTTTCCTTTGGCCACCCGAGGGTCAAGAAGGGTCATAATCTGAAAGCCCAAGTAGAAAGCGACTGGAGTGGCCAATCGAGGGCGATTGAAATGACGGAGAAGACCCCCGCGACGAATCCCTTGTAGTTCCACAACGATAACTCTGATCTTGTCGTCTTGTGTACGGGCATGCTACCATCCAAGTTATGAAACAATCGACAGGCTCAAGTTCCTCGTCGACTGACTCTCCCTACTGAGGCCTCTGGTCGGGTGCAATAACTCGAGCGGAAGTGATTGACTCTGCCTCATGTGGAAGACTATGGATTGTGGCATTAGCTAGACCGGGCGGCGTTTAAAGCAGTATGATCGGCTCATTAGCTGCCTGAGGCTTCAGAGGTTACGTGCAGGGTGGTCATGTTAATGACGGTAGCATACTTCAGCGACAGACCAAGGAGAAGGCAAACTAGAGTGGTCACAGTGGTATTCCGTCATGCCTGTTGATGACCGTACCTCGTACTTGTGCGGAGAAGATTATTACTATTATCCGGCATCGATGATTGGCCAGGGTAGCCGAGGATTTCCCGGACTGCCTTGGCGTAGAAGAACTATTTTGTTGTTGTTTCCTGGGACTCTGGAAAAGAGTATCAGCAAGCCTCTACCGGATAGCAACATCAACCAGATCCACGGCCGCTTACGATGAGTGGCCCGGCGCTCGACAGAGAAGATGTCGCTCCTCCAACAGATGAGCGAGTGGCGCGTGACACGAGTCGCGTTCGGCGGCAAATCGAGAACCACAAGTCTGGTCACAACGCGCAGATAATCCGCAACGTCGATAACACGATGTGGGAAGCTGTAGGTCCACTCTTACTGCGACACAAGATACAGTATACACAATTCCTTACGCTACAAGGTAGAAGACCTGTCAAGCTGATATCGAAGTACCACAGTTCGGATTACTTTCCTTTGACCAAGCAGCTTATTTTACGAAATCTCGGGACAGTACACCAGGTGTTTTTGGGGAGCCTTCGCGGGCGTATCAGTCACCAGCTATCTCTAATCTCTGATGAACCTGAGCAAACCGGCGATTTTGCGAAGGCTATCATAGAGAGAGGTTCTGCGACAATACCACCTCTGGATCCAGAGTATGGGTCACACGATCCCGACTGTTCTTACAAACATCTCAGATCGCCATGGCCTACGGTGATCATTGAGATAGGTCATTCGCAGAAAGGGTCGGCATTGGAAAAGCTCGCATATGACTACATTCTTGGGTCTGATCTCAAGATTCGCGTGGTCATAGGTGTGGATATCGAGAAGAAGCATAGCAAAAAGGCTACTTTCTCTATCTGGAGGGGAGCAGAGGAAGGTTCTGGCGATAACAAGGTTTGGGTTGTCAAAACAATCGTAGCGGAACAAGTAAGTCTGGCTGGATCTACTACCTTATGGAAGCTAATCTAGTATAGGTTTTCCGAAATGATGACGGGAGCCGGACCGCTGATACAACCCCCGGAATACGGATACCCCTGGAAGATTTCGCAGATCGTAACATATCCCAACAGTATCCGAACATCGACAGAGACATCTTAGTGTCTTGTGAGGAGCTATATAGGTATCTCGATCAAGCGGAGATCACACTGAAGGTGGAAGAAACAGAACAACCAGAAGACACTTCGCGGCTGAAGAAGCGTCCTTGAGAAGAGACCTGAGAAACAGGCAGATAGTTCATACGGAGGAAGTTCTCCGTCATGAACTTACAGTCACGAAAGAGGCGACGAAATGTCAACGAGGCGGCAGGGTCTGTGTGGGCAGGGTTGAAGGACGAGCCACGCGGACGAAGGCGGGAAAGGCAGAGAGACGATAAATAGCCCGGTCCAGAGATGGTCAAAGGGCTCAGTCAATTGACGGACTCGATGACAGATCAGTCGAGCAGACCTCCTTCGCTCCACCGTGTAGGGTCAGAGCGCACGCGAAGCGGACGGCAAAACTCTAGATCTGGATGTGAGTCTGATCTCTTCGCCATGGATATACATAGTCTTGTTGTGTTGGGACAAGATTCCTATCGGATATACCTTGACAAGAGGGCGACTACGTCTTGATCGTTCCTTGCTTTTGCCTCACTGAGCGCACTGGGCCCGCGAAGCCTTCACTTTTCCGGGTCGGCCCCATGTTGGAGGAGGAACGCCATGGCCGCGAGATTCCGCCTCGCACACGCATTCATGAGCGGCGTGGTTCCAAACATCGAAGTCCAGCCTTGGTCCGGCTCATCTTCGTAGAGACATTTATCGATGGAAGCGCCTTGCTCGAGAAGGAGCTTTAGGACGTCGGTGTCGTGATCGGCCCGAAGACAGGCAAAATTCATGGGGTAGCCATCCTCGGCTGAGGCGCCATATTCGAAGAGAAGCTGGATGATGCTGAGCGATGCGTGCTGGGCGGCGCGCGAGAGAGGTGTGTCAGGCAGCGCGCAGGCCCTGTTAGGATCTGCACTGTTTGCCAGAAACCAGCGAACAAGGCCCTCGTCGTTGGATTGAACAGCCTTCCTAATGTCGCGTAGTTAGACGATATGTGGCAGCTTGCAGCTGTTCCCACTTACCCGAGATACGGTGGTTCTTTTGGGCTTTCCGGCTCGTTGATATCCCAACCGTGGCTCAAGAGTACTCGCAAGACAGCCGTAGACCCAGATGAAACTGCACAAGAGACCAGGACCTTTGTAACGTGTACTTCGTTCGCATCGAAAAGGCTTCGGAGTTCGGCGGCTTGTCCCTCGGCAGCAAGATGATTAGCAGAGACGAATGCCTTTCGCTGTTGAATTGTCATGTTTTGCGGTTCGGCAGCCATATCGAGGCGTTATTCTGATTCTTGGTAACAAAAGTGTGGAAAGTGATGCTTTGGGGGAGCGATGAAAGATGAAGTTGGAGAGGGTTCACGAACAAAAGGGGACGAGTCTAATATATTCTTTTATTCTAACATTAATTCCTTTACTTACCAGGCTGGTCTACCCGGTACAAGTACTCGGCGACGTTGAACCAGCCCTCGTACTCGATCTCTTCTTTTGTATCGTCTAGATCATAATGGTAGTGCCCACCTTTCGTTGTCTCCGCGACCCCGTCACTGCCCGTGGTGAAGCAGTGCGTGTGCTCCATCCGTAGCGCAAGGCCACCATCTTGTCCCGAGTGGAAGACACTCAGGCAAACTAAGGGCCCGTGTTCATTGTCAGTAAAACCCATGTCAAAGTATCGCAGCCACTTGTTCACGTCTTCTCTCGACCCGAACGGCTTCGAAGGAAAGTCCGGCATGACATGCAACTTTGCTGTCCCTCTCTTGATCAGAAACACTCCTCCCAGGGAGATCAACTGGTCTCCAAACGAAGCGTGCAAGGCTTTCTGGATGGTCTCTGTGAAATTGAGAGGACCGCTCCGAGACTTGGCGGTAACGTGCAGGCATGGCCCGGGTCGTCCATCGGAGCAGAATAGATTGCACATGAACGCAAAAGCCGTGGAATCATTCGGGACGTGAGCACAGCATACTGAGTCGTCCGGCTTGATCTTGGCGTAGTGTGTCCGATTCCTCACTCCCTGCGAGCCTTCTCCGCCCACGGCGGCACCGTATGCGAAATTGGGCATCAACTCGGAATTTTGGCCTACGATGTGGAACGGGCCGGCGCCAGCACCAAGCATGAAGCCTGACGACGTGGACATGTCGGCCAGGTGGGAGATGGAGAGCAAGTCATATTTCTTTGTCTTGTTCGGAACAGGACTGAGGTTTGGTGGGCCGCCGATATCGACGACGCGCGCGCGACCGGTGAGGCCTGGGGCGGCGAGGTGATAGGGTGGGAGAGTGAGGTCTGGGGGAGTGGAAACAGTGCATGAGGAGTGCGTGAAGTTTGAGGACAGGCCGGCAGAGATGCTCTCAGCTAGCGAGGGCAGGGAGGGCGGGGAGAGGGAGACCTTCTTGACAGGCAGGCCATCGGACGACGACATAATGGTGAGGAGATTGCGACCAGCTTGGGGCAGGCTATCTACAGTTAGTGGATCCTGCTAGGAGATTCTCGTCAACATGGACCAAAACTACCTGGGTTGAACAAAGACAGACAACCGGAAGGAAATAGGAACGCAGGCACAGAACAACGGACGACGTGAGCAGGCCAAAAATCTCGGTACGGAACAACTATATTCCCAAGCTACCGGCTATACCGAGTATCTAGCCCCTATTTCCCCGCGAGTAGCAACCAGACTACTATCGATATTCATTAGGCTCCACATCTATAGCTAATACCCCGCCGCGACAACGCTGGATCGTGGTATGACGACGTCGACTTGGAGATGCGTGCCGACGAACTGCACGACGAAAAGACACAGGTAGATCAAGTAGGTGTTCCCGTCATGTTTCCTCTGGGGGATGACGGCAGCCCAGCACGAATATCGCGCAGCTAGCTTCTTCCTAGTATTGAGGTCCAAGAGACACCAGGCAGGCATACCGTGCAGCTAGCTTCTTCTCCTAGTATTGAGGTCTAAGAGACACCAGGCGAGAATATCGCGCAGCCAACTTCCGAAGGCTCCTGGTATTGAGGTCTAAGAGACACCAGGCAAGAATACCGTGCAGCTAGCTTCTTCTCCCAGTATTGAGGTCCAGGAGACACCAGGAGAGAATACCGCGCTGCTAGCTTCTTCCTGGTATTGAGGTCTAAGAGACACCAGGCAGGCATACCGCGCAGCTAGCTTCTCTGAGCCGCAACTAGGGGGGGTGAATAGATATATATATAACTCTTGGCGCTGGACCGGGACGAATCAGGTCGTCGCTGTCATCGGTCCGGGGTTAGAGTTTGACAGGGTATGGTCCCAATCCTAGAAATGCCAGGTGCGATAGCTTTCCGGACGGGATGGGTGACATCGGTGGATGTCATGTCGTGAGTGGGTGGTGAAACCATCTCGGACATTGCAGGGGATTGGTCTCAGGGACGTTGCAATATTCGATCCTGAAAGTATTGCTGATCATTCTGGAAGGTCACATCCGCTTGGGAAGGGGGTATATATCCTTTCGTCACTTGGCGTCGCCTTCCAAGAGCGTTCCGAGTATGGCTGAGCCCCATGGTAAGGTTGCTGTCCGTATTGTGGATGGACCGCCGAGATTGCTTGGAGGCCGCATCAAGGTAGGCGGACGGATGTATGTGATGTGTTGTGGTGGAAGAGGGCGCGACAATAAAGGCCAGGTCATTGACAATGGGAGCTCAACGAGGTGTCGAGCATAATCTGTCCGCGCGGTAAGCAAGGGCCTTACTTATGCTGGCGAGTCAGTGACGAGCGAGCTCCAGGACCAATCGCCATGGTTGCAGGAAGTTTCCCTGTCCCGCAAGCCAAGGGCGGAAGAGCCCGAAGAATAGGGTGATGTGGTGGAAGAGGATGACGGTAGACGGAAAAGTGTCAGGATAGCAGATACTTATACACGCAAGAGGCAGCTAGCTATGCGCACTTTCCAAGGTCCAATGCCTCGCTAGTAAAACTCTCTTTGATCTAATAATAAGTTTCGTGTTTGATTGTTAGGGCAGTGAAAGGAGCTATATTTAGCTCTTCTCAATAGGAAAACAAGGATAACAAAGCATTTAATGTCGCTACTACGAGTAGATCAACAAAGAAAGTCACTACGAGAGGAAGTGGCAGTGGGCAGCTACTCCTCCAGAATGCCAGTGTGGCTGTTTGGTGAATGGAGGATGGCGCGGATTGATCACTCTGTCTGCGTTCTTTTGTGCTGTTTCTGCTGTGCTGTGCTGGGCCGCGCTTGCTCGACCGTGGGTTTTGGATGTGTGGCGCCGAGAACACCAGGAGACAATACTCCGCATGAGTGGGTCATATGCGGGTACTCGGGATAGCCGCAAGTTAAGCTCCTACATGCCCACTTGAAGGTTAATCATGTGTGGGGACACGTTAGCCGACGTCAGCGAGGCGAGCCACAGTGAGGGCCAGCCAGCGAATCTCGGCGTAATCCAAGGCGGGAGCGCAAGACGTGCGAGACGTCCGATCAGATTCCATTAGGGAAAAGCTATGGAGAAGCTCCGCAGAACTGAAACGGTAGGGGAATATCAGGGATAGTGGTACATATTCAGATAGTACAAGTTATTAGTCAGAACCAATCCAGCCAGCTGGTCGGTCAATTTCTGTGCTCGCCCATCTCCATGGCCATGCGGATGGAGACACGTCTCTTCCACTCCCGGATCATGTCAATCTCCCGGGGGCGGCAGAAGTACCAGGCAACACCCTCGGGTACACCTTCGTCGAGGAAGATCTGGAGGTTGCGGTTCTGATACAACAGGTCAAGGGAGAGCCCATTCTTCGCCGTCGCATCGAAAGCTTTGCCGAACTCAGCTTTGAGCGAAGGATCCGAAACCCTCGACTGTTGCCAGGTCGCGTACGCTCGCAACGCATTATCGTGAAGAGACGTCGACTCCTTCAGCTGGAATCCAGCCATATCTGAGCGACGCCGGAGAATTGACTGGCATTGCCCGACTCGGATGCCCAATGTTGGTGTTGGTGTCTGTCTTGGTGTCTGTGGATGTCGCCCAGGCACCGTGTTACTCGCGCGCACTGGATTCGAGGCCTGTGCTTGCCGCTCCACAACCAATTGCCGCTGAAGGTCAAAGGGGATGTCATCGTGCGTGGCGGGCATTCCATGATGGGTAACATGCGCTTCGAGCAGTTTGAAGGATTCTGGTGTCATCTTGTGGTGGACCCCTCTGGAATTGACCCAGCAAAATGGCCCCATTTCGCAAGAAGTTGGACAGCGCATGAATACGCACAGATCATATAAGAAGGGTGGACGCCCTGGCGGTGTTGGTTCAGTGGCAGTCTCCCAGCTCTGTGGTTCAGGTAAAGGATCCCTACCTGATATCTGACTCCCCTCGTCACCTCTTGTCGTGGCAGTGCGGGTGACGGATTGTAGGTCCGGTGTCACGAATTGGAACAAGAGGCTGACGTGAAGAGACTGGCCTTCCTCACAGTGTGGACTCCAATCGAGCAGTTGCCTGTCTGCCACAGCCCAATCAATGTCAATCCCGGCATACTCCTTTGTGGTGTCTGGTTGCCCAGGGTCTGTGACAGAGACGACCACGGTGGTACGGTCGTGTCGCGGTTGTTGGTCTCCAGTCAATCGTTGGCGCACTACTTGCTCTAGCCGGCTTTTCAAGACATGACGCCAGTAGCTGCCGGGAGAAACCGCCACGTTGGCATCCGACTGGGTGGCGATGATCTTGGTATTCAACTCGACCTTCCACTCGACTGCATAGTGGAGTCGATACCGTCCATTTGCATGCCCGTCCTTCTCGTTCGGATCCGACAACTGTTCCCGGACCGCGGAAGGAGGATGATTGGAGGAAGGTGGAGTTTTCTCAGCACCGCACGGTAGCTCCTCTCCCGCTCGGTCGGTCAATACGGTGTTTGTGGCGGGCAATCGCGGACACGGTGAAGTACGAGTAAACTGAGCAGCCCATTCCAAAAGAAATAGCCGGTCCAATCCAGGGTGGTTGTTCATGGCATCTGAGGGGCTGCGGGAGAGTCTGGACTGACCCGATGTGACGGTGAGAAAGGAAGAATGTGAAGGTGCCGAAGACGGAGTGTGTTGGAGTTGGAATGTGCAACGTAAACTGCAATGGAATGTGCAGCAGCATATGCTTGGGCCTCGAACACTCGTGCCTTTTGCAAGTGAACACCTCCTTGCCGCGAGGTCATCTCGACGGCACACTCACATCGAGCTCGTCACTAGTACGAGTATCGCTCCCACACGGTATCAGCAGAGGCGAGTAGCGTCCGCTACGATAATCCATCCTGGACGAAGCTGCGCGTGTACCTGTGAAGACAGCAGCCATTGTTTGGAACGTGCGCACCAGAGGAGACAAACAATGGTCGCTGCAGACCCTGAAACGCGCGACAATACACGAACTTGTCTCCAAGCCACTGATCTCAAACAGTTCAAGTGAGAGTTGTCACCGGTTACTAACTAATCCTGCTTGGGGCTCTTAACATCAAACTCTGCTTCTCTCCCGAATTGCTGACGCGAATTCTCCTTTCTTCCGAAAGTGGTCAGTGTTGGGAGAAACAAGCTAATCTGGATATGGATACAGAGGTTCAGCAAGGTAGTGGTCCTTCGTTGTACGTATTAGTTTGCAACGCTCTCAAGTGCGGGTCGGGCGTTTGGAAGTACGCTGAAGAGAAGACGTCGACTCGGAAGTGTCGAAACTGCTCAACGAGATCACCCGCGGTTACGCAGCATCTGCCGTCGTTGACCTAGTCTTAGGGACTTTGCGATTGCTGGCTCCAGGGTCGGCCTTTGTCAGAGGGATCTACGAGAGCAGATTCCAGGTTGCGAATTTCTTGCGCTGTCATGTCATTCCAGTGGTCGAGGTCATGATCGGATCGGATAGATGAGTCCTCGAAATCAATGAACTTCGGCCCTTCATCTGTGATCAAAATGTTGTACCGAACCAGATCGCCGTGGAGGATACCAAGCGTGTGCAGTTGGCGGACCGCTGTCTTACAGTCGCCTATGTCCGCTGATGATGCTGGTCGGCCAGATAGTGCTTCCACCAGGAACCCGATGACTCGATGTGATCCTTCAAAGACATATCCCAAAAGCTGAGGTCCCAGGGTTGACTTGCTTGTTGCCAGCAAGTGATAGGCGGCCAATTCCTGTAGTATCCACGCAACCTCGAATTCGAATCTTGCAATCTTCAAATAACATTTTTGCGATCCCGTGTCAACATAAGTGACTCTAGACTTCGGGCGAAATAGGACATGAAGATCGACAATGTTGAAGTGTGGGTATTCTGTCAGGACTTTCTCCAGAGGTATTGCGTGAGCTTTGAAATGATCCTGACGGCAATAGATCTCATCACCGAGCCTCGACACTGTCAATGTGGTCCATTCGTCGTACCATCCACTGAGTTTTGACAATGCACGGATAAGCTCATCATTCGACGTTATTGAGTCCTCTGGTAAGATGCTGATATCCGTTAGGTGAACATAAATCACCCTCGTCTCGCCATTGCGGTCACGTCGGAGCCGATAGAAGCAGTCCTCGCGGCCGAGATCAAGATCCAACAGAGTATCGCGAGCATCTTCCTGGGATGAATCGCCCGCCGCCATTAATCTTTCAGGCCCGAACGTTCATCCAAAAGACGAGCCACCCTTGCTGCAAGTGTCTCACGTCATCGGAAGTGCCTCGGGTGACAGACGCACAGCTTCAGTTGAAGATTTCTTATATCTGTCTTGGAGTTCAACCTGCAACTGCGGAGATACGAGACCGGAAACAATCGGTCGAGGCGGGGTAGCGAGGGCTCCAGACTTCACGGACAAGAGGGGCCACGAAGCGCAGGTGTAAAACTGATTGTTGGGAGGACAAGCATCAACATGGGCTGGTTGCACGACGGCGAGGAGGAAAACCCGCAGAGACCGAGCCATTGTCATGACGCACATCCCCGTAACTGCCTGAACAATTCCTTAGCGCCCGCCGAAGGAGCCGCAGGCATAAGGCTCCCGGGGCGATAGTTATGTGATACATCATGCCATTTATGTGTCTTCGCATGCGAATTATCAGATCTCATCCGCGGTTGCTCTGCATCTCGTCCTGTCGGCTGCACGACGAATTGTCCTGTGGCAAACTTGGACGGTTTCTTTCAAGAGCGACGGTTTTGCCGCTTCCAGTTCCTTCATCACCTCTTCCATCGAAGTGATGGTGCCATACCAGCAACCACGCATCAGCTTGCTCAGTGGCAAATTCGTAACATCAGGGAATTGATTCTCCTGGTAGAGTCGTTCGACTAGCTCGGTTCGGTGGTTGGAGGTTTTGAGGTTGTCATATGGGGTTCTGCCTGTCAGGACTTCGAACACCGCACATCCGTACGCGAAAATATCAGTTTGTTTGCTGAATTTCGGCGTCGACGGTCGGTAGCTGAACCATTCGTAGGACGAACCTGCTTCTTCGCCGTCGATGCTGCAACCCTCGAAGTCGATGATCTTGAGGCAATCATGCTTCGTCAAGACCGCATTGTGACACCCGACATCAGCATGAACTATTGACTTTTCGTGTATGTATCGTAGACCTTCCGCAAAGTCGGTAAGCCAGCGAAGCTTCCGCCGAAAGGAGATCCGAGCCGAACCAGGCTCTCGACAAATCCCGCGTAGTACCTGACCGCGTTCGAGGACGATCGAGCCGTTGTTCGAGCCGAAGCACTCTACAATATTACGGTGGAAGCCGAGACGTTCGTATGCGCGACGTTCGATGACATCTTCGTCGTCGTCGGTGGAGGTGTACACCTTCACCACTCTCTTGTCATCGATTTCGTATACAATACTTGATTTGCCGGCCGCCAGGAATTTGAGTGCATCAGTCGAAAACTGAGTAGACTGGCAGGTGTTAGGGTCTTCCATGTGCTTGAGGTTGAAGAAAATGGCGATATTGTTAACAGAACGGCTAAGCCACCGCCTGAAGAAGAGAGATGTTGGGCTACGAGATGCCGCGCTGAGGGATGTCGGCTTTCAAAAAATTCGATGAAATATCATCTGGCCCAACAGAGGGATGAATCACCAAATTGGTACTTTGGTCGGTCCTAATAGTAGAGCATAGGAAATGTGACAACGAGCAGCTTCATTGTGTGAGCTGGCGAGCCGTAGTGGCTCAATGTCAACTCGGCTAGCGTCCTCATGTGACTGGGAAGGTTACCCAAAGATCTGTAAAGACATCGCCGCCTCACGAGGCTAAGACTTACCACAGTAGACTTCTCTTGCGATTCCGTCTCCGCCTCCGTTGCAGACCTCGATCGCCGCGGAAACATCTCATCGGCCACTCCTTTTATCGCGCATTGTGAAATCTCTGTTAAGACTGTAAGGGAGTATGACTCTATTAAACCAGATGTCATCGGATGAGACTACTTTAGACAATGGCTCAGTCGAACACGCAAGAATAGGTCGGCCGGACGATGACTATGCGGCATCGCAGTTGACCGACGAACCCAGTGAGCAGATCTTGGCCGGGAGGGATAAATCCGCCTCAGGACTCGAGACCACAATGGCTTGCGAAGGGATTGGTCATCGTGGGATTGCACTGCTTGTGGAAGTTAGAAGCAGAGCACGTTGATCGAGGGATGTAATGTAATGTAACGCAATGTAGTGTAATGTGGTGTAACGTCTGGCTAGAACGACATCATCCGGCACACTGCCTGGCTTGGGCCCCACTGTTTCTCTGGACTCTAGTAGGTATGCGAGGCGAAACTCTGGCGTGAGCCCCTACGATTTACGGTCCGCGAAGCATTTTATGGAGGGTATCGTTAAGGGGAGCAAGGCTGGCCTGAGGCTGAGCTACATGAAGCAAAAGTGGACCGACTTTGGCGCCGCTTGGAAGCGGCGACCTGGTAACCGGAAAATCCCCCACGACGTGTCGGAGTCGGTGTACTATGCTCGTGTTCTATCTCTCCTGTCCCACTTCACTTCCATCGACGACGCTGAGAGTTGGTACTAGTACATCGAAACGGTGTTGAAGAAACGGTACAACCTCTCAACCGAACGACGGGTGCCGCATTTTATGACGGTGCCCCATTTTATCGTTCTGGTTAAACATGAGTGGCAAAAGGATTGGCACCAGTATACCCATCCGAGAAGCCTAGTTCAGAACCACGCCGCCCCTGTACCCTCTTCGTTTACACGCCATCGAGAGGGGGAGAGATCTTCGAATCTAGCATGCGCCGCGGCTCCGGACGAGGGTTGCTATACCGGGTGAGGATATAGTGCCACCCAACCTAGGATGGGCCGGTGCTGACAACTCGGACGCACCAAGGGTACAGTATATCCCGAAACAGCCCTCCCCTTTGCAAACACATTTGTATCTTTTCCCTCAAAACGCCAAGGAAAGATTCGGGCAGCGCTTTTCTATATATGGGATAGATCAGCTTCAGGTATCGTCCAATCATTGATCACAGAATATTGCCTTGGCATTACGTTTCTTCATAAAGGCCGAGTTTCCTACGATCTTATTCTCGCTTCCGTTCCAACCTGTCACGATTCCCCTTTCGTCGGGCCAAACTCCAAGCGAGCGAACGTCCAGCCCTCCACATCATGCCTCATAAGGCGATCTTTGCAGACGTGCAATGGTGGGACTGGACTACTGTTACTGTCAAATGTCCCTTCTGTAGTAAGCTTCATACTCATGGTTTGGGCGCCAGCTATGAAACTACCCAACGCGTGCTTCATTGCGGCTTCGGACTCGAAATGTCTCACTCGAATACACTTTCAGATATCCTTTTTCACAATCTTGTAATACGACCGCGTATGAGATTGACAAAGTGAACAAGAAATATGTGGTATTGGGGGTGAAACCACCGCCGGACGCTGCAGCGACCACACTTGAGGAAGATCTCTTCAATCTGAGCGTCGAAGAGCCGCCTCCAAAATGGAGAAGCTGTGGGAACAAGCTATGGAAGAGATTACACTCGACCTCACAGATCCAACTCTCCGAAATCTCCATCGCGTATTTGGAGGGGAGGAGACTTTCTCCATGAAGAGATTCGATCATGTTATGCATCGTATGCTGTCTTTTGGAGACAAAGAGTATGTGCGAGCGTTCTTGGATTCATCCTCAGATTCCGCCATCTTCCTGCGAGGCTGTAACTCAGCTGGCGAAACAACCTTGATTTTGGCTGCCTGCGAGAAATATTCTGATATTGTCGAACTTCTTTTGGAATATGGAGCATGCCCTAGTCTTCCAGACATTAATGGAAGGACGCCTCTGATGGAGGCTGCTCTCTGGGGACGCTTTGACAATGTGAAGCACCTCCTTGCTTTTGGGGCTCAGAAAGATCTCCAAGATAAAGAAGGTCTGAAGGCAATCAACTTCACAGAGGTGTCCGACCGGAATGACGAAGAGCGCTTTCGACGGTCAGGAGCTGAGAACGAAGTGTACAGAGAGAACACTTTCTTAGCAAATCGAGCGCGAAAACTGATCAGATGCCTACTCGAACCTCAAGAGGTTGACGACCTTGGCGCTCCAAAGCTGATTCCGCTGACTGCACCATTGATGATGGCGGCCGCGAAGCCTTGGTTCTGGTTCCCCATCGTTATCGTGGTGGAGGGCCTTTGGCTTCCTAGGGCAGCCTTGGCCACAGTTTCTTCCTGTGACTTGGCCAGTAACTCATCCAGCAGCTTTCGAGACGCATCCAACGCTTTGCGTCCTTCTCTGAGTTGCTGCAATGCCTCGACTTTGCCCTCTGCAGGTGTAGCCGCTTCCTCTTCATCGCTGCTAAAGTTCAGCTCTTCGAACTTATTCTCCAGTACCACCAGCTGCTTATCCGCCGTGGTAATAGCACCCTTAACCTCAGCCTGCTTTGCGGCTATCGTCTTCTTAACCTCCTCTGTGACGTGGCTATTGCGGACGGAACTGTATCTGTACGGCCACGTTAGCCCGCCTGCGCCAAAGTGCTTCAATTGAAGACACTCACAGAGTAGCTATGCTGACGATGGTGCTAATGGTGAGCTTGCAATTTTGAAGCTGATCCGACATAGCCTTGACCTGGTCTTTCTTGAAGAATCCCACATTTGCTCGATCCTGCCATGCTAGCTTTCCATCTCCTGAATGTCTAGTCCATCGCTGGAGGTCGTTCCTAAAAAGATCGCAGGCTTGTGTGCAGCTGCCAATTGTCGTCTTCGACTGCTCAGCGACAGCTGTACCTAGTGATTCCCACTCTCTCTCCTCCACGCCTTCGAGCAATTTGAGTGCTGCGTCAACGGAGTGCACATCATCCACCAAGCGTTTCACAGTTTTCGGTGCGTCTTGAAGCTTCTGCAGGTCGTCGAGGAGGAGCCTTGTGCCGTGTAAAGCTGGCACGACGACTCCAGCTACACTGGCAGCTACGCTGAGAGGATCAGCCATTTGCAGTTGGTTGTGTAGAGAAGGATGCCACGATTAGGTGGAGAGTTGGCGTTGTTGCCTTGAGCCTTTGCGAGCGGTCAGCGGAGTGGCTGAACGAGGGGTCGGCGGAGGGGCTGAGCGAGGGCTCATCCACGCAGTCAGGCTCGGCCTCTAGCATTCGAGCTCCCCAAATCCATCGTCTTCATAGCAATTTGCGATACAGTAATGGCATCGGCTATCCGCTTGGGCGACGCCAATTCCGGCTTCCAGGCGGGAGTCATCAACGGCCCCGTCAATGCCGCGTTCCACCATCATGCCGCTCCCGGTAAGTTGCGAACGGTTCGGGCGCACCCGTGCTGACGACGACCGCGCCCTTAGAACCACTGGAATCCCCACCCCATCCATCCGCTCTCATACCCTTCAGTCGCGACCCTGACTTCATCGAGCGAGGCCCAATACTGGACCAGCTCGGTCAAAAATGTGCCACACCGGGATCTCGGACGGCGCTCGTCGGCCTGGGAGGTGTCGGGTGGGTATCCCGCATCCAACATCACATACCGCTTACGGAGAGCCAGGAAATCGCAACTCGCCATCGAATGGGCGTACCGAACCCGAGACCGATCGCCGGAAACGTGGGTGTTCTGGGTGCACGCGAGAAACGCGGCCCGCTTCGAGCAGAGTTTTCGAGACATTGCCGACAGCGCAAAGATCGCAGGGCGACGAAACGCACAGGCCACGATATTCAAGCTCGTGCATGACTGGCTACGCGACGAAAGGCACGGAAAATGGGTCCTCATACTGGACAATGTGGACGACGCGGGCTTCCTTGTGGAGAGTCAGAGCACTGGTGAAGAGGGGCACACACACGGCTTGGACGACGGCAGCGCGCGGCCGCTCCGGGAATACATTCCTCAGTGCCCGAATGGATCTATTCTGATAACCACGCGAAGCAGAAGTGCTGCGTTAAAGCTGGTCGAAGAGGGGGACTTGATCCCCGTCGAGCCGATGGACGAAGTGCACGCGACGGCACTGTTGTTGAAGAAGCTTGAGAATGTAGAGGAGAAGCTTGGAGTCAAATTTCCCGACGAGGATGTTGTCGACCTCGCAGCAGCGCTGGAGTTTATGCCGCTCGCGATTGTGCAGGCGGCGGCTTATATCTCCGAGCGAGCACTGCGGTGCTCCGTGCGACAGTACCTGGAACAGTTCCAAAAGAGCGACCGCCTGAGGTTAAGTCTCCTAGACAATAAAGGCGGACAGCTTCGTCGGGACCGGGAAGCGAAGAACTCTATTATTATCACTTGGCAACTATCGTTCGATTATATCCGTCGCGCTCGACCCTCGGCGGCGGACTTACTGTCGCTCATGAGCTTCTTCGACCGGCAAGGGATTCCCGAGGCACTCCTGACAGGCCGGGGGGAGGGGCGGCGCAGCCAAAAACATAAAGACCAGAATGAGGAGGGTGATGACAATAATGATGACAATAATTGGGAAGATGACGAGGATTGTACATCGCAGTTGAGTCAGGACGAGGAGTTTGAGAAGGATGTGGTGGCGCTGCGAAACTTCTCGTTCATCTCGATCAATACCGACGGCACCACGTTCGAAATGCACGGGCTGGTCCAGCTCGCTACGCGGACATGGCTTAAAGCTCACGGGAAGCTGGAGAAGTGGAAGCAGCAGTTTGTAAAGAATCTTTGCGCCGAATTCCCGACCGGGAAGTATGAGAACTGGGCCACATGTCGACGACTCTTTCCTCACGCTCAATCGGCAGTGGCGCAGCGGCCACAAGCACGCGAGTCGTTGGTAGAGTGGAGTTCGATACTCTATAAGGCGGCATGGTACGCGTTGACGATGGGGAATGGGATAGAGGCGGAGAAGATGTCGGTAGCGGCGATGGGGGTTAGGAAGAAGATGTGGGGTCGAGAGCATGACGATTCGCTCAGCAGTATGGCCATGGTAGGCTTAGCGTATAACGCTCAGGGCCGGTGGGAGGCGGCGGAAGAGCTGTTTGTGCAAGTGATGGAGACGATGAAGAAGAAGCTAGGGGCCGACCATCCTCACACACTGACCAGCATGGGGAACCTGGCGTTGACTTATAAGGATCAAGGTCGATGGGAGGCGGCGGAAGAGCTAGAGGTGCAAGTGATGGAGACGAGGAAGAAGAAGCTAGGGGCCGACCATCCTGACACGTTAATTAGCATAGGGAACCTAGCGTTAACCTACCAGAATCAAGGCCGATGGGAGGCGGCGGAAGTGCTAGAGGTGCAAGTGATGGAGATGAGGAAGAAGAAGCTAGGGGCCGACCATCCTCACACACTAACCAGCATAGCGAACCTAGCGTCAACCTACTGGAATCAAGGCCGATGGGAGGCGGCGGAAGAGCTGTTTGTGCAAGTGATAGAGACGA